>CM068367.1:443843153-444167746 GCA_034769895.1 Magicicada septendecula | reverse complement strand
TGAAAAAACTATCAATTTAAACGCCTGCATTTGGGCTTAACACTAGTGTCGCAAGTTTTATTAAGTGTTTAGACACGATATTACAACCAAAAGATTTAGATTTTTTGACTGTATATGTCGACGACATACTAATAGCATCAAGAACATTCTACTGAACATGTAGAACACATAGAGTACGTTTTAAATAAATTACGACAAGGGGGACTAACTGTTAATTGGGATAAGTCAGAAATTTTTACAAACCAAAATACATTTTTTGGGCTTCATTATAACTCCTGAAGGAATTTTAGCAAACCCAGACAAAGTAGAAGCTATCATACATTTTCCAGAACCAAAAAATATTAAACAGTTGCAGAGCTTTTTAGGATTATGCATTTTTATAGAAAGTTCCAGAGAAATTATGCACATATTACCTCTAAATTAAGTGTTGTTTTACAAAAGAATAAACAATGGAAATGGGGAGAGGAGGGAGAGAACTATTTTCAATGAAATTAAAGAGAAATTCATAGACACGATAATGATGAATCACCCCGATTTTCAGAGAAAGTTTTATTTACAGACGGATGCCAGCAACATAGCCCTCGGAGCAGAGCTTTACCAGGAGGGTGAGGATCAGGAGCACAGGACATCGCTTTCCGCCAGCAGAAAGAAATTACACTACTACCGAAAAGGAATTGCTGAGCATCGTCTTTGCTGTGAAGAAATTCCGCACTTACCCTGCTAGGAAACGAAACTGTCATCAGGACCGATCATAAGGCCTTATCATTCCTAAATACATGTAAGCTGACACATAGCAGATTAACCAGGTGGGTACTAGCTTTACAAGAGTACAAATTTTCTTGGGAATATATTAAGGGGTCAGATAATAAAGTACCGGACACTTTGTCCAGGGTAGACACTATAGATAATAAGACAGGTAGAGGATCTTAGAGAAATAGAAATTTTTCGATTAACTAGGGAAGATAGAATTTTTGGGGAGGACTTAGGGAAATTAAAGATAGACAAAGATCAGAAAATAAATTGGGTAAGATAATAACTAGTTTAGAAGCAGACATTAATGGTTCAGAGTATAATACACATTTCCAGATACATAAGGGGAATCCTGTTAGAAAGTAGAAGGGGGTAGTGAACGGGATTGGAGGTTAATGATACCCGATGAATTAGTAGATAGAATTATTTGGGATTGCCACATAAGGTATGGTCATTTTGGGGCGAAAAAATGTGCAAATATACTAAAAGAATCTTGTGTCTTTAAAATATGGAGAAGAGAGTTAGAAGAGTATAAGAGTTTGCGATCTGTGTCAAAAGTCTAAAGTAGTAAATTACAGGGTTGAAGGTGAAATGAAGTATATTAAAGTAGAAAGACCTTTTGATTTAGTTGCAGTAGACTTGTATGGGCCATTGCCTAAAGGTAGAGGAGGAGTGGTATATATTTTTGTTGTTTTGGATACTTTTACCAAGTTTGTTAGATTATACAGTGCAAAGTACTCAGCGAGAAGATCACCAAGGACTACATGATCAACGTAGGGAAGCCGAAGGTAATTTTATCTGATCATGGACCGCCAGTTCATCAGCGGCAAGTGGAGACAGACTCTTGGCTGGGAAGGCATCATACCTAAACACACGGCAGTTTACCATCCACAGTCGAACCAGGCAGAGCGGGTGATGCGAGAAATCGGCAGAATATTCAGGGCGTATTGTCACTCCAAACACACAGAGTGGCCTTTGTATGTGAAGATGGTGGAGGATTGGTTAAATAGCACAACCCACGATTCTACGGGATTTACACCGTACGAACTAATCAAGGGAAGCCGTCTGCCCAGAATTTTAGAACAACTTTTTGAATATCCACCAGAAGAAAGATTTTTGGACAAAGATGTAAAAATACGACCTTGCCAACGAGAGTTTGCTAACTAAGGGAGAGAGGAGAAGCGGAAAGCATGATGGCAAAGGTAAGTGGGTCAAGTATGAGATAGGGCAGTTAGTATTAGTGAGAAGACAACACGATTTATCCAGTGCACAAGATAAAGAGATCAAAAAATTCTTTTTGTTGTATGAAGGACCGTATGAAGTTGTTGACATCAAAATGGATAATGCTTATGTTTTACGAAACCAGACGACGGGGGAATAGTGGGTACCCATAACGCCACCAATTTAAGAAGGTATTGGTTAAAATAAAATAATTAAAATAATACATTAAATCCTGTAATTAAATATAAACTAAATAACTATAAAATTAGGAATTTAACATAAAAAAAAAAATGGTAGCGGATAGATGTTCCCCACTTGTCCCAGTGGGGTTCGTCTACTTCAGGGACGCGCCCCTGCCCACGCGAGCCTTGGTTTTCTCCATTTACCCTTATTTTCGGAGGAAGCTTTGTCCCTACTTTAGTCCTAGTTCTTGACCCTGGAATAATCCTTATCCCTTTTATCTTCCCGATTTCCCTAACCCTCCCCTTAGAGTAAACACATAAACAATAGTTACACAAATTGGCACACTTTTTGGAACCATTTGATTGCCTTAATTCTAAAAAACTACATTAGGGTAATCCTCAAATTAAATAAACTGGCGTTATTTATGAATTGTAAACTCATCCCTTAATTAGGTAGGTAGTGGAGAAGTTTTGTGGCTGAGTAGACAAACTAAATAATAAATATTTGTATAGTTTAACCGGATTGTTGTGTATAGAGATGGGGCTGTAGATTAGTGGTTGTGGTTCGTTTATTATTTTGGAAAAAGGAGTCAGGTATAGAAGTCAGTACCGTTAGAAGGGTAGTTATTCACTGTCATAGAAGTGGGGTTCTGTTCGTCTTCAATCCCATCCCTGTACATAATGATTCTGTACATATAACATATAACCATATTTACAGGTAATTAAGAAAAAATAATTTTGGAAAATATTCTAAAGTAAATTTATGTAACCAAAAGTTTAATTATTATTTTGTGGTACCTGTTATGTTAGGTTATGAGTAGGGATAATGGTATTAAGAATGTGATTGTGGAGGAATTTAAAGAGAGATTAGAACCAATGATGTAATGTTTGTAAAATTTATTGAAATATTAAGAAAAACTGGAACATTTAATCACGTAGAATCATTTTGAAAATTGTAATCAAAGTCATGGGAATTGTTTTGAATGTACTAAGAGATAAATTGAATTATAGCCGCCCCTGGAGTAACTTAATATTGTAAATGCTAGTGCTGTGTAAATTCATTTTGATTCAAATTGAAATTGTAATTTTACATATTTTTATACATTAACTTCATACAGCTGTAATTAAAGTCAAACTGTTTTGGGTGGAGATTGTTAAAGAATTCTCAAGCTAAACAAATAATTTAAAAGGGCCAATTTTATTAATGAATCAAAAATATATTTGATCTGAATTGGAATAAAAAATTTTAAGAGACAAATATGTTATCTAAAAGATTTATAAAATTTGAAAAGTGTAGTAAGCAGATGTCAGTATATGATGTAACCAGAATGTTTAGACTATGAATGCTGAAATTGAGAATGTTTATAACTGTTGTTTATGAAAACAAGTCTGGCACACAACTGTGTTTATGTAAACAGTAAACAGGTGTAGGATGTTGTGACTCAAGCCTGTGGTCATGCTTGGTGACCATAACAAAAATGTTGTAGTCTGCTGAATCAGTATCTTGAGTAAAAGCTTATGGTGATAGAAAAGAATTGAAATTAAATTTTCACAGACAAAACAATAATGAGGTAATTATTGTAACCCATAGTTTGAGAAATTAAACACCATTAAATTAATTTGGTAATCAAATTAATAGAAACAATGATTTGTAACAATGAACTTAAATTTTTTTGAATTTTAAAAGTTTTTGAAAAAAAAAAAAAAGGGATGCATATAATTTCAAAATTAAATAAATTTTAGAATTAAGTGACCAAAAACAATTGTCAAGTTTAGTATCAGTGAGTATGGGAACGCTTTTAAAAGATGTGTAACAAAATAAAAACTTGTGGTCAATAAAAGAAGTGGGGATATTTTGGGGGGCAGTTTGGTGCTCGATGAAGTGATAGAACAATGGAGTGTGGAACTGAAATTGTAGAAAGTTTAGTTATTAACGTTAATAATTAGTCAGTAAGTTGCTATTGCGGGGGTGGCCTGTGCTCCTGTAGATAGCGAAATGGGTTGGGGGTAACCGAGAGTGTTACCTCCATCGGAGGCCAAAAGGGCAAAAATGTGCGGCACACCTTTTTGGGTAAATTAAAATTTACACACTGCCAAACGACCGTGTCGCACAGAACTAGATTGATTGTAACAGGCAGTCAAATTAAAGTTAGATTTCCCCGACTTTTCGGGCGATTACTGCCTTACCAGCACTAATCGTGGATTTGGCTAGCGGCCAGCTATGGTCATATCAAGTCCCTTGACCATAGCTGACTTGAAATTGGTATATATTAGAAATTCAATGGGGGGAGACAACTAGGGGAAATCTCCCGGCACTATGAAACAGCGGCTGCCACTCTGCCCGCTTGGGGGTAGCAGAGACAGGTGGTAGACCCGCATTAAGGGTGTGTAATTATAGACCCGAACATGTTGATGTTCAATACTTTTAAATGTAATAGCGGAAGCAAAGACACGGGGAGGTAAAACCTGCTCCAAAATATACAGTCTTTGTCGAAGCGCCAGGACGACACAGTCCTCCATAATTTGAAATAGTGTGTGTGGCTGGGAGGTGGCTCCGAGGAGCCACGAATTTAAAATTTTATGACTTAAAAGTTTTTGCTAATTTGAATTTTGATCCAATAAAACTGCTTGTGCTCTGTTAAATAACTAGCTGCTCAGACACAACATATAAGGTGTTCATACTATAATTTTAAATGTATTATTTTATTGTTGTACGTTAGATATAGGTGTTGATAAGAATATGTATTTTCATTATGTGTGTAAATTTTTTTTCTAAGCCAATAAGTAAAACGTCTGGCAGGCGGGTAACACAAAATGATCAGAATCAGAAAAGGGGGAAACAATGAGGTGAGGAGTAATGATAAATAAATATGTATATTCCATGTAATTTGTTCAAATTTGATATGTGTTTCCATTGTGTTAGGAGGATCAGCTGATCAGCAATAATATGTCACTGGTATATTGGTTACAGATGTTCTAAGTAATTGATGTTCAATGCAATGTTTGATGTATTACAGATGTTTTCAAGTAATGGGAAAAATAATTTGATGAAATGAGAAATAAAGTAACAATTGTCAGAGTTAACAAAAGATAGTTTTTGGGTGATGCGTAATTTATGGGACACATATATCTGTCCAAATCGAATTCCAAGTGAAATAGTAGAGATGATATAATGTAATATTGTTTTGAAGTAATGTAGTTTTGTGAAGTATTGATGTTGACACAGTGGTAATGGAGACTTTATGTAGATTTTGAGTGATATATTTATGTTTATAATTAATGATGTTATTTTGTTGTATTTGCAGTAAGGTAATGAGATTGAGATTTTGGGGATGGCAATTTTGTATTAGGGGATAGTGTAATGTAGGAGTCCGCAACAAGGGTTGGGACGGGATTAGGACCGATTTAGTGGGGAAGGGGTCGCCTTAGGTAGAATCCAGGGGCCAAATAAGGGAATTGAGTTTTGGGTAGGGGAAACACATATCCATTGTAGAAAGGGTTAGAGAGTATTTTTTTTATATGTATAGAGAAGGTGGCGATTTGAGTTCAATGATAAGTTGGGGTTTAGAGTGTTTTGGGATTAGTAGATATTTTGATAGAGATGGGTGTCATGGTAGTTGAAGTTGTTAGTGGTGAGAGTCAAGGAGAGATAAAGATTTTCTATGTATAAACAGATCAAGGAGGAAAGTAAATGAGAATAAATAATTTACATCACCCACAGGAAGGGAGAATCAGATTATTAAGTAAAGAGAGTGATTTATAATAAAGATATAAAATTTTCATTTTTTAAACCAGTGACAGAATCTTGATAGAATTGAAAATAATGTAAAGTCAAGAATTGTTTATTTTAAATAATTTAAATGTCAATTTGATTATTATTTGTAATAATATTTTGTTTATTTTAAATGTTTTATTTTATTGTTTTGTGTTTCAAATTAGACTGTTATAGATGTTGAATGTATTTTCAGAAAGCATACATAACATATGTAGGTCAAGGGTCTGGAACTTGACCTAGTTTCGATCAGCTGATGAGGTCATACACCTACTAAGCTTGTATAGTAGGAAGTCTGTTTTATTTGTTTGTTTAATCAATTTAAAACAATTTTAAATAATGTCTAAATATGAAAAAAACATTTAAATAAATTTAAAATTTTTTTTTTGAATTTTAAAATTTTTGGAAATTTTAATTTTTTTTGAAAAAAAAAATGATTTTTCGCCTGCCAGCGAATGAATATTTTGAGTAATGATTATTTTCTTATGTGTGTACCTAACATGTTTATTTTATTGATTTATTTTGTATTGCATTGTATTGTTAGAATCTAAGTATGTACATGTTAGAGTAAGTATAGGTTTTGATTAGGGGAAAGGTTTAAATTAATGCATTTTAAGTAGAAAACAGAAAAAAAAGGAAGAGAAATTTTTTTGAGTATATTATTTTGAATTTTGAATTTTTTTAAATTTTTCATAAATTCTAAAAGAATTTTTCAATTGTACAATGTGTTATGTCAACATGTAATGTAAGTGTGTGTGAGCCCAGTATCTGCTAAAGACAGCCCAGCTTGCATAAAAGGGGAACCAAATCGGCTGAGGATCTGGCATAATCTGAGCCAGGGATGGAGGATTTTGGGGGTAGCATGTTAGAAGGTGAGGTGGGCTGTGGTACTTAGCTGTTCGATTTCTAGGTGTTGGGATCTCTTACGGAGAAGTCCAGTGATCTCGTTCAGATGAGTCCATAGTCGCTGAGCCAGGGGGGTCGTGTACCCATGTGGATTAACAACAAGATGGGGTTTGTTGGCACCAGTTCCTCACCGGTCCTCTTCGGGGTTTATCGATGAGATTTCTTCTGTTGTGAACAGCAGAATTCTCATCGAGGGGGTATTGTAGCGGGTCATTTTTGGGGCATTTTATTTTTTTACCGTATGTGGGATTTACATTTTATTTAGTTCATTTTGTGCGGGAGTCTTATAAAATATTGTGAAATTGTATTATGCGACAATGCTATTTCGGTTACGAAAGAACACGTGTAGACTGAACAGTTTGGGACAAAGGCAAGACTCAATAATGTGGTGAAATCAGTAAGCGAAGAATTTACCACCCTAGTTTTTCCAAGAACTATGCGAGAGTGTGGCGGAGCTCACCTATGCGTATACCAAGCACGGGCACTGACCCACGCGCTGGTAAAAACTCAAGATAGCAGCTAAAGGGCAAAAGTATTCATCGTCTTTTCACAGATCTTCCGGAAATGCTGCTTAAGTCCTGCCCACTTTAATGACGTCAGCCAATGCCTAGCTGAGATCATATACCATATTCACTCCAACATCTACATGTAGAGCATGGGACGAAACTGTGTCGAACAAATAACAGGCATTGGTTTCCTCAAAAAACGACGAAGTTCAGTTAGCGGTGAACGCCTTGCCGCTCTGCGCAGTTTTAGCCTAGCGACTGTACCTGCAGGTACCGAGCCAAGTGAGCTCTTTTCAACAATGTTATAATTTCAAGTAAAAAGTGATTTATCAACCGTAATTTAACAGTGAAGTGAAAACTATAGTCTATCAAAGAACACCAACAAATTAATTTCGGACACACTACCAAATACAAAAATGAAATAACGCGCTCGAGCGATCGCCATGTGCCGGCAGGGATGGGTATTCTTTTTGTAAAAATGATAAGGGTTTTAAACCGTTTAGTGTGAATGCGAGTGTGGGTAAAGCTGGGCTGTTCTGTGTTTGTGTATAAATTAAGTTGTGTAATTATCAAAGATAAGGTAAGCCATAGTGAGTAAGTTCAATTACAAGTAAGGTGCCAGAGTTACACCACATTTGAAATATGTAAAAATCTATTTCTGGAGAAAAGTATAAATGCCATAGTTGATCATTAAATTAATTATTTCTCTTCCAAAAAATGTGTAGCGTTAGTTATTTCGTTAACCTTGAAACACATGTTTGTATCTAATGTACATGTGACCGAACCTTGGAACTTAGCAGAGAAGATAGTGACGGTAGGTGACAAGTAAACTGTTTTTTGTGTATTAATAAATGTTATCAATAATAGAGTAGTACAAATGGCGCCCGAACAGGGACGAATTATAATTATATATATAATTAAATTCCACATCTACAAAGATACAAACATGTTTTAGGTTAGCGTAGCAAAATAACGTTACATTACAAAATTTAATTAATTAATTACATTATTTATTTAATTAATTTCTTTAATTTAATTTAATCAATTATAAAAATGTCAGATCACGAAAATAACGTAAATGAAACGACGAGTGTCGAAGTTTTTGATGAGTCAAATATAAGTAATTTCGAGATACATTCGACTCCAAGTGCGAGTCAAGAGAAAGCAGAGATAAATTTAAGTGACCAGAGTAATGTAACTGAAGATTCGGGGGTACAGATAACCCCGATCTCAACAAAATGTAATAGGTCCGATAACGATATGATGAGTATCATGATTAGTCAATTCGAGAGAATGAATAGTAATTTTGAGACCAAATTCAATGTAATGAATAGTCGTTTTGACAATAACGATATAAAATTGAATAAATTTGACGCTAAATTTGATGTACTCAAATTTGATATTGATGAGGTAAAAATGAAATGCGAAAGTAGTTTTAACGAGTTGAAATTTGAATTAAACGAGAAATTGAGTCACTCATTAAATAGTATGAATACTAGAATTGACGAAGTTGAGAGTAGTGTGGTAGAAAAAACCAATAAACAAATACAGAAGGTAACCGAAAATTTTGATCGTAAAATAGAGGAATGTAATGTTAGTAGTGAGTACAAGTTGAATTGTGTAGTTGATAAGATTAAAACATATGAAATTAGTACTAATGTCAAAATCAATGAAATAGAAAGTAATTGCAAAACAGAGATACAAGCTATACAAAATACAGTGAATACTATAGATAAGCGTCATGTACAAATTGAGAGTTTAAATAACAATATATTTGCATCAATTGAGCAGAGTATAGTTAATGTTAAAGATGAATTGAATATAGCTATAAACGAAAAACTTAATAGCGTTACTGAACAAATAGTCATTACTAAAGATGTGAATAGCGATATTGAGTTGGAGTTGTTTAATTGCGAAAACAGGGGGGTACACCCTATGCAGTTTTTAAATAGAGTCAAAGAATTCCATCAGTTTTGTAGAAGTAGCTGGAAAGTACAACTGTTAAAAATAATGAAGTGTTTTAGAGGGAATTCCGCGGTATGGGCGGAGGTACATAAAGTAGACTGGGTAAATTATCAGTGTTTTGAGACGGCTTTTAGAGAGAAATATTGGTCAGAGGAGGAACAAGAAATATTGCGGAGTAAAATTATGGGACCAGGTAATTTTGGGACCCAAGGGAGCAACGTAACTATGTATGTAATGCGATTATACAATGAGGCCAAATATTTAGAGCCACCGTTACCGTTTCGATCGTTCGTCCGTCATATAAGTAAGCATTTGCCCAGAGAAATACAGATTACGCTAATGACGCGTGAAATTCTAGAGATTACGGAACTAGAAAAAATATTGGATATTTTTCAGAATATACGGGAATGTGATATGAGTAGGCGAATAAACGCACCAATAACACACATGAATGGTAATCATAATCAATCCCGGGGAATACCAAGTTTTCACCGAGGGGCGCGAGGGGGAAATAATGATAATCGAGGCGAGGGTTGGCGATGTGCCGATTGTAATGTTGAAAACTATGCTATAAGAACAACTTGTTTTAGATGTCACAAACCGAGAGAATGTCAACGCAGTGAGAGAACGTACCAGCAACAGAGTCAACCGCAGAGAGGAGCCGAGAACACCAGAGGAGCACCGAGGGGAAACGGAAGCGGAAATAGAGGCAGAGGTGGATACAGCCAGGCAGTAGCAGGTCCATCCACGGGAAACTAGAGGAGACAATGGAAAACCGGGCCCATCCATTGTCGGAGGAGAACCTGGGGGTTCAAGAGGAGCATAACTACCGCAGCAACATAATTATCTGAGACATGGCGGAGGAGTTACTGGAGGAGGACGCTGCACAAATGACAGAAACGAGAACCGGACTGACGGAGGTATCCGTAACCATAGAAGGTAAGGATTACAAAACATGGATTGATACGGGTAGCGAGATATCGGTAGTTTCAGAGAATGTACTGGGTGAATTACAAAGGGTAAATAAGAATATTCCATCATTACCAGTAGCGGGAGTAACAGTAGTGGGGGTGACGGGAGTACGAAGTAAACGAATCACTAAACAAGTTCAATTAAATGTATATATTAATGGAATAGAATTTGAAAATACTTTTCTAGTAGTTAAGGGTTTGAATTTAGATATAATTCTGGGAAATGATTTTTTGGAGAGAAAAAAAGCAGTAATTGATTTTAACCAGAGAATAGTGGAATTTAATAAGGGGCATGAACCAATCAGGGTAGATTTTAAGAGGGCGTTAGATAAGGCTAGAGTTGTGGGAGTAAAGATGATACAAAACCGAGTAGGCGAGGGAATTATAGAAACAAGAGTGAATGTGTGCCAAGAGAGTGAGAGCATGGAGAATGATGAGAGAGTATGGGAAAATAGGGCAGAGAAATTTTTTAATGAGGGTGGAGTTGTAGGGGGTCCCCAACGACAGGAGTTGTGGGCGGTTATTGAACGTTTTAGAGATGTATTTGCTGAGTTGCCTGGAAAAGCCAGGGACTATGTATGCGAGTTGAAGATTCGAGAGCACTCACCCTACATGCAGAGAAGTTATCCAGTGCCATTTTCAAAGAGGAGAGCCGTTCAAGAAGAGTTGGACCGCATGATGGAAGGGGACATCATCGAAAGATCTATATCGCCTTACTCGAATCCATTGGTAGT
Organism: Magicicada septendecula; assembly: GCA_034769895.1. Lineage (NCBI taxonomy): Eukaryota > Metazoa > Arthropoda > Insecta > Hemiptera > Cicadidae > Magicicada > Magicicada septendecula. Next base: position 444,156,739 of record CM068367.1, on the reverse strand, counting down.
GGTCATCAAAAAGGATGGAAAGGTAAGATTGTGTTTAGACGCTAGAAAAATTAATCAGATTATAATACCTGACCGGGAATCACCGGAAGCCATGAACGAAATTTTTCAAAAGTTTAGTGGGGTCAGATATATGACGTCCTTAGATTTAACGGCGGGCTACTGGCAAGTCCCATTAGCGCCAGAAAGCCGTAAGTTTACTGCATTCCTTTTCAATGGAAAAAACTATCAATTTAAACGCCTGCCATTTGGGCTTAACACTAGTGTCGCAAGTTTTATTAAGTGTTTAGACACGATATTACAACCAAAAGATTTAGATTTTTTGACTGTATATGTCGACGACATACTAATAGCATCAAGAACATTCTCTGAACATGTAGAACACATAGAGTACGTTTTAAATAAATTACGACAAGGGGGACTAACTGTTAATTGGGATAAGTCGAAATTTTTACAAACCAAAATACATTTTTTGGGCTTCATTATAACTCCTGAAGGAATTTTAGCAAACCCAGACAAAGTAGAAGCTATCATACATTTTCCAGAACCAAAAAATATTAAACAGTTGCAGAGCTTTTTAGGATTATGCAATTTTTATAGAAAGTTCCAGAGAAATTATGCACATATTACCTCTAAATTAAGTGTTGTTTTACAAAAGAATAAACAATGGAAATGGGGAGAGGAGGAGAGAACTATTTTCAATGAAATTAAAGAGAAATTCATAGACACGATAATGATGAATCACCCCGATTTTCAGAGAAAGTTTTATTTACAGACGGATGCCAGCAACATAGCCCTCGGAGCAGAGCTTTACCAGGAGGGTGAGGATCAGGAGCACAGGACCATCGCTTTCGCCAGCAGAAAGAAATTACACTACTACCGAAAAGGAATTGCTGAGCATCGTCTTTGCTGTGAAGAAATTCCGCACTTACCTGCTAGGAAACGAAACTGTCATCAGGACCGATCATAAGGCCTTATCATTCCTAAATACATGTAAGCTGACACATAGCAGATTAACCAGGTGGGTACTAGCTTTACAAGAGTACAAATTTTCTTGGGAATATATTAAGGGGTCAGATAATAAAGTACCGGACACTTTGTCCAGGGTAGACACTATAGATAATAAGACAGGTAGAGATCTTAGAGAAATAGAAATTTTTCGATTAACTAGGGAAGATAGAATTTTTGGGGAGGACTTAAGGGAAATTAAAGATAGACAAAGATCAGAAAATAAATTGGGTAAGATAATAACTAGTTTAGAAGCAGACATTAATGGTTCAGAGTATAATACACATTTCCAGATACATAAGGGAATCCTGTTTAAGAAAGTAGAAGGGGGTGAACGGGATTGGAGGTTAATGATACCCGATGAATTAGTAGATAGAATTATTTGGGATTGCCACATAAGGTATGGTCATTTTGGGGCGAAAAAATGTGCAAATATACTAAAAGAATCTTGTGTCTTTAAAAATATGGAGAAGAGAGTTAGAAGAGTATTAAGAGTTTGCGATCTGTGTCAAAAGTCTAAAGTAGTAAATTACAGGGTTGAAGGTGAAATGAAGTATATTAAAGTAGAAAGACCTTTTGATTTAGTTGCAGTAGACTTGTATGGGCCATTGCCTAAAGGTAGAGGAGGAGTGGTATATATTTTTGTTGTTTTGGATACTTTTACCAAGTTTGTTAGATTATACAGTGCAAAGTACTCAGCGAGAAGATCACCAAGGACTACATGATCAACGTAGGGAAGCCGAAGGTAATTTTATCTGATCATGGACCGCAGTTCATCAGCGGCAAGTGGAGACAGACTCTTGGCTGGGAAGGCATCATACCTAAACACACGGCAGTTTACCATCCACAGTCGAACCAGGCAGAGCGGGTGATGCGAGAAATCGGCAGAATATTCAGGGCGTATTGTCACTCCAAACACACAGAGTGGCCTTTGTATGTGAAGATGGTGGAGGATTGGTTAAATAGCACAACCCACGATTCTACGGGATTTACACCGTACGAACTAATCAAGGGAAGCCGTCTGCCCAGAATTTTAGAACAACTTTTTGAATATCCACCAGAAGAAAGATTTTTGGACAAAGATGTAAAAATACGACTTGCCAACGAGAGTTTGCTAACTAAGGGAGAGAGGAGAAAGCGAAAGCATGATGGCAAAGGTAAGTGGGTCAAGTATGAGATAGGGCAGTTAGTATTAGTGAGAAGACAACACGATTTATCCAGTGCACAAGATAAAGAGATCAAAAAATTCTTTTTGTTGTATGAAGGACCGTATGAAGTTGTTGACATCAAAATGGATAATGCTTATGTTTTACGAAACCAGACGACGGGGGAAATAGTGGGTACCCATAACGCCACCAATTTAAGAAGGTATTGGTTAAAATAAAATAATTAAAATAATACATTAAATCCTGTAATTAAATATAAACTAAATAACTATAAAATTAGGAATTTAACATAAAAAAAAAAAATGGTAGCGGATAGATGTTCCCCACTTGTCCCAGTGGGGTTCGTCTACTTCAGGGACGCGCCCCTGCCCACGCGAGCCTTGGTTTTCTCCATTTACCCTTATTTTCGGAGGAAGCTTTGTCCCTACCTTTAGTCCTAGTTCTTGACCCTGGAATAATCCTTATCCCTTTTATCTTCCCGATTTCCCTAACCCTCCCCTTAGAGTAAACACATAAACAATAGTTACACAAATTGGCACACTTTTTGGAACCATTTGATTGCCTTAATTCTAAAAAACTACATTAGGGTAATCCTCAAAATTAAATAAACTGGCGTTATTTATGAATTGTAAACTCATCCCTTAATTAGGTAGGTAGTGGAGAAGTTTTGTGGCTGAGTAGACAAACTAAATAATAAATATTTGTATAGTTTAACCGGATTGTTGTGTATAGAGATGGGGCTGTAGATTAGTGGTTGTGGTTCGTTTATTATTTTGGAAAAAGGAGTCAGGTATAGAAGTCAGTACCGTTAGAAGGGTAGTTATTCACTGTCATAGAAGTGGGGTTCTGTTCGTCTTCAATCCCATCCCTGTACATAATGATTCTGTACATATAACATATAACCTATTTACAGGTAATTAAGAAAAAATAATTTTGGAAAATATTCTAAAGTAAATTTATGTAACCAAAAGGTTTAATTATTATTTTGTGGTACCTGTTATGTTAGGTTATGAGTAGGGGATAATGGTATTAAGAATGTGATTGTGGAGGAATTTAAAGAGAGATTAGAACCAATGATGTAATGTTTGTAAAATTTATTGAAATATTAAGAAAAACTGGAACATTTAATCACGTAGAATCATTTTGAAAATTGTAATCAAAGTCATGGGAATTGTTTTGAATGTACTAAGAGATGAAATTGAATTATAGCCGCCCCTGGAGTAACTTAATATTGTAAATGCTAGTGCTGTGTAAATTCATTTTGATTCAAATTGAAATTGTAATTTTACATATTTTATACATTAACTTCATACAGCTGTAATTAAAGTCAAACTGTTTTGGGTGGAGATTGTTAAAGAATTCTCAAGCTAAACAAATAATTTAAAAGGGCCAATTTTATTAATGAATCAAAAATATATTTGATCTGAATTGGAATAAAAAATTTTAAGAGACAAATATGTTATCTAAAAGATTTATAAAATTTGAAAAGTGTAGTAAGCAGATGTCAGTATATGATGTAACCAGAATGTTTAGACTATGAATGCTGAAATTGAGAATGTTTATAACTGTTGTTTATGAAAACAAGTCTGGCACACAACTGTGTTTATGTAAACAGTAAACAGGTGTAGGATGTTGTGACTCAAGCCTGTGGTCATGCTTGGTGACCATAACAAAAATGTTGTAGTCTGCTGAATCAGTATCTTGAGTAAAAGCTTATGGTGATAGAAAAGAATTGAAATTAAATTTTCACAGACAAAACAATAATGAGGTAATTATTGTAACCCATAGTTTGAGAAATTAAACACCATTAAATTAATTTGGTAATCAAATTAATAGAAACAATGATTTGTAACAATGAACTTAAATTTTTTTGAATTTTAAAAGTTTTTGAAAAAAAAAAAAAAGGGATGCATATAATTTCAAAATTAAATAAATTTTAGAATTAAGTGACCAAAAACAATTGTCAAGTTTAGTATCAGTGAGTATGGGAACGCTTTTAAAAGATGTGTAACAAAATAAAAACTTGTGGTCAATAAAAGAAGTGGGGATATTTTGGGGGGCAGTTTGGTGCTCGATGAAGTGATAGAACAATGGAGTGTGGAACTGAAATTGTAGAAAGTTTAGTTATTAACGTTAATAATTAGTCAGTAAGTTGCTATTGCGGGGGTGGCCTGTGCTCCTGTAGATAGCGAAATGGGTTGGGGGTAACCGAGAGTGTTACCTCCATCGGAGGCCAAAAGGGCAAAAATGTGCGGCACACCTTTTTGGGTAAATTAAAATTTACACACTGCCAAACGACCGTGTCGCACAGAACTAGATTGATTGTAACAGGCAGTCAAATTAAAGTTAGATTTCCCCGACTTTTCGGGCGATTACTGCCTTACCAGCACTAATCGTGGATTTGGCTAGCGGCCAGCTATGGTCATATCAAGTCCCTTGACCATAGCTGACTTGAAATTGGTATATATTAGAAATTCAATGGGGGGAGACAACTAGGGGAAATCTCCCGGCACTATGAAACAGCGGCTGCCACTCTGCCCGCTTGGGGGTAGCAGAGACAGGTGGTAGACCCGCATTAAGGGTGTGTAATTATAGACCCGAACATGTTGATGTTCAATACTTTTAAATGTAATAGCGGAAGCAAAGACACGGGAGGTAAAACCTGCTCCAAAATATACAGTCTTTGTCGAAGCGCCAGGACGACACAGTCCTCCATAATTTGAAATAGTGTGTGTGGCTGGGAGGTGGCTCCGAGGAGCCACGAATTTAAAATTTTATGACTTAAAAGTTTTTGCTAATTTGAATTTTGATCCAATAAAACTGCTTGTGCTCTGTTAAATAACTAGCTGCTCAGACACAACATATAAGGTGTTCATACTATAATTTTAAATGTATTATTTTATTGTTGTACGTTAGATATAGGTGTTGATAAGAATATGTATTTTCATTATGTGTGTAAATTTTTTTTCTAAGCCAATAAGTAAAACGTCTGGCAGGCGGGTAACACAAAATGATCAGAATCAGAAAAGGGGGAAACAATGAGGTGAGGAGTAATGATAAATAAATATGTATATTCCATGTAATTTGTTCAAATTTGATATGTGTTTCCATTGTGTTAGGAGGATCAGCTGATCAGCAATAATATGTCACTGGTATATTGGTTACAGACGTTCTAAGTAATTGATGTTCAATGCAATGTTTGATGTATTACAGATGTTTTCAAGTAATGGGAAAAATAATTTGATGAAATGAGAAATAAAGTAACAATTGTCAGAGTTAACAAAAGATAGTTTTTGGGTGATGCGTAATTTATGGGACACATATATCTGTCCAAATCGAATTCCAAGTGAAATAGTAGAGATGATATAATGTAATATTGTTTTGAAGTAATGTAGTTTTGTGAAGTATTGATGTTGACACAGTGGTAATGGAGACTTTATGTAGATTTTGAGTGATATATTTATGTTTATAATTAATGATGTTATTTTGTTGTATTTGCAGTAAGGTAATGAGATTGAGATTTTGGGGATGGCAATTTTGTATTAGGGGATAGTGTAATGTAGGAGTCCGCAACAAGGGTTGGGACGGGATTAGGACCGATTTAGTGGGGAAGGGGTCGCCTTAGGTAGAATCCAGGGGCCAAATAAGGGAATTGAGTTTTGGGTAGGGGAAACACATATCCATTGTAGAAAGGGTTAGAGAGTATTTTTTTTATATGTATAGAGAAGGTGGCGATTTGAGTTCAATGATAAGTTGGGGTTTAGAGTGTTTTGGGATTAGTAGATATTTTGATAGAGATGGGTGTCATGGTAGTTGAAGTTGTTAGTGGTGAGAGTCAAGGAGAGATAAAGATTTTCTATGTATAAACAGATCAAGGAGGAAAGTAAATGAGAATAAATAATTTACATCACCCACAGGAAGGGAGAATCAGATTATTAAGTAAAGAGAGTGATTTATAATAAAGATATAAAATTTTCATTTTTTAAACCAGTGACAGAATCTTGATAGAATTGAAAATAATGTAAAGTCAAGAATTGTTTATTTTAAATAATTTAAATGTCAATTTGATTATTATTTGTAATAATATTTTGTTTATTTTAAATGTTTTATTTTATTGTTTTGTGTTTCAAATTAGACTGTTATAGATGTTGAATGTATTTTCAGAAAGCATACATAACATATGTAGGTCAAGGGTCTGGAACTTGACCTAGTTTCGATCAGCTGATGAGGTCATACACCTACTAAGCTTGTATAGTAGGAAGTCTGTTTTATTTGTTTGTTTAATCAATTTAAAACAATTTTAAATAATGTCTAAATATGAAAAAAACATTTAAATAAATTTAAAATTTTTTTTTTTGAATTTTAAAATTTTTGGAAATTTTAATTTTTTTTGAAAAAAAAAAATGATTTTTCGCCTGCCAGCGAATGAATATTTTGAGTAATGATTATTTTCTTATGTGTGTACCTAACATGTTTATTTTATTGATTTATTTTGTATTGCATTGTATTGTTAGAATCTAAGTATGTACATGTTAGAGTAAGTATAGGTTTTGATTAGGGGAAAGGTTTAAATTAATGCATTTTAAGTAGAAAACAGAAAAAAAAGGAAGAGAAATTTTTTTGAGTATATTATTTTGAATTTTGAATTTTTTTAAATTTTTCATAAATTCTAAAAGAATTTTTCAATTGTACAATGTGTTATGTCAACATGTAATGTAAGTGTGTGTGAGCCCAGTATCTGCTAAAGACAGCCCAGCTTGCATAAAAGGGGAACCAAATCGGCTGAGGATCTGGCATAATCTGAGCCAGGGATGGAGGATTTTGGGGGTAGCATGTTAGAAGGTGAGGTGGGCTGTGGTACTTAGCTGTTCGATTTCTAGGTGTTGGGATCTCTTACGGAGAAGTCCAGTGATCTCGTTCAGATGAGTCCATAGTCGCTGAGCCAGGGGGGTCGTGTACCCATGTGGATTAACAACAAGATGGGGTTTGTTGGCACCAGTTCCTCACCGGTCCTCTTCGGGGTTTATCGATGAGATTTCTTCTGTTGTGAACAGCAGAATTCTCATCGAGGGGGTATTGTAGCGGGTCATTTTTGGGGCATTTTATTTTTTTACCGTATGTGGGATTTACATTTTATTTAGTTCATTTTGTGCGGGAGTCTTATAAAATATTGTGAAATTGTATTATGCGACAATGCTATTTCGGTTACGAAAGAACACGTGTAGACTGAACAGTTTGGGACAAAGGCAAGACTCAATAATGTGGTGAAATCAGTAAGCGAAGAATTTACCACCCTAGTTTTTCCAAGAACTATGCGAGAGTGTGGCGGAGCTCACCTATGCGTATACCAAGCACGGGCACTGACCCACGCGCTGGTAAAAACTCAAGATAGCAGCTAAAGGGCAAAAGTATTCATCGTCTTTTCACAGATCTTCCGGAAATGCTGCTTAAGTCCTGCCCACTTTAATGACGTCAGCCAATGCCTAGCTGAGATCATATACCATATTCACTCCAACATCTACATGTAGAGCATGGGACGAAACTGTGTCGAACAAATAACAGGCATTGGTTTCCTCAAAAAACGACGAAGTTCAGTTAGCGGTGAACGCCTTGCCGCTCTGCGCAGTTTTAGCCTAGCGACTGTACCTGCAGGTACCGAGCCAAGTGAGCTCTTTTCAACAATGTTATAATTTCAAGTAAAAAGTGATTTATCAACCGTAATTTAACAGTGAAGTGAAAACTATAGTCTATCAAAGAACACCAACAAATTAATTTCGGACACACTACCAAATACAAAAATGAAATAACGCGCTCGAGCGATCGCCATGTGCCGGCAGGGATGGGTATTCTTTTTGTAAAAATGATAAGGGTTTTAAACCGTTTAGTGTGAATGCGAGTGTGGGTAAAGCTGGGCTGTTCTGTGTTTGTGTATAAATTAAGTTGTGTAATTATCAAAGATAAGGTAAGCCATAGTGAGTAAGTTCAATTACAAGTAAGGTGCCAGAGTTACACCACATTTGAAATATGTAAAAATCTATTTCTGGAGAAAAGTATAAATGCCATAGTTGATCATTAAATTAATTATTTCTCTTCCAAAAAATGTGTAGCGTTAGTTATTTCGTTAACCTTGAAACACATGTTTGTATCTAACGTACATGTGACCGAACCTTGGAACTTAGCAGAGAAGATAGTGACGGTAGGTGACAAGTAAACTGTTTTTTGTGTATTAATAAATGTTATCAATAATAGAGTAGTACAAATGGCGCCCGAACAGGGACGAATTATAATTATATATATAATTAAATTCCACATCTACAAAGATACAAACATGTTTTAGGTTAGCGTAGCAAAATAACGTTACATTACAAAATTTAATTAATTAATTACATTATTTATTTAATTAATTTCTTTAATTTAATTTAATCAATTATAAAAATGTCAGATCACGAAAATAACGTAAATGAAACGACGAGTGTCGACGTTTTTGATGAGTCAAATATAAGTAATTTCGAGATACATTCGACTCCAAGTGCGAGTCAAGAGAAAGCAGAGATAAATTTAAGTGACCAGAGTAATGTAACTGAAGATTCGGGGGTACAGATAACCCCGATCTCAACAAAATGTAATAGGTCCGATAACGATATGATGAGTATCATGATTAGTCAATTCGAGAGAATGAATAGTAATTTTGAGACCAAATTCAATGTAATGAATAGTCGTTTTGACAATAACGATATAAAATTGAATAAATTTGACGCTAAATTTGATGTACTCAAATTTGATATTGATGAGGTAAAAATGAAATGCGAAAGTAGTTTTAACGAGTTGAAATTTGAATTAAACGAGAAATTGAGTCACTCATTAAATAGTATGAATACTAGAATTGACGAAGTTGAGAGTAGTGTGGTAGAAAAAACCAATAAACAAATACAGAAGGTAACCGAAAATTTTGATCGTAAAATAGAGGAATGTAATGTTAGTAGTGAGTACAAGTTGAATTGTGTAGTTGATAAGATTAAAACATATGAAATTAGTACTAATGTCAAAATCAATGAAATAGAAAGTAATTGCAAAACAGAGATACAAGCTATACAAAATACAGTGAATACTATAGATAAGCGTCATGTACAAATTGAGAGTTTAAATAACAATATATTTGCATCAATTGAGCAGAGTATAGTTAATGTTAAAGATGAATTGAATATAGCTATAAACGAAAAACTTAATAGCGTTACTGAACAAATAGTCATTACTAAAGATGTGAATAGCGATATTGAGTTGGAGTTGTTTAATTGCGAAAACAGGGGGGTACACCCTATGCAGTTTTTAAATAGAGTCAAAGAATTCCATCAGTTTTGTAGAAGTAGCTGGAAAGTACAACTGTTAAAAATAATGAAGTGTTTTAGAGGGAATTCCGCGGTATGGGCGGAGGTACATAAAGTAGACTGGGTAAATTATCAGTGTTTTGAGACGGCTTTTAGAGAGAAATATTGGTCAGAGGAGGAACAAGAAATATTGCGGAGTAAAATTATGGGACCAGGTAATTTTGGGACCCAAGGGAGCAACGTAACTATGTATGTAATGCGATTATACAATGAGGCCAAATATTTAGAGCCACCGTTACCGTTTCGATCGTTCGTCCGTCATATAAGTAAGCATTTGCCCAGAGAAATACAGATTACGCTAATGACGCGTGAAATTCTAGAGATTACGGAACTAGAAAAAATATTGGATATTTTTCAGAATATACGGGAATGTGATATGAGTAGGCGAATAAACGCACCAATAACACACATGAATGGTAATCATAATCAATCCCGGGGAATACCAAGTTTTCACCGAGGGGCGCGAGGGGGAAATAATGATAATCGAGGCGAGGGTTGGCGATGTGCCGATTGTAATGTTGAAAACTATGCTATAAGAACAACTTGTTTTAGATGTCACAAACCGAGAGAATGTCAACGCAGTGAGAGAACGTACCAGCAACAGAGTCAACCACAGAGAGGAGCCGAGAACACCAGAGGAGCACCGAGGGGAAACGGAAGCGGAAATAGAGGCAGAGGTGGATACAGCCAGGCAGTAGCAGGTCCATCCACGGGAAACTAGAGGAGACAATGGAAAACCGGGCCCATCCATTGTCGGAGGAGAACCTGGGGGTTCAAGAGGAGCATAACTACCGCAGCAACATAATTATCTGAGACATGGCGGAGGAGTTACTGGAGGAGGACGCTGCACAAATGACAGAAACGAGAACCGGACTGACGGAGGTATCCGTAACCATAGAAGGTAAGGATTACAAAACATGGATTGATACGGGTAGCGAGATATCGGTAGTTTCAGAGAATGTACTGGGTGAATTACAAAGGGTAAATAAGAATATTCCATCATTACCAGTAGCGGGAGTAACAGTAGTGGGGGTGACGGGAGTACGAAGTAAACGAATCACTAAACAAGTTCAATTAAATGTATATATTAATGGAATAGAATTTGAAAATACTTTTCTAGTAGTTAAGGGTTTGAATTTAGATATAATTCTGGGAAATGATTTTTTGGAGAGAAAAAAAGCAGTAATTGATTTTAACCAGAGAATAGTGGAATTTAATAAGGGGCATGAACCAATCAGGGTAGATTTTAAGAGGGCGTTAGATAAGGCTAGAGTTGTGGGAGTAAAGATGATACAAAACCGAGTAGGCGAGGGAATTATAGAAACAAGAGTGAATGTGTGCCAAGAGAGTGAGAGCATGGAGAATGATGAGAGAGTATGGGAAAATAGGGCAGAGAAATTTTTTAATGAGGGTGGAGTTGTAGGGGGTCCCCAACGACAGGAGTTGTGGGCGGTTATTGAACGTTTTAGAGATGTATTTGCTGAGTTGCCTGGAAAAGCCAGGGACTATGTATGCGAGTTGAAGATTCGAGAGCACTCACCCTACATGCAGAGAAGTTATCCAGTGCCATTTTCAAAGAGGAGAGCCGTTCAAGAAGAGTTGGACCGCATGATGGAAGGGGACATCATCGAAAGATCTATATCGCCTTACTCGAATCCATTGGTAGTGGTCATCAAAAAGGATGGAAAGGTAAGATTGTGTTTAGACGCTAGAAAAATTAATCAGATTATAATACCTGACCGGGAATCACCGGAAGCCATGAACGAAATTTTTCAAAAGTTTAGTGGGGTCAGATATATGACGTCCTTAGATTTAACGGCGGGCTACTGGCAAGTCCCATTAGCGCCAGAAAGCCGTAAGTTTACTGCATTCCTTTTCAATGGAAAAAACTATCAATTTAAACGCCTGCCATTTGGGCTTAACACTAGTGTCGCAAGTTTTATTAAGTGTTTAGACACGATATTACAACCAAAAGATTTAGATTTTTTGACTGTATATGTCGACGACATACTAATAGCATCAAGAACATTCTCTGAACATGTAGAACACATAGAGTACGTTTTAAATAAATTACGACAAGGGGGACTAACTGTTAATTGGGATAAGTCGAAATTTTTACAAACCAAAATACATTTTTTGGGCTTCATTATAACTCCTGAAGGAATTTTAGCAAACCCAGACAAAGTAGAAGCTATCATACATTTTCCAGAACCAAAAAATATTAAACAGTTGCAGAGCTTTTTAGGATTATGCAATTTTTATAGAAAGTTCCAGAGAAATTATGCACATATTACCTCTAAATTAAGTGTTGTTTTACAAAAGAATAAACAATGGAAATGGGGAGAGGAGGAGAGAACTATTTTCAATGAAATTAAAGAGAAATTCATAGACACGATAATGATGAATCACCCCGATTTTCAGAGAAAGTTTTATTTACAGACGGATGCCAGCAACATAGCCCTCGGAGCAGAGCTTTACCAGGAGGGTGAGGATCAGGAGCACAGGACCATCGCTTTCGCCAGCAGAAAGAAATTACACTACTACCGAAAAGGAATTGCTGAGCATCGTCTTTGCTGTGAAGAAATTCCGCACTTACCTGCTAGGAAACGAAACTGTCATCAGGACCGATCATAAGGCCTTATCATTCCTAAATACATGTAAGCTGACACATAGCAGATTAACCAGGTGGGTACTAGCTTTACAAGAGTACAAATTTTCTTGGGAATATATTAAGGGGTCAGATAATAAAGTACCGGACACTTTGTCCAGGGTAGACACTATAGATAATAAGACAGGTAGAGATCTTAGAGAAATAGAAATTTTTCGATTAACTAGGGAAGATAGAATTTTTGGGGAGGACTTAAGGGAAATTAAAGATAGACAAAGATCAGAAAATAAATTGGGTAAGATAATAACTAGTTTAGAAGCAGACATTAATGGTTCAGAGTATAATACACATTTCCAGATACATAAGGGAATCCTGTTTAAGAAAGTAGAAGGGGGTGAACGGGATTGGAGGTTAATGATACCCGATGAATTAGTAGATAGAATTATTTGGGATTGCCACATAAGGTATGGTCATTTTGGGGCGAAAAAATGTGCAAATATACTAAAAGAATCTTGTGTCTTTAAAAATATGGAGAAGAGAGTTAGAAGAGTATTAAGAGTTTGCGATCTGTGTCAAAAGTCTAAAGTAGTAAATTACAGGGTTGAAGGTGAAATGAAGTATATTAAAGTAGAAAGACCTTTTGATTTAGTTGCAGTAGACTTGTATGGGCCATTGCCTAAAGGTAGAGGAGGAGTGGTATATATTTTTGTTGTTTTGGATACTTTTACCAAGTTTGTTAGATTATACAGTGCAAAGTACTCAGCGAGAAGATCACCAAGGACTACATGATCAACGTAGGGAAGCCGAAGGTAATTTTATCTGATCATGGACCGCAGTTCATCAGCGGCAAGTGGAGACAGACTCTTGGCTGGGAAGGCATCATACCTAAACACACGGCAGTTTACCATCCACAGTCGAACCAGGCAGAGCGGGTGATGCGAGAAATCGGCAGAATATTCAGGGCGTATTGTCACTCCAAACACACAGAGTGGCCTTTGTATGTGAAGATGGTGGAGGATTGGTTAAATAGCACAACCCACGATTCTACGGGATTTACACCGTACGAACTAATCAAGGGAAGCCGTCTGCCCAGAATTTTAGAACAACTTTTTGAATATCCACCAGAAGAAAGATTTTTGGACAAAGATGTAAAAATACGACTTGCCAACGAGAGTTTGCTAACTAAGGGAGAGAGGAGAAAGCGAAAGCATGATGGCAAAGGTAAGTGGGTCAAGTATGAGATAGGGCAGTTAGTATTAGTGAGAAGACAACACGATTTATCCAGTGCACAAGATAAAGAGATCAAAAAATTCTTTTTGTTGTATGAAGGACCGTATGAAGTTGTTGACATCAAAATGGATAATGCTTATGTTTTACGAAACCAGACGACGGGGGAAATAGTGGGTACCCATAACGCCACCAATTTAAGAAGGTATTGGTTAAAATAAAATAATTAAAATAATACATTAAATCCTGTAATTAAATATAAACTAAATAACTATAAAATTAGGAATTTAACATAAAAAAAAAAAAATGGTAGCGGATAGATGTTCCCCACTTGTCCCAGTGGGGTTCGTCTACTTCAGGGACGCGCCCCTGCCCACGCGAGCCTTGGTTTTCTCCATTTACCCTTATTTTCGGAGGAAGCTTTGTCCCTACCTTTAGTCCTAGTTCTTGACCCTGGAATAATCCTTATCCCTTTTATCTTCCCGATTTCCCTAACCCTCCCCTTAGAGTAAACACATAAACAATAGTTACACAAATTGGCACACTTTTTGGAACCATTTGATTGCCTTAATTCTAAAAAACTACATTAGGGTAATCCTCAAAATTAAATAAACTGGCGTTATTTATGAATTGTAAACTCATCCCTTAATTAGGTAGGTAGTGGAGAAGTTTTGTGGCTGAGTAGACAAACTAAATAATAAATATTTGTATAGTTTAACCGGATTGTTGTGTATAGAGATGGGGCTGTAGATTAGTGGTTGTGGTTCGTTTATTATTTTGGAAAAAGGAGTCAGGTATAGAAGTCAGTACCGTTAGAAGGGTAGTTATTCACTGTCATAGAAGTGGGGTTCTGTTCGTCTTCAATCCCATCCCTGTACATAATGATTCTGTACATATAACATATAACCTATTTACAGGTAATTAAGAAAAAATAATTTTGGAAAATATTCTAAAGTAAATTTATGTAACCAAAAGGTTTAATTATTATTTTGTGGTACCTGTTATGTTAGGTTATGAGTAGGGGATAATGGTATTAAGAATGTGATTGTGGAGGAATTTAAAGAGAGATTAGAACCAATGATGTAATGTTTGTAAAATTTATTGAAATATTAAGAAAAACTGGAACATTTAATCACGTAGAATCATTTTGAAAATTGTAATCAAAGTCATGGGAATTGTTTTGAATGTACTAAGAGATGAAATTGAATTATAGCCGCCCCTGGAGTAACTTAATATTGTAAATGCTAGTGCTGTGTAAATTCATTTTGATTCAAATTGAAATTGTAATTTTACATATTTTATACATTAACTTCATACAGCTGTAATTAAAGTCAAACTGTTTTGGGTGGAGATTGTTAAAGAATTCTCAAGCTAAACAAATAATTTAAAAGGGCCAATTTTATTAATGAATCAAAAATATATTTGATCTGAATTGGAATAAAAAATTTTAAGAGACAAATATGTTATCTAAAAGATTTATAAAATTTGAAAAGTGTAGTAAGCAGATGTCAGTATATGATGTAACCAGAATGTTTAGACTATGAATGCTGAAATTGAGAATGTTTATAACTGTTGTTTATGAAAACAAGTCTGGCACACAACTGTGTTTATGTAAACAGTAAACAGGTGTAGGATGTTGTGACTCAAGCCTGTGGTCATGCTTGGTGACCATAACAAAAATGTTGTAGTCTGCTGAATCAGTATCTTGAGTAAAAGCTTATGGTGATAGAAAAGAATTGAAATTAAATTTTCACAGACAAAACAATAATGAGGTAATTATTGTAACCCATAGTTTGAGAAATTAAACACCATTAAATTAATTTGGTAATCAAATTAATAGAAACAATGATTTGTAACAATGAACTTAAATTTTTTTGAATTTTAAAAGTTTTTGAAAAAAAAAAAAAAAGGGATGCATATAATTTCAAAATTAAATAAATTTTAGAATTAAGTGACCAAAAACAATTGTCAAGTTTAGTATCAGTGAGTATGGGAACGCTTTTAAAAGATGTGTAACAAAATAAAAACTTGTGGTCAATAAAAGAAGTGGGGATATTTTGGGGGGCAGTTTGGTGCTCGATGAAGTGATAGAACAATGGAGTGTGGAACTGAAATTGTAGAAAGTTTAGTTATTAACGTTAATAATTAGTCAGTAAGTTGCTATTGCGGGGGTGGCCTGTGCTCCTGTAGATAGCGAAATGGGTTGGGGGTAACCGAGAGTGTTACCTCCATCGGAGGCCAAAAGGGCAAAAATGTGCGGCACACCTTTTTGGGTAAATTAAAATTTACACACTGCCAAACGACCGTGTCGCACAGAACTAGATTGATTGTAACAGGCAGTCAAATTAAAGTTAGATTTCCCCGACTTTTCGGGCGATTACTGCCTTACCAGCACTAATCGTGGATTTGGCTAGCGGCCAGCTATGGTCATATCAAGTCCCTTGACCATAGCTGACTTGAAATTGGTATATATTAGAAATTCAATGGGGGGAGACAACTAGGGGAAATCTCCCGGCACTATGAAACAGCGGCTGCCACTCTGCCCGCTTGGGGGTAGCAGAGACAGGTGGTAGACCCGCATTAAGGGTGTGTAATTATAGACCCGAACATGTTGATGTTCAATACTTTTAAATGTAATAGCGGAAGCAAAGACACGGGGAGGTAAAACCTGCTCCAAAATATACAGTCTTTGTCGAAGCGCCAGGACGACACAGTCCTCCATAATTTGAAATAGTGTGTGTGGCTGGGAGGTGGCTCCGAGGAGCCACGAATTTAAAATTTTATGACTTAAAAGTTTTTGCTAATTTGAATTTTGATCCAATAAAACTGCTTGTGCTCTGTTAAATAACTAGCTGCTCAGACACAAC
Source organism: Magicicada septendecula (assembly GCA_034769895.1). Taxonomy (NCBI): domain Eukaryota; kingdom Metazoa; phylum Arthropoda; class Insecta; order Hemiptera; family Cicadidae; genus Magicicada; species Magicicada septendecula. The sequence continues at coordinate 444,140,481 of CM068367.1, read as the reverse complement.
ATATAAGGTGTTCATACTATAATTTTAAATGTATTATTTTATTGTTGTACGTTAGATATAGGTGTTGATAAGAATATGTATTTTCATTATGTGTGTAAATTTTTTTTCTAAGCCAATAAGTAAAACGTCTGGCAGGCGGGTAACACAAAATGATCAGAATCAGAAAAGGGGGAAACAATGAGGTGAGGAGTAATGATAAATAAATATGTATATTCCATGTAATTTGTTCAAATTTGATATGTGTTTCCATTGTGTTAGGAGGATCAGCTGATCAGCAATAATATGTCACTGGTATATTGGTTACAGATGTTCTAAGTAATTGATGTTCAATGCAATGTTTGATGTATTACAGATGTTTTCAAGTAATGGGAAAAATAATTTGATGAAATGAGAAATAAAGTAACAATTGTCAGAGTTAACAAAAGATAGTTTTTGGGTGATGCGTAATTTATGGGACACATATATCTGTCCAAATCGAATTCCAAGTGAAATAGTAGAGATGATATAATGTAATATTGTTTTGAAGTAATGTAGTTTTGTGAAGTATTGATGTTGACACAGTGGTAATGGAGACTTTATGTAGATTTTGAGTGATATATTTATGTTTATAATTAATGATGTTATTTTGTTGTATTTGCAGTAAGGTAATGAGATTGAGATTTTGGGGATGGCAATTTTGTATTAGGGGATAGTGTAATGTAGGAGTCCGCAACAAGGGTTGGGACGGGATTAGGACCGATTTAGTGGGGAAGGGGTCGCCTTAGGTAGAATCCAGGGGCCAAATAAGGGAATTGAGTTTTGGGTAGGGGAAACACATATCCATTGTAGAAAGGGTTAGAGAGTATTTTTTTTATATGTATAGAGAAGGTGGCGATTTGAGTTCAATGATAAGTTGGGGTTTAGAGTGTTTTGGGATTAGTAGATATTTTGATAGAGATGGGTGTCATGGTAGTTGAAGTTGTTAGTGGTGAGAGTCAAGGAGAGATAAAGATTTTCTATGTATAAACAGATCAAGGAGGAAAGTAAATGAGAATAAATAATTTACATCACCCACAGGAAGGGAGAATCAGATTATTAAGTAAAGAGAGTGATTTATAATAAAGATATAAAATTTTCATTTTTTAAACCAGTGACAGAATCTTGATAGAATTGAAAATAATGTAAAGTCAAGAATTGTTTATTTTAAATAATTTAAATGTCAATTTGATTATTATTTGTAATAATATTTTGTTTATTTTAAATGTTTTATTTTATTGTTTTGTGTTTCAAATTAGACTGTTATAGATGTTGAATGTATTTTCAGAAAGCATACATAACATATGTAGGTCAAGGGTCTGGAACTTGACCTAGTTTCGATCAGCTGATGAGGTCATACACCTACTAAGCTTGTATAGTAGGAAGTCTGTTTTATTTGTTTGTTTAATCAATTTAAAACAATTTTAAATAATGTCTAAATATGAAAAAAACATTTAAATAAATTTAAAATTTTTTTTTTTGAATTTTAAAATTTTTGGAAATTTTAATTTTTTTTGAAAAAAAAAATGATTTTTCGCCTGCCAGCGAATGAATATTTTGAGTAATGATTATTTTCTTATGTGTGTACCTAACATGTTTATTTTATTGATTTATTTTGTATTGCATTGTATTGTTAGAATCTAAGTATGTACATGTTAGAGTAAGTATAGGTTTTGATTAGGGGAAAGGTTTAAATTAATGCATTTTAAGTAGAAAACAGAAAAAAAAGGAAGAGAAATTTTTTTGAGTATATTATTTTGAATTTTGAATTTTTTTAAATTTTTCATAAATTCTAAAAGAATTTTTCAATTGTACAATGTGTTATGTCAACATGTAATGTAAGTGTGTGTGAGCCCAGTATCTGCTAAAGACAGCCCAGCTTGCATAAAAGGGGAACCAAATCGGCTGAGGATCTGGCATAATCTGAGCCAGGGATGGAGGATTTTGGGGGTAGCATGTTAGAAGGTGAGGTGGGCTGTGGTACTTAGCTGTTCGATTTCTAGGTGTTGGGATCTCTTACGGAGAAGTCCAGTGATCTCGTTCAGATGAGTCCATAGTCGCTGAGCCAGGGGGGTCGTGTACCCATGTGGATTAACAACAAGATGGGGTTTGTTGGCACCAGTTCCTCACCGGTCCTCTTCGGGGTTTATCGATGAGATTTCTTCTGTTGTGAACAGCAGAATTCTCATCGAGGGGGTATTGTAGCGGGTCATTTTTGGGGCATTTTATTTTTTTACCGTATGTGGGATTTACATTTTATTTAGTTCATTTTGTGCGGGAGTCTTATAAAATATTGTGAAATTGTATTATGCGACAATGCTATTTCGGTTACGAAAGAACACGTGTAGACTGAACAGTTTGGGACAAAGGCAAGACTCAATAATGTGGTGAAATCAGTAAGCGAAGAATTTACCACCCTAGTTTTTCCAAGAACTATGCGAGAGTGTGGCGGAGCTCACCTATGCGTATACCAAGCACGGGCACTGACCCACGCGCTGGTAAAAACTCAAGATAGCAGCTAAAGGGCAAAAGTATTCATCGTCTTTTCACAGATCTTCCGGAAATGCTGCTTAAGTCCTGCCCACTTTAATGACGTCAGCCAATGCCTAGCTGAGATCATATACCATATTCACTCCAATATCTACATGTAGAGCATGGGACGAAACTGTGTCGAACAAATAACAGGCATTGGTTTCCTCAAAAAACGACGAAGTTCAGTTAGCGGTGAACGCCTTGCCGCTCTGCGCAGTTTTAGCCTAGCGACTGTACCTGCAGGTACCGAGCCAAGTGAGCTCTTTTCAACAATGTTATAATTTCAAGTAAAAAGTGATTTATCAACCGTAATTTAACAGTGAAGTGAAAACTATAGTCTATCAAAGAACACCAACAAATTAATTTCGGACACACTACCAAATACAAAAATGAAATAACGCGCTCGAGCGATCGCCATGTGCCGGCAGGGATGGGTATTCTTTTTGTAAAAATGATAAGGGTTTTAAACCGTTTAGTGTGAATGCGAGTGTGGGTAAAGCTGGGCTGTTCTGTGTTTGTGTATAAATTAAGTTGTGTAATTATCAAAGATAAGGTAAGCCATAGTGAGTAAGTTCAATTACAAGTAAGGTGCCAGAGTTACACCACATTTGAAATATGTAAAAATCTATTTCTGGAGAAAAGTATAAATGCCATAGTTGATCATTAAATTAATTATTTCTCTTCCAAAAAATGTGTAGCGTTAGTTATTTCGTTAACCTTGAAACACATGTTTGTATCTAACGTACATGTGACCGAACCTTGGAACTTAGCAGAGAAGATAGTGACGGTAGGTGACAAGTAAACTGTTTTTTGTGTATTAATAAATGTTATCAATAATAGAGTAGTACAAATGGCGCCCGAACAGGGACGAATTATAATTATATATATAATTAAATTCCACATCTACAAAGATACAAACATGTTTTAGGTTAGCGTAGCAAAATAACGTTACATTACAAAATTTAATTAATTAATTACATTATTTATTTAATTAATTTCTTTAATTTAATTTAATCAATTATAAAAATGTCAGATCACGAAAATAACGTAAATGAAACGACGAGTGTCGACGTTTTTGATGAGTCAAATATAAGTAATTTCGAGATACATTCGACTCCAAGTGCGAGTCAAGAGAAAGCAGAGATAAATTTAAGTGACCAGAGTAATGTAACTGAAGATTCGGGGGTACAGATAACCCCGATCTCAACAAAATGTAATAGGTCCGATAACGATATGATGAGTATCATGATTAGTCAATTCGAGAGAATGAATAGTAATTTTGAGACCAAATTCAATGTAATGAATAGTCGTTTTGACAATAACGATATAAAATTGAATAAATTTGACGCTAAATTTGATGTACTCAAATTTGATATTGATGAGGTAAAAATGAAATGCGAAAGTAGTTTTAACGAGTTGAAATTTGAATTAAACGAGAAATTGAGTCACTCATTAAATAGTATGAATACTAGAATTGACGAAGTTGAGAGTAGTGTGGTAGAAAAAACCAATAAACAAATACAGAAGGTAACCGAAAATTTTGATCGTAAAATAGAGGAATGTAATGTTAGTAGTGAGTACAAGTTGAATTGTGTAGTTGATAAGATTAAAACATATGAAATTAGTACTAATGTCAAAATCAATGAAATAGAAAGTAATTGCAAAACAGAGATACAAGCTATACAAAATACAGTGAATACTATAGATAAGCGTCATGTACAAATTGAGAGTTTAAATAACAATATATTTGCATCAATTGAGCAGAGTATAGTTAATGTTAAAGATGAATTGAATATAGCTATAAACGAAAAACTTAATAGCGTTACTGAACAAATAGTCATTACTAAAGATGTGAATAGCGATATTGAGTTGGAGTTGTTTAATTGCGAAAACAGGGGGGTACACCCTATGCAGTTTTTAAATAGAGTCAAAGAATTCCATCAGTTTTGTAGAAGTAGCTGGAAAGTACAACTGTTAAAAATAATGAAGTGTTTTAGAGGGAATTCCGCGGTATGGGCGGAGGTACATAAAGTAGACTGGGTAAATTATCAGTGTTTTGAGACGGCTTTTAGAGAGAAATATTGGTCAGAGGAGGAACAAGAAATATTGCGGAGTAAAATTATGGGACCAGGTAATTTTGGGACCCAAGGGAGCAACGTAACTATGTATGTAATGCGATTATACAATGAGGCCAAATATTTAGAGCCACCGTTACCGTTTCGATCGTTCGTCCGTCATATAAGTAAGCATTTGCCCAGAGAAATACAGATTACGCTAATGACGCGTGAAATTCTAGAGATTACGGAACTAGAAAAAATATTGGATATTTTTCAGAATATACGGGAATGTGATATGAGTAGGCGAATAAACGCACCAATAACACACATGAATGGTAATCATAATCAATCCCGGGGAATACCAAGTTTTCACCGAGGGGCGCGAGGGGGAAATAATGATAATCGAGGCGAGGGTTGGCGATGTGCCGATTGTAATGTTGAAAACTATGCTATAAGAACAACTTGTTTTAGATGTCACAAACCGAGAGAATGTCAACGCAGTGAGAGAACGTACCAGCAACAGAGTCAACCGCAGAGAGGAGCCGAGAACACCAGAGGAGCACCGAGGGGAAACGGAAGCGGAAATAGAGGCAGAGGTGGATACAGCCAGGCAGTAGCAGGTCCATCCACGGGAAACTAGAGGAGACAATGGAAAACCGGGCCCATCCATTGTCGGAGGAGAACCTGGGGGTTCAAGAGGAGCATAACTACCGCAGCAACATAATTATCTGAGACATGGCGGAGGAGTTACTGGAGGAGGACGCTGCACAAATGACAGAAACGAGAACCGGACTGACGGAGGTATCCGTAACCATAGAAGGTAAGGATTACAAAACATGGATTGATACGGGTAGCGAGATATCGGTAGTTTCAGAGAATGTACTGGGTGAATTACAAAGGGTAAATAAGAATATTCCATCATTACCAGTAGCGGGAGTAACAGTAGTGGGGGTGACGGGAGTACGAAGTAAACGAATCACTAAACAAGTTCAATTAAATGTATATATTAATGGAATAGAATTTGAAAATACTTTTCTAGTAGTTAAGGGTTTGAATTTAGATATAATTCTGGGAAATGATTTTTTGGAGAGAAAAAAAGCAGTAATTGATTTTAACCAGAGAATAGTGGAATTTAATAAGGGGCATGAACCAATCAGGGTAGATTTTAAGAGGGCGTTAGATAAGGCTAGAGTTGTGGGAGTAAAGATGATACAAAACCGAGTAGGCGAGGGAATTATAGAAACAAGAGTGAATGTGTGCCAAGAGAGTGAGAGCATGGAGAATGATGAGAGAGTATGGGAAAATAGGGCAGAGAAATTTTTTAATGAGGGTGGAGTTGTAGGGGGTCCCCAACGACAGGAGTTGTGGGCGGTTATTGAACGTTTTAGAGATGTATTTGCTGAGTTGCCTGGAAAAGCCAGGGACTATGTATGCGAGTTGAAGATTCGAGAGCACTCACCCTACATGCAGAGAAGTTATCCAGTGCCATTTTCAAAGAGGAGAGCCGTTCAAGAAGAGTTGGACCGCATGATGGAAGGGGACATCATCGAAAGATCTATATCGCCTTACTCGAATCCATTGGTAGTGGTCATCAAAAAGGATGGAAAGGTAAGATTGTGTTTAGACGCTAGAAAAATTAATCAGATTATAATACCTGACCGGGAATCACCGGAAGCCATGAACGAAATTTTTCAAAAGTTTAGTGGGGTCAGATATATGACGTCCTTAGATTTAACGGCGGGCTACTGGCAAGTCCCATTAGCGCCAGAAAGCCGTAAGTTTACTGCATTCCTTTTCAATGGAAAAAACTATCAATTTAAACGCCTGCCATTTGGGCTTAACACTAGTGTCGCAAGTTTTATTAAGTGTTTAGACACGATATTACAACCAAAAGATTTAGATTTTTTGACTGTATATGTCGACGACATACTAATAGCATCAAGAACATTCTCTGAACATGTAGAACACATAGAGTACGTTTTAAATAAATTACGACAAGGGGGACTAACTGTTAATTGGGATAAGTCGAAATTTTTACAAACCAAAATACATTTTTTGGGCTTCATTATAACTCCTGAAGGAATTTTAGCAAACCCAGACAAAGTAGAAGCTATCATACATTTTCCAGAACCAAAAAATATTAAACAGTTGCAGAGCTTTTTAGGATTATGCAATTTTTATAGAAAGTTCCAGAGAAATTATGCACATATTACCTCTAAATTAAGTGTTGTTTTACAAAAGAATAAACAATGGAAATGGGGAGAGGAGGAGAGAACTATTTTCAATGAAATTAAAGAGAAATTCATAGACACGATAATGATGAATCACCCCGATTTTCAGAGAAAGTTTTATTTACAGACGGATGCCAGCAACATAGCCCTCGGAGCAGAGCTTTACCAGGAGGGTGAGGATCAGGAGCACAGGACCATCGCTTTCGCCAGCAGAAAGAAATTACACTACTACCGAAAAGGAATTGCTGAGCATCGTCTTTGCTGTGAAGAAATTCCGCACTTACCTGCTAGGAAACGAAACTGTCATCAGGACCGATCATAAGGCCTTATCATTCCTAAATACATGTAAGCTGACACATAGCAGATTAACCAGGTGGGTACTAGCTTTACAAGAGTACAAATTTTCTTGGGAATATATTAAGGGGTCAGATAATAAAGTACCGGACACTTTGTCCAGGGTAGACACTATAGATAATAAGACAGGTAGAGATCTTAGAGAAATAGAAATTTTTCGATTAACTAGGGAAGATAGAATTTTTGGGGAGGACTTAAGGGAAATTAAAGATAGACAAAGATCAGAAAATAAATTGGGTAAGATAATAACTAGTTTAGAAGCAGACATTAATGGTTCAGAGTATAATACACATTTCCAGATACATAAGGGAATCCTGTTTAAGAAAGTAGAAGGGGGTGAACGGGATTGGAGGTTAATGATACCCGATGAATTAGTAGATAGAATTATTTGGGATTGCCACATAAGGTATGGTCATTTTGGGGCGAAAAAATGTGCAAATATACTAAAAGAATCTTGTGTCTTTAAAAATATGGAGAAGAGAGTTAGAAGAGTATTAAGAGTTTGCGATCTGTGTCAAAAGTCTAAAGTAGTAAATTACAGGGTTGAAGGTGAAATGAAGTATATTAAAGTAGAAAGACCTTTTGATTTAGTTGCAGTAGACTTGTATGGGCCATTGCCTAAAGGTAGAGGAGGAGTGGTATATATTTTTGTTGTTTTGGATACTTTTACCAAGTTTGTTAGATTATACAGTGCAAAGTACTCAGCGAGAAGATCACCAAGGACTACATGATCAACGTAGGGAAGCCGAAGGTAATTTTATCTGATCATGGACCGCAGTTCATCAGCGGCAAGTGGAGACAGACTCTTGGCTGGGAAGGCATCATACCTAAACACACGGCAGTTTACCATCCACAGTCGAACCAGGCAGAGCGGGTGATGCGAGAAATCGGCAGAATATTCAGGGCGTATTGTCACTCCAAACACACAGAGTGGCCTTTGTATGTGAAGATGGTGGAGGATTGGTTAAATAGCACAACCCACGATTCTACGGGATTTACACCGTACGAACTAATCAAGGGAAGCCGTCTGCCCAGAATTTTAGAACAACTTTTTGAATATCCACCAGAAGAAAGATTTTTGGACAAAGATGTAAAAATACGACTTGCCAACGAGAGTTTGCTAACTAAGGGAGAGAGGAGAAAGCGAAAGCATGATGGCAAAGGTAAGTGGGTCAAGTATGAGATAGGGCAGTTAGTATTAGTGAGAAGACAACACGATTTATCCAGTGCACAAGATAAAGAGATCAAAAAATTCTTTTTGTTGTATGAAGGACCGTATGAAGTTGTTGACATCAAAATGGATAATGCTTATGTTTTACGAAACCAGACGACGGGGGAAATAGTGGGTACCCATAACGCCACCAATTTAAGAAGGTATTGGTTAAAATAAAATAATTAAAATAATACATTAAATCCTGTAATTAAATATAAACTAAATAACTATAAAATTAGGAATTTAACATAAAAAAAAAAAAATGGTAGCGGATAGATGTTCCCCACTTGTCCCAGTGGGGTTCGTCTACTTCAGGGACGCGCCCCTGCCCACGCGAGCCTTGGTTTTCTCCATTTACCCTTATTTTCGGAGGAAGCTTTGTCCCTACCTTTAGTCCTAGTTCTTGACCCTGGAATAATCCTTATCCCTTTTATCTTCCCGATTTCCCTAACCCTCCCCTTAGAGTAAACACATAAACAATAGTTACACAAATTGGCACACTTTTTGGAACCATTTGATTGCCTTAATTCTAAAAAACTACATTAGGGTAATCCTCAAAATTAAATAAACTGGCGTTATTTATGAATTGTAAACTCATCCCTTAATTAGGTAGGTAGTGGAGAAGTTTTGTGGCTGAGTAGACAAACTAAATAATAAATATTTGTATAGTTTAACCGGATTGTTGTGTATAGAGATGGGGCTGTAGATTAGTGGTTGTGGTTCGTTTATTATTTTGGAAAAAGGAGTCAGGTATAGAAGTCAGTACCGTTAGAAGGGTAGTTATTCACTGTCATAGAAGTGGGGTTCTGTTCGTCTTCAATCCCATCCCTGTACATAATGATTCTGTACATATAACATATAACCTATTTACAGGTAATTAAGAAAAAATAATTTTGGAAAATATTCTAAAGTAAATTTATGTAACCAAAAGGTTTAATTATTATTTTGTGGTACCTGTTATGTTAGGTTATGAGTAGGGGATAATGGTATTAAGAATGTGATTGTGGAGGAATTTAAAGAGAGATTAGAACCAATGATGTAATGTTTGTAAAATTTATTGAAATATTAAGAAAAACTGGAACATTTAATCACGTAGAATCATTTTGAAAATTGTAATCAAAGTCATGGGAATTGTTTTGAATGTACTAAGAGATGAAATTGAATTATAGCCGCCCCTGGAGTAACTTAATATTGTAAATGCTAGTGCTGTGTAAATTCATTTTGATTCAAATTGAAATTGTAATTTTACATATTTTATACATTAACTTCATACAGCTGTAATTAAAGTCAAACTGTTTTGGGTGGAGATTGTTAAAGAATTCTCAAGCTAAACAAATAATTTAAAAGGGCCAATTTTATTAATGAATCAAAAATATATTTGATCTGAATTGGAATAAAAAATTTTAAGAGACAAATATGTTATCTAAAAGATTTATAAAATTTGAAAAGTGTAGTAAGCAGATGTCAGTATATGATGTAACCAGAATGTTTAGACTATGAATGCTGAAATTGAGAATGTTTATAACTGTTGTTTATGAAAACAAGTCTGGCACACAACTGTGTTTATGTAAACAGTAAACAGGTGTAGGATGTTGTGACTCAAGCCTGTGGTCATGCTTGGTGACCATAACAAAAATGTTGTAGTCTGCTGAATCAGTATCTTGAGTAAAAGCTTATGGTGATAGAAAAGAATTGAAATTAAATTTTCACAGACAAAACAATAATGAGGTAATTATTGTAACCCATAGTTTGAGAAATTAAACACCATTAAATTAATTTGGTAATCAAATTAATAGAAACAATGATTTGTAACAATGAACTTAAATTTTTTTGAATTTTAAAAGTTTTTGAAAAAAAAAAAAAAAAAAAAAAAAAAAAAAAAAAAAAAAAAAAAAGGGATGCATATAATTTCAAAATTAAATAAATTTTAGAATTAAGTGACCAAAAACAATTGTCAAGTTTAGTATCAGTGAGTATGGGAACGCTTTTAAAAGATGTGTAACAAAATAAAAACTTGTGGTCAATAAAAGAAGTGGGGATATTTTGGGGGGCAGTTTGGTGCTCGATGAAGTGATAGAACAATGGAGTGTGGAACTGAAATTGTAGAAAGTTTAGTTATTAACGTTAATAATTAGTCAGTAAGTTGCTATTGCGGGGGTGGCCTGTGCTCCTGTAGATAGCGAAATGGGTTGGGGGTAACCGAGAGTGTTACCTCCATCGGAGGCCAAAAGGGCAAAAATGTGCGGCACACCTTTTTGGGTAAATTAAAATTTACACACTGCCAAACGACCGTGTCGCACAGAACTAGATTGATTGTAACAGGCAGTCAAATTAAAGTTAGATTTCCCCGACTTTTCGGGCGATTACTGCCTTACCAGCACTAATCGTGGATTTGGCTAGCGGCCAGCTATGGTCATATCAAGTCCCTTGACCATAGCTGACTTGAAATTGGTATATATTAGAAATTCAATGGGGGGAGACAACTAGGGGAAATCTCCCGGCACTATGAAACAGCGGCTGCCACTCTGCCCGCTTGGGGGTAGCAGAGACAGGTGGTAGACCCGCATTAAGGGTGTGTAATTATAGACCCGAACATGTTGATGTTCAATACTTTTAAATGTAATAGCGGAAGCAAAGACACGGGGAGGTAAAACCTGCTCCAAAATATACAGTCTTTGTCGAAGCGCCAGGACGACACAGTCCTCCATAATTTGAAATAGTGTGTGTGGCTGGGAGGTGGCTCCGAGGAGCCACGAATTTAAAATTTTATGACTTAAAAGTTTTTGCTAATTTGAATTTTGATCCAATAAAACTGCTTGTGCTCTGTTAAATAACTAGCTGCTCAGACACAACATATAAGGTGTTCATACTATAATTTTAAATGTATTATTTTATTGTTGTACGTTAGATATAGGTGTTGATAAGAATATGTATTTTCATTATGTGTGTAAATTTTTTTTCTAAGCCAATAAGTAAAACGTCTGGCAGGCGGGTAACACAAAATGATCAGAATCAGAAAAGGGGGAAACAATGAGGTGAGGAGTAATGATAAATAAATATGTATATTCCATGTAATTTGTTCAAATTTGATATGTGTTTCCATTGTGTTAGGAGGATCAGCTGATCAGCAATAATATGTCACTGGTATATTGGTTACAGATGTTCTAAGTAATTGATGTTCAATGCAATGTTTGATGTATTACAGATGTTTTCAAGTAATGGGAAAAATAATTTGATGAAATGAGAAATAAAGTAACAATTGTCAGAGTTAACAAAAGATAGTTTTTGGGTGATGCGTAATTTATGGGACACATATATCTGTCCAAATCGAATTCCAAGTGAAATAGTAGAGATGATATAATGTAATATTGTTTTGAAGTAATGTAGTTTTGTGAAGTATTGATGTTGACACAGTGGTAATGGAGACTTTATGTAGATTTTGAGTGATATATTTATGTTTATAATTAATGATGTTATTTTGTTGTATTTGCAGTAAGGTAATGAGATTGAGATTTTGGGGATGGCAATTTTGTATTAGGGGATAGTGTAATGTAGGAGTCCGCAACAAGGGTTGGGACGGGATTAGGACCGATTTAGTGGGGAAGGGGTCGCCTTAGGTAGAATCCAGGGGCCAAATAAGGGAATTGAGTTTTGGGTAGGGGAAACACATATCCATTGTAGAAAGGGTTAGAGAGTATTTTTTTTATATGTATAGAGAAGGTGGCGATTTGAGTTCAATGATAAGTTGGGGTTTAGAGTGTTTTGGGATTAGTAGATATTTTGATAGAGATGGGTGTCATGGTAGTTGAAGTTGTTAGTGGTGAGAGTCAAGGAGAGATAAAGATTTTCTATGTATAAACAGATCAAGGAGGAAAGTAAATGAGAATAAATAATTTACATCACCCACAGGAAGGGAGAATCAGATTATTAAGTAAAGAGAGTGATTTATAATAAAGATATAAAATTTTCATTTTTTAAACCAGTGACAGAATCTTGATAGAATTGAAAATAATGTAAAGTCAAGAATTGTTTATTTTAAATAATTTAAATGTCAATTTGATTATTATTTGTAATAATATTTTGTTTATTTTAAATGTTTTATTTTATTGTTTTGTGTTTCAAATTAGACTGTTATAGATGTTGAATGTATTTTCAGAAAGCATACATAACATATGTAGGTCAAGGGTCTGGAACTTGACCTAGTTTCGATCAGCTGATGAGGTCATACACCTACTAAGCTTGTATAGTAGGAAGTCTGTTTTATTTGTTTGTTTAATCAATTTAAAACAATTTTAAATAATGTCTAAATATGAAAAAAACATTTAAATAAATTTAAAATTTTTTTTTTTGAATTTTAAAATTTTTGGAAATTTTAATTTTTTTTGAAAAAAAAAAATGATTTTTCGCCTGCCAGCGAATGAATATTTTGAGTAATGATTATTTTCTTATGTGTGTACCTAACATGTTTATTTTATTGATTTATTTTGTATTGCATTGTATTGTTAGAATCTAAGTATGTACATGTTAGAGTAAGTATAGGTTTTGATTAGGGGAAAGGTTTAAATTAATGCATTTTAAGTAGAAAACAGAAAAAAAAGGAAGAGAAATTTTTTTGAGTATATTATTTTGAATTTTGAATTTTTTTAAATTTTTCATAAATTCTAAAAGAATTTTTCAATTGTACAATGTGTTATGTCAACATGTAATGTAAGTGTGTGTGAGCCCAGTATCTGCTAAAGACAGCCCAGCTTGCATAAAAGGGGAACCAAATCGGCTGAGGATCTGGCATAATCTGAGCCAGGGATGGAGGATTTTGGGGGTAGCATGTTAGAAGGTGAGGTGGGCTGTGGTACTTAGCTGTTCGATTTCTAGGTGTTGGGATCTCTTACGGAGAAGTCCAGTGATCTCGTTCAGATGAGTCCATAGTCGCTGAGCCAGGGGGGTCGTGTACCCATGTGGATTAACAACAAGATGGGGTTTGTTGGCACCAGTTCCTCACCGGTCCTCTTCGGGGTTTATCGATGAGATTTCTTCTGTTGTGAACAGCAGAATTCTCATCGAGGGGGTATTGTAGCGGGTCATTTTTGGGGCATTTTATTTTTTTACCGTATGTGGGATTTACATTTTATTTAGTTCATTTTGTGCGGGAGTCTTATAAAATATTGTGAAATTGTATTATGCGACAATGCTATTTCGGTTACGAAAGAACACGTGTAGACTGAACAGTTTGGGACAAAGGCAAGACTCAATAATGTGGTGAAATCAGTAAGCGAAGAATTTACCACCCTAGTTTTTCCAAGAACTATGCGAGAGTGTGGCGGAGCTCACCTATGCGTATACCAAGCACGGGCACTGACCCACGCGCTGGTAAAAACTCAAGATAGCAGCTAAAGGGCAAAAGTATTCATCGTCTTTTCACAGATCTTCCGGAAATGCTGCTTAAGTCCTGCCCACTTTAATGACGTCAGCCAATGCCTAGCTGAGATCATATACCATATTCACTCCAACATCTACATGTAGAGCATGGGACGAAACTGTGTCGAACAAATAACAGGCATTGGTTTCCTCAAAAAACGACGAAGTTCAGTTAGCGGTGAACGCCTTGCCGCTCTGCGCAGTTTTAGCCTAGCGACTGTACCTGCAGGTACCGAGCCAAGTGAGCTCTTTTCAACAATGTTATAATTTCAAGTAAAAAGTGATTTATCAACCGTAATTTAACAGTGAAGTGAAAACTATAGTCTATCAAAGAACACCAACAAATTAATTTCGGACACACTACCAAATACAAAAATGAAATAACGCGCTCGAGCGATCGCCATGTGCCGGCAGGGATGGGTATTCTTTTTGTAAAAATGATAAGGGTTTTAAACCGTTTAGTGTGAATGCGAGTGTGGGTAAAGCTGGGCTGTTCTGTGTTTGTGTATAAATTAAGTTGTGTAATTATCAAAGATAAGGTAAGCCATAGTGAGTAAGTTCAATTACAAGTAAGGTGCCAGAGTTACACCACATTTGAAATATGTAAAAATCTATTTCTGGAGAAAAGTATAAATGCCATAGTTGATCATTAAATTAATTATTTCTCTTCCAAAAAATGTGTAGCGTTAGTTATTTCGTTAACCTTGAAACACATGTTTGTATCTAACGTACATGTGACCGAACCTTGGAACTTAGCAGAGAAGATAGTGACGGTAGGTGACAAGTAAACTGTTTTTTGTGTATTAATAAATGTTATCAATAATAGAGTAGTACAAATGGCGCCCGAACAGGGACGAATTATAATTATATATATAATTAAATTCCACATCTACAAAGATACAAACATGTTTTAGGTTAGCGTAGCAAAATAACGTTACATTACAAAATTTAATTAATTAATTACATTATTTATTTAATTAATTTCTTTAATTTAATTTAATCAATTATAAAAATGTCAGATCACGAAAATAACGTAAATGAAACGACGAGTGTCGAAGTTTTTGATGAGTCAAATATAAGTAATTTCGAGATACATTCGACTCCAAGTGCGAGTCAAGAGAAAGCAGAGATAAATTTAAGTGACCAGAGTAATGTAACTGAAGATTCGGGGGTACAGATAACCCCGATCTCAACAAAATGTAATAGGTCCGATAACGATATGATGAGTATCATGATTAGTCAATTCGAGAGAATGAATAGTAATTTTGAGACCAAATTCAATGTAATGAATAGTCGTTTTGACAATAACGATATAAAATTGAATAAATTTGACGCTAAATTTGATGTACTCAAATTTGATATTGATGAGGTAAAAATGAAATGCGAAAGTAGTTTTAACGAGTTGAAATTTGAATTAAACGAGAAATTGAGTCACTCATTAAATAGTATGAATACTAGAATTGACGAAGTTGAGAGTAGTGTGGTAGAAAAAACCAATAAACAAATACAGAAGGTAACCGAAAATTTTGATCGTAAAATAGAGGAATGTAATGTTAGTAGTGAGTACAAGTTGAATTGTGTAGTTGATAAGATTAAAACATATGAAATTAGTACTAATGTCAAAATCAATGAAATAGAAAGTAATTGCAAAACAGAGATACAAGCTATACAAAATACAGTGAATACTATAGATAAGCGTCATGTACAAATTGAGAGTTTAAATAACAATATATTTGCATCAATTGAGCAGAGTATAGTTAATGTTAAAGATGAATTTAATATAGCTATAAACGAAAAACTTAATAGCGTTACTGAACAAATAGTCATTACTAAAGATGTGAATAGCGATATTGAGTTGGAGTTGTTTAATTGCGAAAACAGGGGGGTACACCCTATGCAGTTTTTAAATAGAGTCAAAGAATTCCATCAGTTTTGTAGAAGTAGCTGGAAAGTACAACTGTTAAAAATAATGAAGTGTTTTAGAGGGAATTCCGCGGTATGGGCGGAGGTACATAAAGTAGACTGGGTAAATTATCAGTGTTTTGAGACGGCTTTTAGAGAGAAATATTGGTCAGAGGAGGAACAAGAAATATTGCGGAGTAAAATTATGGGACCAGGTAATTTTGGGACCCAAGGGAGCAACGTAACTATGTATGTAATGCGATTATACAATGAGGCCAAATATTTAGAGCCACCGTTACCGTTTCGATCGTTCGTCCATCATATAAGTAAGCATTTGCCCAGAGAAATACAGATTACGCTAATGACGCGTGAAATTCTAGAGATTACGGAACTAGAAAAAATATTGGATATTTTTCAGAATATACGGGAATGTGATATGAGTAGGCGAATAAACGCACCAATAACACACATGAATGGTAATCATAATCAATCCCGGGGAATACCAAGTTTTCACCGAGGGGCGCGAGGGGGAAATAATGATAATCGAGGCGAGGGTTGGCGATGTGCCGATTGTAATGTTGAAAACTATGCTATAAGAACAACTTGTTTTAGATGTCACAAACCGAGAGAATGTCAACGCAGTGAGAGAACGTACCAGCAACAGAGTCAACCGCAGAGAGGAGCCGAGAACACCAGAGGAGCACCGAGGGGAAACGGAAGCGGAAATAGAGGCAGAGGTGGATACAGCCAGGCAGTAGCAGGTCCATCCACGGGAAACTAGAGGAGACAATGGAAAACCGGGCCCATCCATTGTCGGAGGAGAACCTGGGGGTTCAAGAGGAGCATAACTACCGCAGCAACATAATTATCTGAGACATGGCGGAGGAGTTACTGGAGGAGGACGCTGCACAAATGACAGAAACGAGAACCGGACTGACGGAGGTATCCGTAACCATAGAAGGTAAGGATTACAAAACATGGATTGATACGGGTAGCGAGATATCGGTAGTTTCAGAGAATGTACTGGGTGAATTACAAAGGGTAAATAAGAATATTCCATCATTACCAGTAGCGGGAGTAACAGTAGTGGGGGTGACGGGAGTACGAAGTAAACGAATCACTAAACAAGTTCAATTAAATGTATATATTAATGGAATAGAATTTGAAAATACTTTTCTAGTAGTTAAGGGTTTGAATTTAGATATAATTCTGGGAAATGATTTTTTGGAGAGAAAAAAAGCAGTAATTGATTTTAACCAGAGAATAGTGGAATTTAATAAGGGGCATGAACCAATCAGGGTAGATTTTAAGAGGGCGTTAGATAAGGCTAGAGTTGTGGGAGTAAAGATGATACAAAACCGAGTAGGCGAGGGAATTATAGAAATAAGAGTGAATGTGTGCCAAGAGAGTGAGAGCATGGAGAATGATGAGAGAGTATGGGAAAATAGGGCAGAGAAATTTTTTAATGAGGGTGGAGTTGTAGGGGGTCCCCAACGACAGGAGTTGTGGGCGGTTATTGAACGTTTTAGAGATGTATTTGCTGAGTTGCCTGGAAAAGCCAGGGACTATGTATGCGAGTTGAAGATTCGAGAGCACTCACCCTACATGCAGAGAAGTTATCCAGTGCCATTTTCAAAGAGGAGAGCCGTTCAAGAAGAGTTGGACCGCATGATGGAAGGGGACATCATCGAAAGATCTATATCGCCTTACTCGAATCCATTGGTAGTGGTCATCAAAAAGGATGGAAAGGTAAGATTGTGTTTAGACGCTAGAAAAATTAATCAGATTATAATACCTGACCGGGAATCACCGGAAGCCATGAACGAAATTTTTCAAAAGTTTAGTGGGGTCAGATATATGACGTCCTTAGATTTAACGGCGGGCTACTGGCAAGTCCCATTAGCGCCAGAAAGCCGTAAGTTTACTGCATTCCTTTTCAATGGAAAAAACTATCAATTTAAACGCCTGCCATTTGGGCTTAACACTAGTGTCGCAAGTTTTATTAAGTGTTTAGACACGATATTACAACCAAAAGATTTAGATTTTTTGACTGTATATGTCGACGACATACTAATAGCATCAAGAACATTCTCTGAACATGTAGAACACATAGAGTACGTTTTAAATAAATTACGACAAGGGGGACTAACTGTTAATTGGGATAAGTCGAAATTTTTACAAACCAAAATACATTTTTTGGGCTTCATTATAACTCCTGAAGGAATTTTAGCAAACCCAGACAAAGTAGAAGCTATCATACATTTTCCAGAACCAAAAAATATTAAACAGTTGCAGAGCTTTTTAGGATTATGGAATTTTTATAGAAAGTTCCAGAGAAATTATGCACATATTACCTCTAAATTAAGTGTTGTTTTACAAAAGAATAAACAATGGAAATGGGGAGAGGAGGAGAGAACTATTTTCAATGAAATTAAAGAGAAATTCATAGACACGATAATGATGAATCACCCCGATTTTCAGAGAAAGTTTTATTTACAGACGGATGCCAGCAACATAGCCCTCGGAGCAGAGCTTTACCAGGAGGGTGAGGATCAGGAGCACAGGACCATCGCTTTCGCCAGCAGAAAGAAATTACACTACTACCGAAAAGGAATTGCTGAGCATCGTCTTTGCTGTGAAGAAATTCCGCACTTACCTGCTAGGAAACGAAACTGTCATCAGGACCGATCATAAGGCCTTATCATTCCTAAATACATGTAAGCTGACACATAGCAGATTAACCAGGTGGGTACTAGCTTTACAAGAGTACAAATTTTCTTGGGAATATATTAAGGGGTCAGATAATAAAGTACCGGACACTTTGTCCAGGGTAGACACTATAGATAATAAGACAGGTAGAGATCTTAGAGAAATAGAAATTTTTCGATTAACTAGGGAAGATAGAATTTTTGGGGAGGACTTAAGGGAAATTAAAGATAGACAAAGATCAGAAAATAAATTGGGTAAGATAATAACTAGTTTAGAAGCAGACATTAATGGTTCAGAGTATAATACACATTTCCAGATACATAAGGGAATCCTGTTTAAGAAAGTAGAAGGGGGTGAACGGGATTGGAGGTTAATGATACCCGATGAATTAGTAGATAGAATTATTTGGGATTGCCACATAAGGTATGGTCATTTTGGGGCGAAAAAATGTGCAAATATACTAAAAGAATCTTGTGTCTTTAAAAATATGGAGAAGAGAGTTAGAAGAGTATTAAGAGTTTGCGATCTGTGTCAAAAGTCTAAAGTAGTAAATTACAGGGTTGAAGGTGAAATGAAGTATATTAAAGTAGAAAGACCTTTTGATTTAGTTGCAGTAGACTTGTATGGGCCATTGCCTAAAGGTAGAGGAGGAGTGGTATATATTTTTGTTGTTTTGGATACTTTTACCAAGTTTGTTAGATTATACAGTGCAAAGTACTCAGCGAGAAGATCACCAAGGACTACATGATCAACGTAGGGAAGCCGAAGGTAATTTTATCTGATCATGGACCGCAGTTCATCAGCGGCAAGTGGAGACAGACTCTTGGCTGGGAAGGCATCATACCTAAACACACGGCAGTTTACCATCCACAGTCGAACCAGGCAGAGCGGGTGATGCGAGAAATTGGCAGAATATTCAGGGCGTATTGTCACTCCAAACACACAGAGTGGCCTTTGTATGTGAAGATGGTGGAGGATTGGTTAAATAGCACAACCCACGATTCTACGGGATTTACACCGTACGAACTAATCAAGGGAAGCCGTCTGCCCAGAATTTTAGAACAACTTTTTGAATATCCACCAGAAGAAAGATTTTTGGACAAAGATGTAAAAATACGACTTGCCAACGAGAGTTTGCTAACTAAGGGAGAGAGGAGAAAGCGAAAGCATGATGGCAAAGGTAAGTGGGTCAAGTATGAGATAGGGCAGTTAGTATTAGTGAGAAGACAACACGATTTATCCAGTGCACAAGATAAAGAATCAAAAAATTCTTTTTGTTGTATGAAGGACCGTATGAAGTTGTTGACATCAAAATGGATAATGCTTATGTTTTACGAAACCAGACGACGGGGGAAATAGTGGGTACCCATAACGCCACCAATTTAAGAAGGTATTGGTTAAAATAAAATAATTAAAATAATACATTAAATCCTGTAATTAAATATAAACTAAATAACTATAAAATTAGGAATTTAACATAAAAAAAAAAAATGGTAGCGGATAGATGTTCCCCACTTGTCCCAGTGGGGTTCGTCTACTTCAGGGACGCGCCCCTGCCCACGCGAGCCTTGGTTTTCTCCATTTACCCTTATTTTCGGAGGAAGCTTTGTCCCTACCTTTAGTCCTAGTTCTTGACCCTGGAATAATCCTTATCCCTTTTATCTTCCCGATTTCCCTAACCCTCCCCTTAGAGTAAACACATAAACAATAGTTACACAAATTGGCACACTTTTTGGAACCATTTGATTGCCTTAATTCTAAAAAACTACATTAGGGTAATCCTCAAAATTAAATAAACTGGCGTTATTTATGAATTGTAAACTCATCCCTTAATTAGGTAGGTAGTGGAGAAGTTTTGTGGCTGAGTAGACAAACTAAATAATAAATATTTGTATAGTTTAACCGGATTGTTGTGTATAGAGATGGGGCTGTAGATTAGTGGTTGTGGTTCGTTTATTATTTTGGAAAAAGGAGTCAGGTATAGAAGTCAGTACCGTTAGAAGGGTAGTTATTCACTGTCATAGAAGTGGGGTTCTGTTCGTCTTCAATCCCATCCCTGTACATAATGATTCTGTACATATAACATATAACCTATTTACAGGTAATTAAGAAAAAATAATTTTGGAAAATATTCTAAAGTAAATTTATGTAACCAAAAGGTTTAATTATTATTTTGTGGTACCTGTTATGTTAGGTTATGAGTAGGGGATAATGGTATTAAGAATGTGATTGTGGAGGAATTTAAAGAGAGATTAGAACCAATGATGTAATGTTTGTAAAATTTATTGAAATATTAAGAAAAACTGGAACATTTAATCACGTAGAATCATTTTGAAAATTGTAATCAAAGTCATGGGAATTGTTTTGAATGTACTAAGAGATGAAATTGAATTATAGCCGCCCCTGGAGTAACTTAATATTGTAAATGCTAGTGCTGTGTAAATTCATTTTGATTCAAATTGAAATTGTAATTTTACATATTTTATACATTAACTTCATACAGCTGTAATTAAAGTCAAACTGTTTTGGGTGGAGATTGTTAAAGAATTCTCAAGCTAAACAAATAATTTAAAAGGGCCAATTTTATTAATGAATCAAAAATATATTTGATCTGAATTGGAATAAAAAATTTTAAGAGACAAATATGTTATCTAAAAGATTTATAAAATTTGAAAAGTGTAGTAAGCAGATGTCAGTATATGATGTAACCAGAATGTTTAGACTATGAATGCTGAAATTGAGAATGTTTATAACTGTTGTTTATGAAAACAAGTCTGGCACACAACTGTGTTTATGTAAACAGTAAACAGGTGTAGGATGTTGTGACTCAAGCCTGTGGTCATGCTTGGTGACCATAACAAAAATGTTGTAGTCTGCTGAATCAGTATCTTGAGTAAAAGCTTATGGTGATAGAAAAGAATTGAAATTAAACTTTCACAGACAAAACAATAATGAGGTAATTATTGTAACCCATAGTTTGAGAAATTAAACACCATTAAATTAATTTGGTAATCAAATTAATAGAAACAATGATTTGTAACAATGAACTTAAATTTTTTTGAATTTTAAAAGTTTTTGAAAAAAAAAAAAAAAAAAAAAAAGGGATGCATATAATTTCAAAATTAAATAAATTTTAGAATTAAGTGACCAAAAACAATTGTCAAGTTTAGTATCAGTGAGTATGGGAACACTTTTAAAAGATGTGTAACAAAATAAAAACTTGTGGTCAATAAAAGAAGTGGGGATATTTTGGGGGGCAGTTTGGTGCTCGATGAAGTGATAGAACAATGGAGTGTGGAACTGAAATTGTAGAAAGTTTAGTTATTAACGTTAATAATTAGTCAGTAAGTTGCTATTGCGGGGGTGGCCTGTGCTCCTGTAGATAGCGAAATGGGTTGGGGGTAACCGAGAGTGTTACCTCCATCGGAGGCCAAAAGGGCAAAAATGTGCGGCACACCTTTTTGGGTAAATTAAAATTTACACACTGCCAAACGACCGTGTCGCACAGAACTAGATTGATTGTAACAGGCAGTCAAATTAAAGTTAGATTTCCCCGACTTTTCGGGCAATTACTGCCTTACCAGCACTAATCGTGGATTTGGCTAGCGGCCAGCTATGGTCATATCAAGTCCCTTGACCATAGCTGACTTGAAATTGGTATATATTAGAAATTCAATGGGGGGAGACAACTAGGGGAAATCTCCCGGCACTATGAAACAGCGGCTGCCACTCTGCCCGCTTGGGGATAGCAGAGACAGGTGGTAGACCCGCATTAAGGGTGTGTAATTATAGACCCGAACATGTTGATGTTCAATACTTTTAAATGTAATAGCGGAAGCAAAGACACGGGGAGGTAAAACCTGCTCCAAAATATACAGTCTTTGTCGAAGCGCCAGGACGACACAGTCCTCCATAATTTGAAATAGTGTGTGTGGCTGGGAGGTGGCTCCGAGGAGCCACGAATTTAAAATTTTATGACTTAAAAGTTTTTGCTAATTTGAATTTTGATCCAATAAAACTGCTTGTGCTCTGTTAAATAACTAGCTGCTCAGACACAACATATAAGGTGTTCATACTATAATTTTAAATGTATTATTTTATTGTTGTACGTTAGATATAGGTGTTGATAAGAATATGTATTTTCATTATGTGTGTAAATTTTTTTTCTAAGCCAATAAGTAAAACGTCTGGCAGGCGGGTAACACAAAATGATCAGAATCAGAAAAGGGGGAAACAATGAGGTGAGGAGTAATGATAAATAAATATGTATATTCCATGTAATTTGTTCAAATTTGATATGTGTTTCCATTGTGTTAGGAGGATCAGCTGATCAGCAATAATATGTCACTGGTATATTGGTTACAGATGTTCTAAGTAATTGATGTTCAATGCAATGTTTGATGTATTACAGATGTTTTCAAGTAATGGGAAAAATAATTTGATGAAATGAGAAATAAAGTAACAATTGTCAGAGTTAACAAAAGATAGTTTTTGGGTGATGCGTAATTTATGGGACACATATATCTGTCCAAATCGAATTCCAAGTGAAATAGTAGAGATGATATAATGTAATATTGTTTTGAAGTAATGTAGTTTTGTGAAGTATTGATGTTGACACAGTGGTAATGGAGACTTTATGTAGATTTTGAGTGATATATTTATGTTTATAATTAATGATGTTATTTTGTTGTATTTGCAGTAAGGTAATGAGATTGAGATTTTGGGGATGGCAATTTTGTATTAGGGGATAGTGTAATGTAGGAGTCCGCAACAAGGGTTGGGACGGGATTAGGACCGATTTAGTGGGGAAGGGGTCGCCTTAGGTAGAATCCAGGGGCCAAATAAGGGAATTGAGTTTTGGGTAGGGGAAACACATATCCATTGTAGAAAGGGTTAGAGAGTATTTTTTTTATATGTATAGAGAAGGTGGCGATTTGAGTTCAATGATAAGTTGGGGTTTAGAGTGTTTTGGGATTAGTAGATATTTTGATAGAGATGGGTGTCATGGTAGTTGAAGTTGTTAGTGGTGAGAGTCAAGGAGAGATAAAGATTTTCTATGTATAAACAGATCAAGGAGGAAAGTAAATGAGAATAAATAATTTACATCACCCACAGGAAGGGAGAATCAGATTATTAAGTAAAGAGAGTGATTTATAATAAAGATATAAAATTTTCATTTTTTAAACCAGTGACAGAATCTTGATAGAATTGAAAATAATGTAAAGTCAAGAATTGTTTATTTTAAATAATTTAAATGTCAATTTGATTATTATTTGTAATAATATTTTGTTTATTTTAAATGTTTTATTTTATTGTTTTGTGTTTCAAATTAGACTGTTATAGATGTTGAATGTATTTTCAGAAAGCATACATAACATATGTAGGTCAAGGGTCTGGAACTTGACCTAGTTTCGATCAGCTGATGAGGTCATACACCTACTAAGCTTGTATAGTAGGAAGTCTGTTTTATTTGTTTGTTTAATCAATTTAAAACAATTTTAAATAATGTCTAAATATGAAAAAAACATTTAAATAAATTTAAAAATTTTTTTTTTAAATTTTAAAATTTTTGGAAATTTTAATTTTTTTTGAAAAAAAAAAATGATTTTTCGCCTGCCAGCGAATGAATATTTTGAGTAATGATTATTTTCTTATGTGTGTACCTAACATGTTTATTTTATTGATTTATTTTGTATTGCATTGTATTGTTAGAATCTAAGTATGTACATGTTAGAGTAAGTATAGGTTTTGATTAGGGGAAAGGTTTAAATTAATGCATTTTAAGTAGAAAACAGAAAAAAAAGGAAGAGAAATTTTTTTGAGTATATTATTTTGAATTTTGAATTTTTTTAAATTTTTCATAAATTCTAAAAGAATTTTTCAATTGTACAATGTGTTATGTCAACATGTAATGTAAGTGTGTGTGAGCCCAGTATCTGCTAAAGACAGCCCAGCTTGCATAAAAGGGGAACCAAATCGGCTGAGGATCTGGCATAATCTGAGCCAGGGATGGAGGATTTTGGGGGTAGCATGTTAGAAGGTGAGGTGGGCTGTGGTACTTAGCTGTTCGATTTCTAGGTGTTGGGATCTCTTACGGAGAAGTCCAGTGATCTCGTTCAGATGAGTCCATAGTCGCTGAGCCAGGGGGGTCGTGTACCCATGTGGATTAACAACAAGATGGGGTTTGTTGGCACCAGTTCCTCACCGGTCCTCTTCGGGGTTTATCGATGAGATTTCTTCTGTTGTGAACAGCAGAATTCTCATCGAGGGGGTATTGTAGCGGGTCATTTTTGGGGCATTTTATTTTTTTACCGTATGTGGGATTTACATTTTATTTAGTTTATTTTGTGCGGGAGTCTTATAAAATATTGTGAAATTGTATTATGCGACAATGCTATTTCGGTTACGAAAGAACACGTGTAGACTGAACAGTTTGGGACAAAGGCAAGACTCAATAATGTGGTGAAATCAGTAAGCGAAGAATTTACCACCCTAGTTTTTCCAAGAACTATGCGAGAGTGTGGTGGAGCTCACCTATGCGTATACCAAGCACGGGCGCTGACCCACGTGCTGGTAAAAACTCAAGATGGCTAAAGGGCAAAAGTATTCATCGTCTTTTCACAGATCTTCCGGAAATGCTGCTTAAGTCCTGCCCACTTTAATGACGTCAGCCAATGCCTAGCTGAGATCATATACCATATTCACTCCAACATCTACATGTAGAGCATGGGACGAAACTGTGTCGAACAAATAACAGGCATTGGTTTCCTCAAAAAACGACGAAGTTCAGTTAGCGGTGAACGCCTTGCCGCTCTGCGCAGTTTTAGCCTAGCGACTGTACCTGCAGGTACCGAGCCAAGTGAGCTCTTTTCAACAATGTTATAATTTCAAGTAAAAAGTGATTTATCAACCGTAATTTAACAGTGAAGTGAAAACTATAGTCTATCAAAGAACACCAACAAATTAATTTCGGACACACTACCAAATACAAAAATGAAATAACGCGCTCGAGCGATCGCCACGTGCCGGCAGGGATGGGTATTCTTTTTGTAAAAATGATAAGGGTTTTAAACCGTTTAGTGTGAATGCGAGTGTGGGTAACGCTGGGCTGTTCTGTGTTTGTGTATAAATTAAGTTGTGTAATTATCAAAGATAAGGTAAGCCATAGTGAGTAAGTTCAATTACAAGTAAGGTGCCAGAGTTACACCACATTTGAAATATGTAAAAATCTATTTCTGGAGAAAAGTATAAATGCCATAGTTGATCATTAAATTAATTATTTCTCTTCCAAAAAATGTGTAGCGTTAGTTATTTCGTTAACCTTGAAACACATGTTTGTATCTAACGTACATGTGACCGAACCTTGGAACTTAGCAGAGAAGATAGTGACGGTAGGTGACAAGTAAACTGTTTTTTGTGTATTAATAAATGTTATCAATAATAGAGTAGTACAAAATGATGAGGCTAATGATGAAGAAAATTGATAGCATTAAGGAAAGCAATAAACAAACAATAGATGAAAATTTTAGGAAACAGGAGGAAAACTCAAAACAAAAATTCGATAAAATAAATGAAAACTCAAGGAAACAAAATGAAACCTTGAGTGAAAAATTTGATAAAATAGATGAAAACTCAAGGAAACAAAATGAAACCTTGAGCGAAAAATTTGACAAAATAGATGAAAACTTTAGGAAACAGGAGGAGAACTCAAGGAAGCAAAATGAAACCTTGAGGGACAGTTTAAAACAAATTGAGAAAATAAACGAAGAAAATTTAAAACAATTTGAGGGTAAAATGGAGAATTTCAATCAAGAGTTAAGGGAAAATCTCGAGAGTAAAATTGAAATGGTCAGTAATACACTTAGCCAAAGAGTAGATGAATATAAGGAAGAGGCAGAAAAGAAAATAATAGAAACCAATCAAAGATTGGATAAAACAGAAGAAAAGATGGAACAAATTAAAACAGGAATAGATGCCCGAATGGACAGAGAGGAACAAAGTATCAAGTTTGCATAATGGCCATACGCCAGGAAAATAATGATCAGTTGGATGGTATAAAAAGCAACATAAACAGTAAATTCACAGATTTTAATGAGACAATAGAAAATGTCAAGAACCAGTTCCATAACAAAGGAGAAAAATTAGACAATTTACAACAACTACAAACAAACCTACAAGGGGAGGTAGATAGAATGGGTTCCCGATCTACATGCAACACTCAACATACTATCCAAGATAATAGGGAAAGTGTAAACTTTCGAGATTATCGAAGAAACCCACTCGAATTTTTAGGAAGAGTAGATGAAATTTTAAATAGGTCGAAGGAGAACCAATGGAACATGATTAAAGGAATACTAGATGAATGTTTCAAAAACATTAACGATAATTGGTGGACTGTAATCCGGAACGAGGTGTGCGATTATGGGAATTTTAAGATGATGTTCAAGCTTAAGTACTGGTCTGAGTCAGTGCAAAACATTATTAGAGACGATATCTGTCATGGGAGGTATGACCGCAGTACAGGACAGACACCTACTGCTTATTTTTTGGGGAAGGTGTGTGTGGCGAAATATTTAGACCCAAAGATCCCTGAAGAGTGTTTGGTGACCAAAATAGCATATCACTTCGAGGAAAAGATTATCAGTGCTCGACTAAGCGGATAAATAAACACCATTGGAGGTATGGAAACACTATTAGAGAACTATGAGCAAGAATCATATTACAGGAGGAGTAGATGGAGGTCAGGGAATACAGAAGAGCGGAAAAACGAACCACCCAGAGATATTCGACCAAGGGTAAATTATGTCAGTACCAACAACAATTATTACAATAATCGTTACCAAGGAAAACGTCCGTATTTTAACCAGAAACAAAATTATGATAGACGAGATGAGAGAAACAACGACAACAGACAACAATGGAATGATCATAATGAATATCGGAGGTCCAAAAGTGGGGATCGAAATAGGGACATACCCTCGGGAAATCTACCAAGTGACAATCAGGGAACTAATCAAGCCAAAGTAAATTATATAATGGCTGAGGAGAGTGATTCGAGGAGACAAGATGAACAGCGAGAAAGAAAGGTGGACAAACGAGTTGACCGTTGGGAAAACCAAGGTCCTAATCCTGGTCTCAGTAATAAAGATGAGAGACAATACACGTACGACAACATTGAAATGTATGGTAGTGATCCACAATGGGGCAATCCAATAGCGAATTTTATTGACAAGTTTAACCAACAGAATCCACGGGAAAAATATAAGAGTGGATCAATCCGGGTTGTGAATGACACCGAAAACGGTTAAACTAATTTTAATTAAAAAATTGAGAAAAAGGATTGATTTAAAATAAAACCCCAAAATTCAAAAACCACGTAAGGACAACTTACTAAATATTTTGAAACAATATGATAAAATAAAAAGACAAACCACCAAGAAAATGTAAGAACAGATTATTAAATAATATTTATAAATAACAGATTTAAACTGAAATAATAGAAAAAAAATAATATTTTGATGGTAACAAACAGAAGAAAAAAAATAAATAAAAACAATTGATGGTAATGTGCTCAGATAAGAAGGTAAAATAAGAAGAATAACGAATAATTTAATGACTACAATGAAGCTAAAGAATGACGATAATTAATACAACTACAATTTAGAATTTCTCGGAATTGAAAATGATATAGGAAGAAATGATACGGAGAAAATATGTCACAAGAAGGAAAGTCAAATGGATTTTAAAATAATGCCTATCAATAATGTTATATGCTATTAGTTAATGAAAAAGAAGAAAGAATCAAGAAGAAAAAGAAATATATAATTAAATGCAAACAGCTACAACGTGAAGAATCCCAAAAGTGTTTAGTATTAGTCGCTAATCGACTACTTGTAAGTTTTTTATTATAATGAATTGACTGTAGAAATGTTCCAGCAATCATTTAATTGAGCAGGGATGATGTTCCCCTAATCTCAGAAGGTGTAAGGATGGACAGCGGAGTAATGGACCCAACGTGGCCACCCGAACTGAACCACCGCACAGGATAGGGAAAAAATGTTAGGGAAATTGAATATTTAAGGAATAATAAAATAGCTGAAAAGAGTGATATTAGATTCCAGAAGTATGAATGAAGAAAACAGAAGGAAGATAGCAGACAGAAGCTTAATTGAGAAAGCAAATTTATAGAAGCAAATAGAAATATAAGTGTTAAAACAAGTTTTTTATTGATTAGTGTGACCAGTCCTTATCAAGTAATATGTGAAAGACCACTACACAGAGAAATTAAATCATTAATGAATTTGCCTCCAAGAGAGAGAGAGAGTAGAGTATGAAATCAAGCCTATTACCATTAACCGAATAAAAGGAGTATATAACCAATCAGAAATAAAAAGATATTATGAACAATAATGAAAGAATCCGAAGACTGAAGAGTTCAACGATTATTTTTTAAAACAAGTAAACAAAAATAAATCTATTCTAGTGGGGGGGCTTTATGTAATGTTAGATAACCCATGCCCAAATATGATGTAACGGTACGGAATTGTAAGGCCAAGGCAATATTTTAAAAATTATATTCCCCATCCAGTCATTGTTCACCTATATAGAACCTCGAGTTAGTCAACCAAGTATGCAGTGTTTATTACAAAACAAAACGTCTATGTTTTGTCTCCGCACTCAAGCAGTCCAGACAGATTGTGAAATAACACATAATGTTGCGTCCGCCGTGAATCACGGAGAAAATAATGCCAAGTTATGAATTGCACCAGACGACTAAATGTTGCTAAATCTTATGCTTGTGCAATAGCGCTCTTTTAAAAGCACCAATGGGAGCGCAGTCTCACGATCACGTGACCAGAAAAACTCTGTGTACTCAGCCTTAGCAGTACTGAGTTCAGTTCCTTTGTAACTTCGCAACTTATGGTCGCGCGACCATTAAACATTTAAGTGCCCGGGCGAATCTTAAAAGCCGGCCGGCTATATAAAAAAAAACATATACAGTATACATCTTCCAGTGCATAAAGTATTTAACAACAACCAAACTCGATGTTAATAGTGCCGGAGTGCGTAAAAACGAGTAAAACGGTTATCACAAGACGGCGTAGCAAACCAGAAGAAAACGTAATGGATGGGTAACTAAAATCACAGCATATTAACATTTAAACCACTGTCAAGTAAATGATGATTATTCAGCATAAAACTAAAACTTAAAACGCAAAAACAGAGATCTCTAAGAGAAAAGTTTTTTTATTAAATATAAGAGCAAGGGGAAAAGAGGGAAAAAACGTACTGGTTTATTCAAAAATATATAATTTGTTATAGGTTAAGAAAGATTTCATTTAGTAGTCTGTTTGAATTCAATGTGTTACTAATATAAAGTAATAGACGAGTGTTTAATTGATGAAGTAATTAATTTGGCTAATAAACTAGAAGCGATTTGTTTTAAAACAAACTGTGTATTTATATGTGTACCGATAACCTTCAAATAATCCTTTCTGCAGTTGTGTTCATCTGTAGAACCTTGGATATATCCATAAGGTAAGAGTTTAACGTATCTGCACTAATTAATAGAGTCTCAGTGGCGCCCGATCAGTTGGACGATCTGTGTGATTTATAAATCACACAGATCAGGCCTAATTAAGCTGCAGAACGGGTTATTTGAGAGGGAGGACGTTTTGGTAAATTACATAAACATAGTGAAATAGAAAAAGGGTTAAGTTAATATTGGATAAGATTAAAATTTCTATGTAATGTTCCATAAATAAGATAAAAATGGCAGGTAATAATAATGAAAGTACTGTAATTGATTTTAACGAATCAGACATTAGTAATAGATTTTAGGTTAGTTGTCTCCAAGTCGCTTATATTAATATAATAGATATTTACCATATATCCGTCGTGCGACTTCGTTTTTCTCGTCTTATTTTGACGCGTTTCGGCAACGAATTGCCATCTTCAGAAATCTTAATCACTCATTAGAGATCGTTAAAAAATTAAAAACACTAAAATCATTACAGTAAAAGTGCACTTTTACGACATTGGAAACTCACAGACGCGAACATGAAAGTTTATGTTTCTCGCGTGGACAATATCGATCGACTGCTTTCGCGTGGACAATATCGATCGACTGATTTACTGTTTATATAGCCACTGATAAACCTGTTTTGCTTATTGTAGCCCGTATGTACTGTGACATTCCATTTACCGGCGCCCGTGTGCAAGTATTGCCGTGTCGTACAATATGTTATGTGAAAATGTAAGTTTATCTTTCAAGACATAATCACTGTTGATTTTGACGGCTTTATATATTTCGTATTCCTCAAGCGCGTCCATGTATTTTCCTTTCCTGCAGCAATGCAAAGGCTGGAAATTTGTCTCAAAATCACTGTAGTTATGATTACATAGTATCAGGTGCCTGGCAAAATTAGATGTTGTTTTATGTAATTCCCTTCTGGGAAGATGTTCGTTATATCTTTCTTCAAACCAGAAAGAAAAAGAACCGGCGTATACAAGATGAATTGCAGCTCATGCGACATGTTCTACTTAGGCCAAACAGGCAGACCGTTTGAAGAAAGATATAACGATCATCTTCCCAGAAGGGAATTACATAAAACAACATCTAATTTTGCCAGGCACCTGATACTATGTAATCATAACTACAGTGATTTTGAGACAAATTTCCAGCCTTTGCATTGCTGCAGGAAAGGAAAATACATGGACGCGCTTGAGGAATACAAAATATATAAAGCCGTCAAAATCAACAGTGATTATGTCTTGAATGATAAACTTACATTTTCACATAACATATTGTACGACACGGCAATACTTGCACACGGGCGCCGGTAAATGGAATGTCACAGTACATACGGGCTATAATAAGCAAAACAGGTTTATCAGTGGCTATATAAACAGTAAATCAGTCGATCGATATTGTCCACGCGAAAGCAGTCGATCGATATTGTCCACGCGAGAAACATAAACTTTCATGTTCGCGTCTGTGAGTTTCCAATGTCGTAAAAGTGCACTTTTACTGTAATGATTTTAGTGTTTTTAATTTTTTAACGATCTCTAATGAGTGATTAAGATTTCTGAAGATGGCAATTCGTTGCCGAAACGCGTCAAAATAAGACGAGAAAAACGAAGTCGCACGACGGATATATGGTAAATATCTATTATATTAGTAATAGCCTTGAAACACATTCAACTCCGAATGTAGATCAAGATGAAAAAGATAGAAAGACAAACATTATAGATGAAACAATGGTCACAGAGGACTCTGGAGTCCAGTTAACTCCAACCTCAACAAAATGTAGTAACAAGTTAGACAATGATATGATGAGTGTTATATTAAGTCAATTCGATAAAATGAATAGTCGTTTTGATAATAAATTCGATAAATTGAGCAGTGACGTTAGTGAAGTCAAGAGTAGTTTCGAAGAACAGAATAATAAATTTGACACCAAACTTGATGAACTTAAAATTGATATTAATGAAGTAAAAATTAAGTGTGAAAGTAACTTTAATAAATCGAAATACGAATTAAAAAATATGAATAATAGAATTGATGAAATAGAGAGTAGCATGGCAGAAAAAATCGATAAACAAATACAGGAGGTAACTGAGAATTTTGAATGTAAAATAAAGGAATGTAACTTTGGTAGTGAGTACAAGTTCAATTATGTAGTTGACAAAATTAAAACATATGAAACTAATACTAATTTCAAAATAAATGTAATAGAAAGCAATTGTGAAAGCAAAATAAATGAATACAGTGCTGAAATTGAGTATAAATTAAGTGAATGTCAATTGACTTTTGCGAATAAAATTGTAGAAATTAATGAAAATGTTGATAGTAAGATTAGTGAAACAGAAAGTAGTTGTAAGTCAGAAATACAGCTACTAAAAGGTGCTGTAGAAATGGTAAATAATGCCAGTATTCAATCTGAACGGGTAACGAACAACAAGTTTAATTTAATGGAACAAAAAACTAATTAATGTTAAAGATGATTTAAACATGGTAATAAATAAAAAATTAGATAGTGTCAGTGAGCAAGTAGTAATCACACGTAACGCAGATAGCGAAATAGAGTTAGAGTCATTTAATGGCGATAGGAGGGGGGTACACCCTATGCAATTCCTAAACAGAGTAAGAGACTTTAACAGGTTTTGTAATAGTAATTGGGAGATGAAATTATTAAAAGTTATGAAATGTTTTAAGGGAAGCCCCTCAGTTTGGGCGGAGGTGCACAAGGGAGATTGGTTAAATTTCCAAAGTTTTGAAAGGGATTTTAGAAGTAAATACTGGTCTGAAGAGGACCAAGAAGTGCTTAGAAGTAAGATAATGGGGCCGGGTAATTTCGGGACTAATGGTAACAATGTTACTATTTATGTGATGAAAATGTACAATGAAGCCAAATACCTTGAACCGCCATTACCGTTTAGATCATTTGTACGCCATATAAGTAAACATTTACCAAGGGAGGTGCAAATTAACCTAATGACGCGGGAAGTGGAGGGTATAAACGACCTTGAACAAATATTAGACATTTTCCAGAATATCGGGGACCGGGAAATGGGTAGGCGCTTAAACCCGTCAGGTGTACATAACAATGATAATCATAATCGATCTAATGGGACACCAACCACATATAGAGGGACAAGGGGAAGGTACAACAATAACTATAGATGTGATGATTGGCGATGTGGAGTGTCATTGCGAGAACTATGGCAGCAGAACGACTTGTTATAGGTGTCATAAAGAGAGGAGTTGCCAACGCAATAATACCGAGCCTAACCAAGATAGTCAACCACAGAGAGGAGGGGGCAGCAACCGAGGAGCACCGGGAAGCAGTGGAACTTCGAACAGAGGTCGTGGTGGGTACACTCCAGGTCGTGCAACCACTCAGACGGAAAACTAGTAAGGGACCCCACCATTGTCGACAAAGGATTGCGGGACCCAAGACAACAACAACTATATAAGTAACGTCATCCGTACTGACCTGTCCAAGGAACTGATGGAGGAGGATGACTTAGAGACAGCAAGACCAGAAACCGGACTGACAGAGGTAAGAATTCAAATTGAAGGTAAGGAAACAAAAACTTTAGTTGACACAGGTAGCGAAATTTCTGTTATTTCCAAACACATATTAGAGAGTTTGCAAGAGACAAACAAAAATATCCCATTTTTGCCAGTAGCGGGGGTGACCATTGTAGGTATTACCGGGGTTAGGAGTAAACGTGTAACTAAACAAGAACATTTGAACATGGTAATTAATGGAGTAGAGTATGATAATACATTTTTAGTAGTACGGGGTTGAATTTGGAGGTTATTTTGGGGAATGATTTTTTGATAAAACACAAGGCGATAATCGATTTTCAGAAGCGGTTGTTAGTACTTAATAATGAAGGCAAACCAGTTGAGATTAGTTTTGAGCGGGTAGCAGATAAAGTGAGAATTTCGGGAGTTAAGATGATACTAAATCGGGCTAGTAAAGTAGAAACGGAAGTTAATACGTATGTATGTAGAGAGGAAGAATTAGGGGGTACTATAAATGAACGAATTTGGGAGGATAGAGCGGTGAAATTTTGTAGTGAGGGGGGTGACGTAGGGAGTTCTCAACGTAAAGCGTTGTGGCAGGTAATAGAGTGTTTTGGAGAAGTGTTTGCCGACATACCAGGGAGGGCAAGAGATTATGAATGTGAATTAAAAGTAAGGGAACACGCACCCTATGTACAAAGAAGCTATACGGTACCCTATTCAAAAAGAAGAGCGGTTCAGGCGGAATTAGATAAAATGTTAGAAGGGGACATAATAGAAAGATCAGTATCACCATATTCTAACCCGTTAGTAGTAGTCATTAAAAAAGATGGTAGCGTTAGACTATGTTTAGACGCCCGCAAGATTAATCAAATAATTATACCGGACCGGGAATCACCCGAAGCAATAAATGCAATATTTCAAAAATTCAGTGGAGTTAAATATATGACCTCATTAGATTTAACCGCGGGGTACTGGCAAGTCCTGTTAGCATGTGAAAGTAGGAAATACACAGCATTCCTTTTCAACGGGAAGAATTACCAATTTAAACGATTACCTTTCGGGCTGAATACCAGTGTGGCCAGTTTTATAAAATGTCTAGATGAAATTCTACAGCCACAAAATTTAGATTTTTTAACTATTTATGTAGACGATATATTGATAGCTTCACGAACATTTTCCGAACATGTGGAACATTTAGAGTACGTGTGATATTACCTTCAATTACAAATACAAATAAATAAATGAAATTATTTATTATTCCACTTACCTTTTAAACTGTTCTTCGTCAGGGTTATGTCACACGAACGTCTAGATGCAAGCATGATTTAAGGTTGTTTCAATAACTGATGTAACTCGCATTTTGTGAATAGAAACAAACTAAGATTTTATTTTATCGTTAAAATTTTTTAAACTTCAAATCAGATTATTTCTTGCCCCTTATCTCCAACAATTATTTCCCCAAAATTTAAAAATAAAAAATATATGCATAACACTTTTTCTGAGATTTATGACATGATTAAGTTACCTTTACAATTACAATATTATACTGAAACATCTTACCTTAATTATAACAGACAGCCCAGCCTGCTCTCACTCAACATTCACACTTTATTACAACAAACGCAAACCCCTTTTATTTATTTTACATGTTGGATACTTTACATAACACCCTCGCTGACATCGTGGTGTTTTCCGACCTCGTGGTTCCGCACTTACTAGTTCATTATATGGATCCGAAATAATTTGTTAATTTTCTTTCTGCGACATGGGTCTCACTACTACCCTTTTTGAAAAACTGTTATTGTTTCCGCATTTTTGGGAAAACTGCTCGCACTTTCACTGTATATTGAATTTTATAGATGAGCCCCGTTGGTCGACTACCTGCGCAGGCTAGAGTCGGTGAGGAACTGGGGAGAGCGTTCACCAAAACTCTTACACTTTTTTTTTCAATTGACAAGGCGGAAAGCAATGCCTTGTACTTTGTAGTCATAGTTCCTATTCAGCCAACACATGGGTTTTTCGTGTTTTAGACGTGGATGATATTTAGTGTGCACTGGTCGACGTCACAAATGTGGGCAGGACTTAAACTTATATCCGCCAGCTCGGACCACGTGCGAACAAAACCTTCGTCTCCAAGCCATATTGTTTTTGCTTCTTGGCGTGGGTCTGCGCTCCGCCGATGTTAGTGCGTTTGGGCGCAGGTGTCACACAGCATCAAAGTTCCAGGAATTGTATCACCGTCAACAACACGACATTCCTTTGCATTGTTTCATCACCGCTTCTTTGTTTGAACTACGCTTCTACTCAAACACGTGTCTGGCCACACAGATGAAGTGAATTGTGAAATTTAATAAAATGAAACCCAAGGTTAATAAAATAAAAAGCCCCCTTTTTGCCCCGTTACAATACCCCCCCAATGAGAGGTCTTCTGTCGAAACAGAAGAAATCTCATTGTTTAATCCCTAAGAGGATCGGTGAGGATATGGTGCCAACAACCCCCCATTTGTTCTTATACATCATGGGTAAACACCCCCCCTGGCTCGGCGACTATGGCCGCATCTGAACGAGATCACTGGACTTCTCTATACGAGATCCCAACACCATAAAATCGAACAGACACGCACCACAGCGCACCTAACCTTCTATCATGCCACCCCAAAATCCAAACCCCTTTTCTTATACCACGCCAACTCCTCAACTGATATGTTCCCCCTTACCATGCACACTGGGCTGCCTTTAGCAGTTACTGGGCTTGTACACACACTTATTACTACATCCTAGCAAAAATGTATTCTTACATTCAAAAAATCTATTCAAGTTGAAATCAAATTACTCTACCTCCATTACTTGCTTCAAAATCAAAAAATAAAATCTTTTATCTGAATTGATTAATTCTCTTCTTTATTATTAATAATTAGAAAAACAAATAAATTGAACACTTAATTAAAACATGAACTCCCTTATCCTAACATTTGATTATACATATATACTAAACAATATAATTCAATAAAACCCTAGTAATACACACAAACAATAATACAATCAAAATTCAAAACATCAGTTAGATGGCAGGCACAAAAATCAAGTTTTTTTTTCCTCAATATTCAAAAAAATTTTTTAATTATTTAAATCAATTAAATAGCAAAATTGGCATTACTTCATTGCCAAAACGGGTCTAATATCCATCAGCTGATCAAACTGGGTCAAGTCCACAACCTTGACCTACATAGGTTATACATAGGCTACCTCATAAAATACATTAATCATCTTTAAAATTTTTACCTTCAAACATAATAAAACATAATAAAATAAGACATTTAAAATTATCATAGTATTATTACAATTACCAATAAAATTCACATTTAAATTACTCAAAATTACACATTTTACCACGTTACTTTATTCTCAAATTCTATTAAAGTTTGTCACTTATTTCAATTAAAATTCTATATTTTTACTATGACTCTCTTTCTTTAATATTCTCATTCTCCATTAGTTTGGGTGATTTAATTATTCATAATAACTTGATTGTATCAAACTTGGCATGTATACATTTATAATCTTACCCTTCTGACATTAATATTACTAACAGCTCTAACTAATATGACACCCATCTCTATCAAAAACATCTATCAAACACCTCTAAACCCACTTAATACTCAACTCCATTCGCATCATTCTACTCTTATAAAAAAAAATACTCTCTACCCCTTTGTACTCAGGATGTGTTCCCTCAACTCACCACCTCTTGCCCTTCCTATTTACCCGGCAATCACTCACTGAAAACCCACTGCTACCCGCCACAACGCCTGTCGTTGCGGACTCCTACCACACCACCCCCTTTACAAAATTCCCATCAACTCTAATTACTCTCCCAATACAATACTTCAACAACAACACAATATCTCCATTTACTTATTACATCAATATATCAATCAACACTCTACATATATTCCCCATATCTACTGTGTCACTATCACATCTCCAATTCTACATTACATTACTTCATAACAATATTATTCTCTCTATTACCACTTTAAACTCAACATGGCCTGATCTACATGTCCTAACAAAATATTAATCACCCAAAATCTACCTTTTTTATTTCTTACACATCATTTAAAATTCTCAACTATATCAAATTATTTTCATCATTTAAAATAAAATCTTTTCCACATTAAAATCATTATATTCAACCATTAGTTACCTTGGAAATTAGCAAACAACTTATACGTGACATTCTACTGCTGATCAGCTGATTTTTCTTATCAAGGTGAATAACCTTACTACAAACACATTTCAAAATTATACCAATTACACATTTTATCAACACTTATCTCTAACACAATAAAATAATACATTTATACGATAGAATAAACACAGCATAATAAACATCTAACACAATTATTTCTCAAATCATGATACAATTATTTAATTACTTCAGGAGCGAGTCTTCATCTTTAGGTTACAAAATTTTAATTTGTTGCTTCCCTGAGCAACCACCCAGCCACACACTCTATTGTTTTTTCTGTTGGACTGTTGCGCCCATTTGCCTCCACAAGGATGGCATTGGTGGAGGAATTTACATCTCCGTGTCCTTGCTTCAGCGTTACATTGGAAATTATTTGGATATCATCATACCCCTGTTACAAATTTATACGCCCTTAAAACGGGTCTACCACCTGGCCTTGCTGTTCCTACTCGAACAGAGTGGCAGCCGCTGTTCCATACTTCCCGGGATTTCCCCTAGTTTCACCCCCATCAATTTCTAATATAAACCAATTTCAAGCCAGCTATGGTCAAGGTTCTTAATTTATGGCCATAGCTGACCGCTAGCCAAAACCACGATTAGTGCTGGTAAGGCAGTAATCGCCCGAAAAGTCGGGGAAATCAACTCTACTTTCAGGCATGTTATCATCATCATTAATATGCACGGCATGGGCAATATATCGGGATACAATATAAAATTGTAAAAAATGGTGTGCCGTGCATTTTACGCCATTTTGGCCTCCGATGGAGGTAACACTCTCTATTACCCCCAACACTTATCGCTACCTACGGTAGCACATGCCACCACCGTACTAGCCACTTAATAACTAAATTAAACTTTCTTCCACATAACATCATTTCATTATTTCTCACTCACTACAATTATTCCTCAAAAATTCCAAATTTATTATTAACATTTATTTTACATCACCTCTCAGTTATTATTACTTTTTAATTATAGTTTCTATTTAGTACAATTATCTCAAATTATTTTCATTATTGAGTTAAACTCTTTTCATTTGAGTTAAACACCTGTAAACATTTTACTCTGTATAATTGGTATTATAAATTTTATACTTACAGTACATCACTCATATACTGTCCTAAATACACAAATAAAACACCAAACACCCTGTACCTTCTGAAACAATAACAACAATGTTATTCCATACATATTCCAACAATTTTTTAATTTATTTATTTATTACTTATCAAATTCAAATCTCGTAAAATAATTTAAATCCATTAGAAAACTCAATTATATAACATTTCAATCAATCAACAATATTTAAACACCTCCAATTATTTTAATTAAATTAATTATTGAAAACACAACATTTTAATTACTCTCACCACTTAAAATAATTACAATTCATTTGTTATCCTCTTCAACATTATTTTTTTAATTTATTTAGACTGCAAAATATTAATATTATTATCACCACAATTACTTACACACATTGTTTACATAACATATTTCACAATACACACAATTAATTTCACTATCAATTATTTACAATTCTTCATCATTATTATTCAATTTATCACACTTCATTGTCCAAGTCTGCAAGGTCAGAACCATAAATCAAAATATTTAAAATGTCCATCTATTAAGTTTATGTTCAGCCTCCTTCATCAAAAATTAGTCTGTGTTTCACATAACATTTTTCAATTTTATTTACACACATCATATGGCTATCCTGTGTGTAATAACCATAAAATTTTAGTTTATTCATAACCATAAAATTTTAGTTTATTCATTTTACCACAATAATCATATATAGGGTTACTTCCCATTATAATTATTTTATCATAAACCAAGTCAACGCTATTTATTTCTGTCCAGTCTCCATCAGTAATTATATTCAATATAAGGTCAGTTATTTTCTCACTCATTACAACATAAGGTAAATTATTATTATTTAAATAGGTATCATCAAAACAATTCTCAATCTCTACTCCACAAAGTAAGTATTTCATATCATTTATCACTTCTAACATCTCTTTCAACTCATTATAATCTCTCTTCAATTTATATAATTCTATCTCTCTACCCACACACAACTCTCCATCTAAATCTCTCTCATCATAACACCATCTCTCACTTTCAACACCATTCCACACAGAGGGTACTAACTTATACAAAAAGGGGAAACAGCTCAAAAACCTCATGTCTTCCAATAACAAGGGACTCTTGCCCTTCAACAATAACATTTTTGAACATCTTGGTTCATCATAAATATGGGGAAAATTTACCCTCTGCCCTACATACTCATCTAATCTCTCTTGCCACTCTTTCTCTAATTCATCAACACTAATTACTACTCCATTACAACCCATTACTCTCTCACTCTCACTAATTGTTTTCAACGTGTCACTCTCTGATACTACCTTTTCAATTACATTACCATTTTCAATATTACTTTTATCATTTGTTACCTTATTTTCTAATACTACATTTTTATACATCTCATTATAATTTTCACTTGTTTTACTCTTATCTGTATTTATCACATCCACTCCCATTCTCTCAATATTCTGGTCTAATTTATTTAAGATATTTTTAAATATTTCACAAGTACTTTCTACATGCTTTTTGGTCTCATTGATAAGGTTTTTTAATTCACTGAAATTGCTTTTGCATTTTACTTTTTGTTCATGTATTTCACTTTTCAACTCATCAAATTTACTATTCTGTACATTGAATTTAGCGTCAGAATCACTCTTCTTTTCATTATTTTGTTCTTTTAATTCATTTAGATTACTACTTATATTTTCGGACATTGCTTTCATTAAATTAAATATATCGTCCATCGACAACTCTTTGGCTCTTGTTGTCGTTGGAGTAGATTGTGCTGCTACATTTTTGTCAGTGAAGCTGACTTCTTCATTATTAATTTTACTTTCCCTACTTAATTTTGGGGTTACTTGAATCCCCGAATTATCTGTACTATCTGATTCCTTCGTATTACTTTTACACAAAGTTTTGTCGTCTTGACCTACATTCGGCGTTGAATGTACTTCAAGGCTACTCATAACAGCTGATTCATTAAATTCAGCCATTTCACTTACCGTACTTTCATTATTCTCTGACATTTTTTGAATTGTAAATTTATCACATTTATTTTATTATACTGTATTTTAACACTTCTTATTTTACCTACCTTAGGTATTCATTAGGTCTTAATTACATATAACCTGATTTTTCGTATTTTTTACGTATTCTTAACTCAACCCCAAATCATGCTTGCATCTATTGTAGGTGTGGAATTTTAATTATTGAATTAATCAAATTCGTCCCTTTCGTAGCGCCAATTGTGATAATACATTCAATTACAAATACAAATAAATAAATGAAATTATTTATTATTCCACTTACCTTTTACACTATTCTTCGTCAGGGTTACTTCACACGAACGTCTAGATGCAAGCATGATTTAAGGTTGTTTCAATAACTGACGCAACTCGCATTTTGTAAATAGAAACAAACTAAGATTAAAATCTTAGTTTGTTTCTATTTACAAAATGCGAGTTAAAATCGTTAACCGATTAATCGTTAATCGTTAAAATTTTTTAAACTTCAAATCAGATTATTTCTTGCCCCTTATCTCCAACAATTATTTCCCCAAAATTTAAAAATAAAAAAATATATGCATAACACTTTTTTCTGAGATTTATGACATCATTAAGTTACCTTTACAATTACAATATTATACTGAAACATCTTACCTTAATTATAACAGACAGCCCAGCCTGCTCTCACTCAACATTCACACTTTATTACAACAAACCCAAACCCGTTTTATTTATTTTACATGTTGGATACTTTACATAACACCCTCGCCGACATCTTGGTGTTTTCCGACCTCGTGGTTCCGCACTTACTAGTTCATTATATGGATCCGAAATAATTTGTTAATTTTCTTTCTGCGACATGGGTCTCACTACTACCCTTTTTGAAAAACTGTTATTGTTTCCGCATTTTTGGGAAAACTGCTCGCACTTTCACTGTATATTGAATTTTATAGATGAGCCCCGTTGGTCGACTACCTGCGCAGGCTAGAGTCGGTGAGGAACTGGGGAGAGCGTTCACCAAAACTCTTACACTTTTTTTTTCAATCGACAAGGCGGAAAGCAATGCCTTGTACTTTGTAGTCATAGTTCCTGTTCAGCCAACACATGGGTTTTTCGTGTTTTAGACGTGGACGATATTTAGTATGCACTGGTCGACGTCACAAATGTGGGCAGGACTTAAACTTATATCTGCCAGCTCGAACCACGTGCGAACAAAACCTTCGTCTCCAAGCCATATTGTTTTTGCTTCTTGGTGTGGGTCTGCGCTCCGCCGATGTTAGTGTGTTGGGGCGCAGGTGTCACACAGCATCAAAGTTCCAGGAATTGTATCACCCTCAACAACACGACATTCCTTTGCATTGTTTCATCACCGCTTCTTTGTTCGAACTACGCTTCTACTCAAACACGTGTCTGGCCACACAGATAAAGTGAATTGTGAAATTTAATAAAATGAAACCCAAGGTTAATAAAATAAATATCGGTATGGAGAACCATACATGACTTCCATATTCAAAGATTTATTTTTAAAATCATTTTTGAAATGAAATATTACCATAGAAACTACTTCTTTCTACTTACTGCTTCAGCCTTAACCACAGTACTGTGGTCACTAACATATACCACCTCACGTTATCACACTCGATTTTCACTGATGATGGAAGTCAATGGCATTGCCGAAATGTCTGGTTTTGTAGAAAACATTGGACTACGGCCAAATATCCCAGGAAGGAATTTTAACAAAAACTACTTCTTTGTTGCCGATAACGTTGTACACATATATATAAAAAATATGCATAAAATTAATGGCTTGTATAAGTTAATGATTGATCTCCATTAAGTAGTGCTCAAGTTTCCAAAGTTTTAATATTATGATGTCCGTAATTAAAACATCAGAGCAGGTTTAGTGTATATGAGGGTTCACCGTGGACAAAAATTTTCAACATTTCCTATTGAGCGTTGCTTAGAATAAATCTGCGAATCTACAGTGTACGTTTCACAGAACAAACACGCGGAAAAAAAGGAGCGCTCCGAAGTCACTCATGGACCCTCAGCATCTTGCAGAGGGTTCATTCCCTAAAGACGAAAAGTCTGTCTATGAATCGTTCCTCTGTAAACATGTGCAGTTACACTGCCCAGCGATCCACAGGAAGCAAATCGCTATCCACGCTGGACACTTTTTCGGCTTGCATGCGTTATGTTGGTATG
Source organism: Magicicada septendecula (assembly GCA_034769895.1). Classification (NCBI taxonomy): domain Eukaryota; kingdom Metazoa; phylum Arthropoda; class Insecta; order Hemiptera; family Cicadidae; genus Magicicada; species Magicicada septendecula. The sequence continues at coordinate 444,097,464 of CM068367.1, read as the reverse complement.
GGTTCGGCACTTTCCATTTAAAAACCGTGCAAATGTAAGAAAATAAACATCAATGAGGCCAGAAATAACGCGAATTGTGTGTGTGTGTGTGTGTGTGTGTCTTCCCTGCCTTTTTCTTGCGGTAGTGATAATAATAAAATGGAAACGTAAACAGTACATAACTGAGATATGCTTGCCTGCCACGCACGATATATTTTCTCTTATACATGACTAGCAGAATACCCGTGCTTCGCTACGGAGTTTCACGTTGTACGTAATGAAAATGTTAGTTTAATTAATAAAGTTTAATTAAAGCAGGCTTCTTAAAAATAAATAGCTGTTGCCCACAACTTCGTTCGCGTGGTCTTCAATTTAATGCGATAATATATTTAGAACAGAATCTATTCTATTGGGTTGCCATAGTAACCAGATCTAATAGTTTTTTAAGACCCCAAAGGACCCCCCAAAGGATCGTATCGAAAAAAACACTTGTCCTATGTTGGTTCTCCCTTTGCGTAAAATATTTGTGCCAAGTTTGGTTGAAATCGGTCCAGTGGTTTAGGAGGCGATGTGGAAGACCCCAAAGAACCCCCAAAAGGACCCCATTGAAAAAACACCTATCCTATGTTGGTTCTCCCGTTGCGTAATATATTTGTGCCAAGTTTGGTTGAAATCGGTACAGTGGTTTAGGAGGAGATGTGGAAGAAACCTTCGCGGACATGCGCACAACAACTCACCGAAGTTTCATCGCAATCGGATGAATGGTATAGGAACGCATACGGGACAAACAAAGAAACATTCATTTTTATATATAAGATGTAAACTATACCACTTACTTGACATAAACCGTGATAGCTAAGCTAATGTACAACATATATGTATTAATTATACACATAAATGTTCCTCGGTAGACACTCTATCTATTGGCGAAAACTTGAATAAAATCCGTTCAGTACTTCCTGAGATTAGCGATTTAAAACACACAGAGAAAACGCACCGACTTTACTTTATGCTATGTACAGATTTACATTAAAATGAAAAAATTATAATTTTATTGCCTGGCAACAAAATTATTTTATTTTTAACAATTACCATTGTTACAAAAAGTTTAAATGAATTTTCATGTACTTTACTCTTGTTAAAACGTAAAAGGTTGCAGGTAAACTACCCCTTCCCCTTAACCGATCTTCACCAAAATCAAAAGGCCTTGAGTCCTCTACAATTCAGTGATTTGATTCTGTTTGAATATGCGGCAGTTACCGTTAGTCATAGAAAATACGCTTGATAAAAAAACGTTGCGGGTAAACTACCCCTTCCCCTCAACCGATCTTCACCAAAAACAATAGGTCTTGAGTACTCTACAAATCACGGCTGCATGCAAAAAATTATTTGATTCTGTTTGAATTTACGGCTGTTATCGTTTGCCATAGAAAATACCCTTGATAAAAAAACGCTGCAGGTAAACTACCCCTTTCCCTTAACCGATCTTCACCAAAAACAATAGGTCTTGAGAACTCTGCAATTTAGGGCTGTATGCAAATAATCTTTTGATTCTGTTTGAATTTGCGGCTGTTATCGTTTGCCATAGAAAATACCCTTGTTAAAACATAAAACGTTGCAGGTAAACTACCCCTTTCCCTTAACCGATCTTCACCAAAAACCATAGGTCTTGAGAACTCTACAATTCAGGGCTGTATACGAAACATTATTTAATTCTGTTTGAATTTGCGGCTGTTATCGTTTGCAAAAAAAAAAAAATTTCCCTTGATAAAAAAACCGTTGCAGGTAAACTACCCCTTTCCCTCAACCGATCTTCACCAAAAACAATAGGTCGTGAGTACTCTACAAATCAGGGCTGTATGCAAAAAATTATTTGATTCTGATTGAATTTGCGGCAGTTATCGTTTGCCATAGAAAAAAAATCTACACACAGACAGACAGACACACACACAGACACTTTTCGGAAAACGACTTTTTTTCATGTTTTGAGTGTAGTAGAATCAGAATCTGCAATAATCTCGAACACGATTTTTTTTGCCATCACCATACTTCCATTCCTTAAGGAATATGGAAGTAAAAAGCCCCCCTTTTTGCCCCATTACATACGTATTAGATGAACTGCGTAAAGGGGGGTTGACTGTTAATTGGGAGAAATCTAAATTCTTACAGAAAGAAATACATTTTTTAGGTTTCATAATTACACCAGATGGGATAAAAGCTAACCCAGAGAAAGTAGAATCAATTTTAAAATTTCCGGAACCCAGAAATATTAAGCAGTTACAAACTTTTAGGGCTATGTAATTTTTATAGAAAATTCCAGAAAAATTATGCCCATATAACTTCCAAGTTGAGCGCAGTGTTATAAAAGAATAAGCAGTGGAAATGGGGGGAAAGAGAACGAGATGTGTTTAATGAGATAAAGGACCATTTTAGTAAAATGATCATGATGAATCACCCTAACTTTGAACGCACATTTTATTTACAAACGGATGCCAGTAATATTGCTTTAGGTGCGGAACTGTACCAGGAGGACGACAACAAAGAACATCATACTATTGCTTTCGCCAGCCGGACGCTGTTAGCTGCTGAAAGAAACTACACAACAACTGAGAAGGAATTATTAAGCATTGTTTTTGCAGTGAAGAAGTTTCGAACATATCTACTGGGAAATTCCACTATCATCCGGACTGACCACAAGGCATTATCCTTTTTAAACACCTGTAAGTTGACACACAGCAGGATAACCAGGTGGGTGCTAGCTTTACAAGAGTACAATTTTAGTTGGGAGTATATAAAAGGGGTAGAAAACAAAATACCTGACACTTTATCCAGGGTAGATACAGAGGGAATGAGAACAGGGAGGGACTTAAAAGAAATAGAAATTTTCAGACTTAGTAGGGAAGATAGATTGTTTGGGGAAGAATTGAGAGATATTAATAGCATGCAAAGGACAGATCCTAAATTGAATAAAATAATAACTAGCTTAGAGTCCGATCCAGATGAGTTAGAGTATAGCCGTTATTTTCAGATTTATCAAGGGAGTTTGTTTAAGAAAGTAGAGGGGGGAGAGCGGGATTGGAGGTTAGTCATACCGGAAGGGTTGGTAGACAAGATAATATGGGATTGTCATTTTCGATATGGGCATTTCGGTGCTAGGAAGTGTGTAAATGTATTAAAAGAATCATGTTTATTTAAAAATATGGAACGAAGGGTTAGAACTTTACTCCGGGGGTGCGATTTATGCCAAAAGTCTAAAGTAGTTAATTACCGATTAGAGGGAGAAATGAGGTGCATTCAAGTCAAAAAGCCTTTTGATCTAGTTGCGGTGGATTTGTTTGGCCCTCTACCAAAGGGAAGGGGAGGCATAATGTACATTTTTGTGGTATTAGATACGTTCACGAAATTCGTAAGATTATATAGTGTAAAAAGGGCAACTAGTAAAGTACTAAGTGAAAAAATAACTAAGGATTATATGATTAAAACCGGAAAACCCAAAATAATACTATCTGACCATGGACCCCAATTTATTAGTGGAAGATGGCGACAAACTTTGGGTTGGGAAGGTATCATACCTAAACACATGGCGGTATACCATCCTGTCGAACCAAGCCGAAAGGGTCATGCGAGAATTAGGGAGAATTTTCCGGGCATATTGCCATGCTAAGCACAGTGAATGGCCAGCATATGTGGGTAGAATTGAAGAATGGTTAAACTGTACCACCCATGAATCAACGGGGTTCACACCATACGAGTTAGTTAAGGGAACACGTGCACCTAGGATTCTGGAACAACTGTTCAACTTCCCACCGGAGAGCAACACCCGAGCTCTGGAAGTAAAACTTAAACTCGCCAATAAAAATTTATTAACCAAGGGAGAAAGAAGAAAACGGCTCCATGATGCTAAAGGTAAGTGGATTAAGTACGAGATAGGTCAGTTGGTATTAGTGAGAAGACACGATTTATCAAGTGCACAAGATAAAGAGATTAAAAAATTCTTTTTGTTGTATGAAGGACCGTACGAAGTAGTTGAAATTAAAATGGATAATGCCTACGTTCTACGAAACCAAATGACGGGGGAAATAGTGGGTACCCATAACGCCACCAATTTAAAAACGTATTGGCTAAAATAAAATAATAAAATAAATCCTGTAATTGAATATAAACTAAATAACTATAAAATTGGGAATTTAATATAAAACAGTAAGTGGTAGCGGGTAGATGTTCCCCACTTGTCCCAGTGGGGTTCGTCTATTTCAGGGACGCGCCCCTGCCCACGCGAGCCTTGGTTTTCTCCATTTACCCTTATTTTCGGAGGAAGCTTTGTCCTTACCTTTAGTCCTAGTTCTTGACCTTTTAATGATCCTTACCCTTTTTATCTTCCCGATTTCCCTAACCCTCCCCTTAGAGAAAACATAAAAATAGTTACATAAATTGGCACACTTTTTGGGACCTTGATTGCCTTAGTTCTAAATAATGAATTAGGGTAATCCTCAAAATTAAATAAACTGGTGTTATTTATGAATTGTAAACTCATCCCTTAATTAGGTAGGTAGTGAAGAAGTTTTGTGACTGAGTAAACAAACGAGATAATAAATTTCTGTATAAGCTAATAGGATTATGGTTTACTGAGATGGGGTTGTAGATTAGTGGTTGTGGTTTGTTTTTCTTTATGTTTGGGAAAAGACGGTAGGTAAGGAATTTAGGACGTCAGAAGGACTTTGGTTCACTTTCATTGAAGTGGGGTTCTGTTCGTCTTCAATCACATCTCTGTAAACGATAATCCTGTATATATAAAGTATAACCTATTCACGGGTAGTTAGAGAAAAAATAATTTCTGAAAATATTTTAAAGTAAAAGCCATGTAACCAAAAGGTTAAATTATTGTGGTACCTGCTATGTTAGGTTATGAGTAGAGATAAATGGTATATAGAATGTGATTATGAAAAAAGTTGAGAAGGGATTTGAAACGAATGATGTAATGCTTGTAAACATTTATTGAACTATTAAGGAGAAATTAAATATTAAACCAAGTAGAATCATTTTGAAAAAATGTAATTAAAATAATTGAAATTGTTTTGAATGTACGAAGAGACTAAATTAAATTGGAGTCGTCCCTGGAGTAACTTAATAATGTGAATGTTAGTGATACATTTAACTTTATTTTGCTTTGAATTCAAACTGTAATTACAAAATAAATAATAATTGATGAATGAAATATGTACTTTACTTAAATTGAAAACTGAAGGAAATTTTGTGTGAATGCAATCAAAAATGTTTGGGAAACTAAGATGTGTATATTACTGTTCATGTAAACTTTTATCAATGTCAATCCATATTTTACGTTTAATTGTAGATTCCCCACCTAAGTGCGGCCATGACCTCACCGGATCATGACCGTGAAAGTAGTTAATTGTGACAAATCATAAATTTTACTTGTTATAACCGGCTTGTGGTTTATTTTATTTTGTTAACCCGGTGGTTTGTTAGACTTAGTAGGGGGGTTATTTTTTGGGGAATCTACCAAATTTTGGAACAGGGCTATTTTCACCCAGATGGGGTGGTAGTCCATTAGGGGCGTATCAATCAACAATAGTAAGTGCAATACTGAATTTTTATTGTAACGCCGAAGCAAGGATGGGGTGGAATAAAAGAAAAAAATGTCCACCCTTCCGCATCAGTCCTTGCGGAAGCAACTGGGCGCTACAGTCCAGGGGGGGTAATAGTGAGTATGGATTAGGGGGTGACCCAGTTACAGGTCACGAGGGAGATGTGATTACGGCTAGATTGAGGTCTGTGAGGGCCAAGAAGTCTAGTGCTGCACATAGCAGATTGTAACGGGTATCAGGGATTAAGGGATTAAAAGGGGAGTAGTAGAAAAAAAATATATATATAGTAGCTACATATAAATATTCTTGAATAATGATAAGTAATAAATTGTTGAGATTTAATGCAATTTTGTATAATTAATGTGTTATTTTGGCTGGGCAATATTGTCCAGGGAACATTATTTAATTTGACTGGAACGCACATGTACTACTGTAAACTTATATTGTTTTGTTAACACTGTATTTTCTAGGGTTAAGCTATATTGTCGAATCATGTAACTTGTTGAAGAAGAGCCGATGGGCCTGATAGTTAAATTTTAATTGACCCAGGTAACTGTTGGACAATTTAGAAGCTATATTACAATGTAGTCGAATACATATTATATTTTATAATAAAAAATGAACCAGTATTTTGTCAATGAACCAGTACGGCTAAGAGGAAACCAATCAGTTGTGGATACGGTATTTTGAAAGGCCTTTTTGTTAAATTTTAATTGAATGTCATAAAGTCAGGTGATACTGTGGTGGGTATCAGTCCGAGCTTATGGTGTTGGGATCTCGAGTAGAGAAGTCCAGTAAGAGCGGATGGGTGCTGCCACAGTCGCCGGACTAGGGGGGTAAGTACCCATGATTTTAGTAGAGAGTTAAGGGGGGGTTGTGGCGCCATATCCTCACTGATCCTCTTAGGTTTTAGGCAATGAGAGTTTGTAGGCTTCGGCCTTCAACCTCTCATTGGGGGGGGGGTATTGTAACAGTACGGAATTGTAAGGCCAATGCAATATTTTAAAAATTATATTCCCCATCCAGTCATTGTTCACCTATATAGAACCTCGAGTTAGTCAACCAAGTATGCAGTGTTTATTACAAAACAAAACATCTATGTTTTGTCTCCGCACTCAAGCAGTCCAGACAGATTGTGAAATAACACATAATGTTGCGTCCGCCGTGAATCACGGAGAAAATAATGCCAAGTTATGAATTGCACCAGACGACTAAATGTTGCTAAATCTTATGCTTGTGCAATAGCGCTCTTTTAAAAGCACCAATGGGAGCGCAGTCTCACGATCACGTGACCAGAAAAACTCTGTGTACTCAGCCTTAGCAATACTGAGTTCAGTTCCTTTGTAACTTCGCAACTTATGGTCGCGCGACCATTAAACATTTAAGTGCCCGGGCGAATCTTAAAAGCCGGCCGGCTATATAAAAAAAAACATATACAGTATACATCTTCCAGTGCATAAAGTATTTAACAACAACCAAACTCGATGTTAATAGTGCCGGAGTGCGTAAAAATGAGTAAAATGGTTATCACGAGACGGCGTAGCAAACCAGAAGAAAACGTAATGGATGGGTAACTAAAATCACAGCATATTAACATTTAAACCACTGTCAAGTAAATGATGATTATTCAGCATAAAACTAAAACTTAAAACACAAAAACAGAGATCTCTAAGCGAAAAGTTTTTTTATTAAATATAAGAGCAAGGGGAAAAGAGGGAAAAAACGTACTGGTTTATTCAAAAATATATAATTTGTTATAGGTTAAGAAAGATTTCATTTAGTAGTCTGTTTGAATTCAATGTGCTACTAATATAAAGTAATAGACGAGTGTTTAATTGATGAAGTAATTAATTTGGCTAATAAACTAGAAGCGATTTGTTTTAAAACAAACTGTGTATTTATATGTGTACCGATAACCTTCAAATAATCCTTTCTGCAGCTGTGTTCGTCTGTAGAACCTTGGAGATACATAAGGTAAGAGTTTAACGTATCTGAACTAATTAATAGAGTCTCAATGATAACGATTACCATCGTAAAAACCAGTAATCACCCCATTCTAAAAGTCAGAAATGGGTATTATGTACCAAGCTATAAAAAAAAACTTTGTACTACAAAACACTGTAAACAATATAATAAAAGTGCAGTGTATCAAGTGAAATATAGTGTACTTGGTGAGAGTGTAAACTTTTAAAAAGAGCATCTGACAGATTGGTACTGGAGATGAAAAACTATTAATATTGTAGCAGTGGACTATATTGCTGCTGACAAGTTTTGTATTTTTTGTGTTTTGTGTAATTTTGTATTGTGTAGGCCACAAAGGTCTTGTACCTAGGAATAATCTTTGTTTTAATGTAATGATTTTGTTTAAATATAAGATAACTCAGGGTTAAATATAAAATAATAATAATATAAAATAATACTATGTTAGCAAGGTGGCATAGGAAAAATAGTTTAGAGTAAGGATACATTAAGTAAATAATAAATTATAAATGAATCAAATTAAAAGGGATTATTTTATAAATTACCAATGTACAAGTTTAAGAAAAAATATAAAGAAAAACCTTAGATAAATTAAATTCGATTATAAATAAAATATAAAAAGGATTATTTTTATAAAAAGAAGAAATAAATTTATAATAATTAATAATAGCCTATATACTAAAAAGTATATAGATTCACCAATAAAAAACCATAAAAAATTCTTGGTTACTAACAGTAACCAACTAACAAGAGTGGAAATTGTTTGTTAAACGAATTTGGAAGTGAACGTTTTGAATAAGTGTAATGCATATAAAAATTTAAGAAATTAATAAATACCATTTGGAATAAGTAGTGCAAAATTAATAAAAAATTAACGAGTGATGTCCACTACATATTAGAACTCCTTCGAATAGAACAATTCACGCCCGTAATTTGATGAAACCTTGAAAAATCAACCTTCGATGTCCAGGCCTAGATCACAGAACTTCGACATTTTGGTGAGATCGTTACCGAGTAAAATTTAACTAAATTACTCCTCAACTATAACTTTATAACACTATAAACAGCACCATATCCTTAAATACTTCAGGAAAAAGAGGTGAACATAAACTTTATTTTTTTGTTAACCTAAAGAAACCAGCAGTACGGGTTCCTGTGAACATTTCGGCCGCCATTAAATAATTTTCATGTTTTCAGTGAAGACGTAATCTGCTTTCTAGCGGTAAACCAAGCAACTACATAACATAAATAATACAAATTATAAAACTGTATTTTTGTAAAGCTTGGCATTAACCCATATTCATTTCTGACCTTTTCATAGTACAAAGAACTCTATAATAACCCTGGGAAATTAATAAATTGTCTCTTTATTGCTTTTTGAAATAAAAAATAAAAATATTTGTTATATATTATATGTTTGAAAATAAGATCGAACTAATTCAGTGTTGTCAATAAGAATCGATTATTCCTTTCTGTTTTTTGGGAAAAGATAAAAAAAAAATGCTAAATAAATCCAATGAATACTCTGTTGTTTGAATAAAAATGTGTATTATTTTTCAGTAGATAGTAGTTGGTTACAGATTGTCAGAAGACTGAGAAGAGAACGGATAACCAACAAATATTACATATCATTTGGAGTTAATTTAACCTCAAATGTGTTTGTAAACGTCACAGTCAGCTGGTCTCATGAGCGGAGAAATTTAAATTAATTAATCGTGTACTAAGAGAGTAATTCTCTTTGCACTCTCTCTCCTAACTACTGTCAAACAACGGAATTGATTTCACTCAAATAAAATCTCAAGAAATATTTGCATAATCACACACACTCGATTTTTGGAAACATTGAATATAAAATATAACAAATTCTGTGACTCTTAATAAAGCGAGATTTTCGAAGAGCATAAATAGACGTAAAATTACTAATACTCAGAGAAATAAACCGCGAAACGTTACAAGATGACGTATAAACGTGGGTGAAAGTAGGAAAGTATATAGGTAAGACGTTTGAATGACTCGGAGAGAACCGCGAGACGTTACAAGATGGCGCTCAACTTAAAAGGGCTTTAATTAGGAAAGAAATTTTGAGATATACGAAAGATAATATAACAAAAAACCTAATTTTCGTCGGCAACTATGAGAAAACAAGAAATGCATAATACCAGAGGCAGATCAAAGAAGAGGGCAGAAGAAGACAAGGAGAAGGAAGAAGGTGGACAGGAACGAGAAATAGAAGTAGTCACGGACAGTGAAATGGAACAACCAATGGGTGATAAAGAAGAAACCGAAGTAGTTAAGGATACGGAAAAGGAAATAGTTGAAGACGATGCCCAAGGGGACCAACCAGACAAAGCGGAAGCCAGAAGAGAACCAGATGGAGAAAATTGATAGCATTAAGGAAAGTAATAAACAAACAATAGATGAAAATTTTAGGAAACAGGAGGAAAACTCAAAACAAAAATTCGATAAAATAAATGAAAACTCAAGGAAACAAAATGAAACCTTGTGCGAAAAATTTGATAAAATAGATGAAAACTCAAGGAAACAAAATGAAACCTTGAGCGAAAAATTTGACAAAATAGATGAAAACTTTAGGAAACAGGAGAACTCAAGGAAGCAAAATGAAACCTTGAGGGACAGTTTAAAACAAATTGAGAAAATAAACGAAGAAAATTTAAAACAATTTGAGGGTAAAATGGAGAATTTCAATAAAGAGTTAAGGGAAAATCTCGAGAGTAAAATTGAAATGTCAGTAATACACTTAACCAAAGAGTAGATGAATATAAGGAAGAGGCAGAAAAGAAAATAATAAAAACCAATCAAAGATTGGATAAAACAGAAGAAAAGATGGAACAAATTAAAACAGGAATAGATGCCCGAATGGACAGAGAGGAACAAAGTAATCAAGTTTGCATAATGGCCATACGCCAGGAAAATAATGATCAGTTGGATGGTATAAAAAGCAACATAAACAGTAAATTCACAGATTTTAATGAGACAATAGAAAATGTCAAGAACCAGTTCCATAACTAAGGAGAAAAATTAGACAATTTACAACAACTACAAACAAACCTAAAAGGGGAGGTAGATAGAATGGGTTCCCGATCTACATGCAACACTCAACATACTATCCAAGATAATACGGAAAGTGTAAACTTTCGAGATTATCGAAGAAACCCACTCGAATTTTTAGGAAGAGTAGATGAAATTTTAAATAGGTCGAAGGAGAACCGATGGAACATGATTAAAGGAATACTAAATGAATGTTTCAAAAACATTAACGATAATTGGTGGACTGTAATCCGGAACGAGGTGTGTGATTATGGGAATTTTAAGATGATGTTCAAGATAAGTACTGGTCTGAGTCGGTGCAAAACATTATTAGAGACGATATCGTTATCTTATTACAAAATGACGTATAAACGTGGGTGAAAATAGGAAAGTATATAGGTAAGACGTTTGAATGATTCGGAGAGAACCGCGAGACGTTACAATATATATTGTAACGTTACATAATCCCTGCCCAAATATGATAACATAATCACCAGAGTTAAAACCAGTAATCACCCATTTTTAAAAGTCAGAAATGGGGATTATGTACCAAGCTATGAGAAACTTTGTACTCTAAAAACACTGTAAACAATAATAATAGTGCAGTGTACAAAGTGAAACATAGTGTACTCGGTGAAAGTGTAAACCTTTAAAAAGAGCATCTCACAGATTTGTGCTGGAGATGAAAAACAATCAATAGTGTAGCAGTGGACTATATTGCTGTTGACAAGCTTTGTATTTTTTGTAATTTTATATTGTGTAGGCCACAAAGGTCTTGTACCTAGGAATAATATTTGTGTTTAATATAATTATTTTGTTTAAATATAAGATAACCCAGGGTTATATATAAAATAATAATAATATATCAAATAATACTATGTTAGCAAGATGGCATGTAAAAAATAGTTTAGAGTAAGGATACACTAAGTGAATTATAAATCATAAATAAATCAAAATAAAAGGGATTAAAATATAAAATACCAGTGTACAAGTTTAAGGAAAAATATAAAGAAAAACCTAAAATAAATTAAATTGGATAATAAATAAAATCTATAAAGGATTATTTTTCTAAAAAGAAGAAATGAAGTTATAATAATTATTAATAGCCTATACACTAAAAGGTATATAGATTAGCCAATAAAAAAACCATAAAAATTCTTGGTTACTAAGAGTAACTAACTAACAAGAATAATTCAATTGTTCAAAGATATTGGAAGTGAGCAGTTTAAAAAAAGTGTAATGTCTAGAAAAAATTAAAGATTTATAAATACCAGTCGGAAATAATTAGTGACAAATTAATAAAATTAATGAGTGATATCCACTATATCTTAGACATCCTTCGAACAGAATAATTCACGCCTGCAAATTGATGAAAACTTGAAAAAAAAATCAGCTTCCATTTCCAAGCCTAGCCTACCGAAATTCGACATTGTTGGTGATATCGTTACCTATTAAAATTTAACTAAATTATACCTCAACTATAAACTTATAACACTAGAAACAGCACAATCCCTTAAAATACTTCTGGAAAAGAGGTGAACATAAACTTTATTATTTTGTTAACCCAAAAAACAGCAAAATGTAGTTTTGTAACTAACATTCCTGCAGCCATGATGTTTAATATTTGTTGTCATCTGTGAAGAAACGTAAGCTGCTCTCTAGCGGTCAACAAATCAACTGCATAATATAGATTGTATAACATTTTTAAATCATTTATGTAAAGCTTGGTACTCACCCATATACATTTCTGACTTTCTCAAAGTACAAAGAACTCTAAAATAACCTTGGGAAATTAATTAATTATTTCTTTCTTGTTATTAAAATTGAAATAAAAATATTTGTTATATGATATATGTTTGAAAGAAAAATAAGATCGAATTAAGTCTGTGTTTTATGGAAGAATCGATTATCCCTTTATGTTTTGGGAGACCATAAAAAATGTTAAATAAATTCAAGGAATGCCTTGTGATTTGAATAATAAAAATGTGTATTATTTTCAGTAGATGGTAGTTAGTTACAGATTGTCAGAAGACCGAGAAGAGAACGGACATCCCGAATTTATTACGTACCATTTGGAGTCACTTTAACCTCAAATGGGTTCGTAAACGTAGCAGTCAGCTGGTACCACGAGCGGAAAAATTTGAAATAATTAAAAGTATACTAAGAATTACTCATTCTCTTTGCACTCTCTCTCCTAACTACTGTCAAACAACGGTATTGATTTCACATAAATAAAATTTAAGAAAATCTTTGCATAATCACACACCTTGGATTTTGAAAGCATATAATGTAAAAAATAACAAATTCTGTGACTCTTAATAAAGCGAGATTTTCGAAGAGTACAAATAGACGTAAAATTACTATTACTCCGAAAGATTACCGGCGAGACGTTACTATATATATATATATATATATATATATATATATATATATATATATATTATAACGATTCATAATAGCGTCCTATCAGAGCGTTATATGAAAGCTATAGACGGTACGAGTGTAACGCCGTAAGAAAGAGAGAGAGCGTATAATCACAGCCATCTCACTCTAACCACGTCACCGCTACATTAGAATCCAGTTCAAACATGTAATTTTACTCAAAGGGAATTATCAGTTCAACCTGCAATAACTTCAAAAGTTGTAAATATACGGCAATTCTGAAAACAGCATTGCATTCAGCAAGAAAAGCTTTATAAGTGGCCGCAATCTCAGTTAATATAATTAACAATTGAAGAAGTTATACGGATGACGCATGCCAACAGGAATAACGAGAGAATTATGCTACGTAGGAATACGGTGTTTTCACACACACACAGATAAAGACCTAAGCAACAATATTCTGTGGTCAGATCTTCGGAAACACATTTGCAAATACCTGTTATCAATCGATTTGCAAATACAGGAAGTATGATTTTGACAAGAAATTCTCTGCCGTTTGGAACCTGTCACGGAGTGTTTGAGCGACCTGTTCGAGATTGTCAAAACTGGAAAAACGCATGACTTATTTGTACAACCAATCAGCAGCCCATATTTAAAACAGACGCCAGCTAAAAGCGAGGAGTAACATCACTCTTCGTTCGGTACTTAAACACACTAGACGTGTATAATTCACATACAGAAATTTTTAAATCACGCAAAAGTGCAAATTAAGTTCTAATTCGAGAAGTAGTCCGCAGTGTAGATGAATTAATAACGTTCAATAACACTCGCTGCGTAAAACAACCGTTAATTAATTAAATAATTAATTAATTAAGCATCAGCCGTGAAGGACCTGTGCTACAGAAGGCTACAGCATCTGTAATTGCCAGGGCATCTTCAACATCATTGATCAACATCCATTCTTCTGTGCAACACCATCAAAAGGAGGACCTCTACAGGTTCCTATCTTTGGTCAACGCATCAAACAGTAAGAAATAGATTCATTGATCAATGACATAAGCGCTAAACAAATTAATAAAACAATAAACAATTTTAAAAAAACACTAAGAAAAGCACACTTTGTATTTTAACTATAAGATTAGCTGTAATATAGTATAGGAGTGTTGAATGGAAAGTGGTGTGTAGTATTGGACGTGCAAATTATTGCAGACCTGTTCTTTAGCACTGGTTTGGGAGATAGATATCTCTTAATCAAACCAGATAAGAGCTATAGGTCGTTTGAGCGTCTTAATCATTACTTTTCACACTCACTCAATAATTATAAGTGTTAGGGTAGAATTAAGTCCTGCCATTAACAATTTAAAGTTTAAAAATAATTAAATAAAAGTTAATTAAATAATCAAGCAAATCTTAAAATGTTGTTTGTAACGATTCCCCTTGAAAACCACAATCACTGAACGAATCCTGAGAAAGAGTGTTTCCATGCGCTGAGCTAAGCTGAAACCGTGTCATTTGTATCTGGGATTTGTTCCGGCGCCCAGGTAAAGTAATATCAAGGGTAAGTAACTTTTTATCTAACATCACAAATATTAGATAATTGTGTTGACGAAAGGGAGCGTTGTATAGATTTGTCACCGCAACTAATGGGCACGATTAAACACAAAATTATATAAATAAAGTTATATAATTTGGCGTTGCTATTGCCCAAGTGATAATTAAATTGTAGTATTAATAAAATTGAAAAGAAAGTGGAATTCAAGGTTACAAGGAAACATCTAACACCACCAATAGAAGAGAGAGACCTAGTATATAAGCTAGGGCGTCATTTTTCAGAACGCACTAGAGTAGCAACCACTACTAGAGGAGTGGATACTCTAGAAAAGTTCATTATGGTTGTAGATGAGTGTCTAGATTTAGAGAGGGACCTACAGCGGGTAAGTAATCAGCTGAGTAACTACTCTAGAGGCGATCAGCAAGAACCAACGTTCTACTCAAATAGAAGGAGAGATAATGAACGTATGAAAGAAAAAAGGTTTACCCCATATCCGGGTAATAAACCACAAAATAGACAGGATGTGGAGGATAAAGGTAGAAGTAGAAGCGTAGAAAATAAATCTAATTAAGGGTATAAAGTGTATAAAACAACTATAACCTCTACCGAGCAGCAACCGTCGACTAGTAAAATGAATACGGGAAACGGGAAGCCACTGCAGGTAGAAAAGAAACAAAACTAAACCTACCATTACCTGCAGTGAAATCACAAAAGAAAACAGGTAAGCAGAACGTAGCTAATAATATAAAACAAGTGAGCGATAGGGAGTTCTTGTTAAAAGAGGAGCAAGAAGTGGGTAGAAACCATTATCCTGAATGCCCGGAAATAATTTGTAACATCAGTAATCTACTGGTACGAGCGGTTATTGACACTGGCAGTGAAGTTACCTGTGTTAGCTCAAAGTTTGTAGATAATTATCAGTTGCAAAATTGTCCCAGACTACCCGTAAAACATTGTAATGTACAGGGAGCCACTGGAGCCAAAATGCAAAAGATAACTGAACAAATATATATACCTGTCAGTATAAATGGCAACCAAACCCAAATAGTAGCTCTAATAGTCCCGAAACTCATTCATGATTGTATTATTGGGGTAGATACGTTGCTTGAATGGAAAGCAAATATAAATTTTAAAAGAAATACCATTACTATGGAAATAAATGCTAATAAAATAAATGTAGGTATTAAAGAGTTTAAGCATTGGAAGTCGGTAAGTGTAGTAAAGAACCGCAAGCAGCTAAAGTCATTTCAAGGTTTAGCTAACTACTATCAGAAGTTTACAAGTAAATACGCGGAAAGTACTGTTCCATTGTTAAAGTTGTTAAATAAAGGTATTAAATGGAAGTGGACAAAGGACCACGATGAAGCACTGCAACAAGTGAAAAGTCTTTTTATAAATACTGTTGTATTAAATCATCCAAGAATAGGAGAAAGATTTTACTTGCAAACAGACGCCAGCAATATTGCTATTGGAGCACACTTGTATCAGATTGATGAGAAGGGCCAAAAAGCGGTATTAGGAGTTGTAAGTCACACACTTAAAGGGGCAGAATTAACATATTTTATGACAGAAAAAGAGCTATTAGCGATAGTGCATAGCCTGTCAAAGTTTAGAAGTTATATTCTGGGTGCTAAACTTACTATAATCACCGACAATAAGGCGTTAGTATTTTTATTAAAGTGTAAATTGCTAGGTGCTCGTCTGACTCGTTGGATCTTGGCTATACAAGAGTATCAATTTGATATACAGTATTGCAAAGCGAAAGACAACATAGTAGCAGATGTACTCAGTAGAAATCCACCATCAGAAAACAACATGGAAACAGATAATATTAAATGTAGTAGCAATGATATTGGTATTTACGCGGTAAAACATATAACAAAACCTGAAGTAGTTAGACGACTCAAGGAAATAGGGACTCATCAACAACAAGACCCTAGGATTAGTGTAGCTTGGAGGAGTGCAGTTACCAACTCCAAACCAGGATTTTCCATATATGACGGTAAGCTATATAAGCTATGTTCCCATAGGAGGAAGAATAAACAAAATAATGACCCATGAAGAAATAATAATTTGAGCAATAAGGTATATAAATCAAAACTGGTCAAATAAAATAAAGTTATAATTGTTTTGAATCAACGTCAATCATAATAATAATAAATTTTATATAAATAAAGGTTAATATTGTTATGTAAATTATTGACAGTAATTAATGCAAAATGATGATTAAAAATGATCATATAAATTTCAATATACCATGTTAGGTTAAGCAACATTGTAATCTTTAGTTATAAGATAGATGTAAGCAACACTGTAGTAGTGCAAGTTTTGTGCGGGAAAAAGTGCTAAAGTAAATGTGCAAAATTTTAATCAGTGTAAAACTGTACATTAGAAAAAAAATTAATGATTTAAATAATCAATTTTTTTTATACCGAGTGGGGGTATATATAACGATTCATAATAGCGTCCTATCAGAGCGTTATATGAAAGCTATAGATGGTACGAGTGTAACGCCGTAAGAAAGAGAGAGAGCGTATAATCACAGCCATCTCACTCTAACCACGTCACCGCTACATTAGAATCCAGTTCAAACATGTAATTTTACTCAAAGCGAATTATCAGTTCAACCTGCAATAACTTCAAAAGTTGTAAATATACGGCAATTCTGAAAACAGCATTGTATTCAGCAAGAAAAGCTTTATAAGTGGCCGCAATCTCAGTTAATATAATTAACAATTGAAGAAGTTATACGGATGACGCACGCCATCAGGAATAACGAGAGAATTATGCTACGTAGGAATAAGGTGTTTTCACACACACACAGATAAAGACCTAAGCAACAATATTCTGTGGTCAGATCTTCGGAAACACATTTGCAAATACCTGTTATCAATCGATTTGCAAATACAGGAAGTACGATTTTGACAAGAAATTCTCTGCCGTTTGGAACCTGTCACGGAGTGTTTGAGCGACCTGTTCGAGATTGTCAAAACTGGAAAAACGCATGACTTATTTGTACAACCAATCAGCAGCCCGTATTTAAAACAGACGCCAGCTAAAAGCGAGGAGTAACATCACTCTTCGTTCGGTACTTAAACACACTAGACGTGTATAATTCACATACAGAAATTTTTAAATCACGCAAAAGTGCAAATTAAGTTCTAATTCGAGAAGTAGTCCGCAGTGTAGATGAATTAATAACGTTCAATAACACTCGCTGCGTAAAACAACCGTTAATTAATTAAATAATTAATTAATTAAGCATCAGCCGTGAAGGACCTGTGCTACAGAAGGCTACAGCATCTGTAATTGCCAGGGCATCTTCAACATCATTGATCAACATCCATTCTTCTGTGCAACACCATCAAAAGGAGGACCTCTACAGGTTCCTATCTTTGGTCAACGCATCAAACAGTAAGAAATAGATTCATTGATCAATGACATAAGCGCTAAACAAATTAATAAAACAATAAACAATTTTAAAAAAACACTAAGAAAAGCACACTTTGTATTTTAACTATAAGATTAGCTGTAATATAGTATAGGAGTGTTGAATGGAAAGTGGTGTGTAGTATTGGACGTGCAAATTATTGCAGACCTGTTCTTTAGCACTGGTTTGGGAGATAGATATCTCTTAATCAAACCAGATAAGAGCTATAGGTCGTTTGAGCGTCTTAATCATTACTTTTCACACTCACTCAATAATTATAAGTGTTAGGGTAGAATTAAGTCCTGCCATTAACAATTTAAAGTTTAAAAATAATTAAATAAAAGTTAATTAAATAATCAAGCAAATCTTAAAATGTTGTTTGTAATGATTCCCCTTGAAAACCACAATCACTGAACGAATCCTGAGAAAGAGTGTTTCCATGCGCTGAGCTAAGCTGAAACCGTGTCATTTGTATCTGGGATTTGTTCCGGCGCCCAGGTAAAGTAATATCAAGGGTAAGTAACTTTTTATCTAACATCACAAATATTAGATAATTGTGTTGACGAAAGGGAGCGTTGTATAGATTTGTCACCGCAACTAATGGGCACGATTAAACACAAAATTATATAAATAAAGTTATATAATTTGGCGTTGCTATTACCCAAGTGATAATTAAATTGTAGTATTAATAAAATTGAAAAGAAAGTGGAATTCAAGGTTACAAGGAAACATCTAACACCACCAATAGAAGAGAGAGACCTAGTATATAAGCTAGGGCGTCATTTTTCAGAACGCACTAGAGTAGCAACCACTACTAGAGGAGTGGATACTCTAGAAAAGTTCATTATGGTTGTAGATGAGTGTCTAGATTTAGAGAGGGACCTACAGCGGGTAAGTAATCAGCTGAGTAACTACTCTAGAGGCGATCAGCAAGAACCAACGTTCTACTCAAATAGAAGGAGAGATAATGAACGTATGAAAGAAAAAAGGTTTACCCCATATCCGGGTAATAAACCACAAAATAGACAGGATGTGGAGGATAAAGGTAGAAGTAGAAGCGTAGAAAATAAATCTAATTAAGGGTATAAAGTGTATAAAACAACTATAACCTCTACCGAGCAGCAACCGTCGACTAGTAAAATGAATACGGGAAACGGGAAGCCACTGCAGGTAGAAAAGAAACAAAACTAAACCTACCATTACCTGCAGTGAAATCACAAAAGAAAACAGGTAAGCAGAACGTAGCTAATAATATAAAACAAGTGAGCGATAGGGAGTTCTTGTTAAAAGAGGAGCAAGAAGTGGGTAGAAACCATTATCCTGAATGCCCGGAAATAATTTGTAACATCAGTAATCTACTGGTACGAGCGGTTATTGACACTGGCAGTGAAGTTACCTGTGTTAGCTCAAAGTTTGTAGATAATTATCAGTTGCAAAATTGTCCCAGACTACCCGTAAAACATTGTAATGTACAGGGAGCCACTGGAGCCAAAATGCAAAAGATAACTGAACAAATATATATACCTGTCAGTATAAATGGCAACCAAACCCAAATAGTAGCTCTAATAGTCCCGAAACTCATTCATGATTGTATTATTGGGGTAGATACGTTGCTTGAATGGAAAGCAAATATAAATTTTAAAAGAAATACCATTACTATGGAAATAAATGCTAATAAAATAAATGTAGGTATTAAAGAGTTTAAGCATTGGAAGTCGGTAAGTGTAGTAAAGAACCGCAAGCAGCTAAAGTCATTTCAAGGTTTAGCTAACTACTATCAGAAGTTTACAAGTAAATACGCGGAAAGTACTGTTCCATTGTTAAAGTTGTTAAATAAAGGTATTAAATGGAAGTGGACAAAGGACCACGATGAAGCACTGCAACAAGTGAAAAGTCTTTTTATAAATACTGTTGTATTAAATCATCCAAGAATAGGAGAAAGATTTTACTTGCAAACAGACGCCAGCAATATTGCTATTGGAGCACACTTGTATCAGATTGATGAGAAGGGCCAAAAAGCGGTATTAGGAGTTGTAAGTCACACACTTAAAGGGGCAGAATTAACATATTTTATGACAGAAAAAGAGCTATTAGCGATAGTGCATAGCCTGTCAAAGTTTAGAAGTTATATTCTGGGTGCTAAACTTACTATAATCACCGACAATAAGGCGTTAGTATTTTTATTAAAGTGTAAATTGCTAGGTGCTCGTCTGACTCGTTGGATCTTGGCTATACAAGAGTATCAATTTGATATACAGTATTGCAAAGCGAAAGACAACATAGTAGCAGATGTACTCAGTAGAAATCCACCATCAGAAAACAACATGGAAACAGATAATATTAAATGTAGTAGCAATGATATTGGTATTTACGCGGTAAAACATATAACAAAACCTGAAGTAGTTAGACGACTCAAGGAAATAGGGACTCATCAACAACAAGACCCTAGGATTAGTGTAGCTTGGAGGAGTGCAGTTACCAACTCCAAACCAGGATTTTCCATATATGACGGTAAGCTATATAAGCTATGTTCCCATAGGAGGAAGAATAAACAAAATAATGACCCATGAAGAAATAATAATTTGAGCAATAAGGTATATAAATCAAAACTGGTCAAATAAAATAAAGTTATAATTGTTTTGAATCAACGTCAATCATAATAATAATAAATTTTATATAAATAAAGGTTAATATTGTTATGTAAATTATTGACAGTAATTAATGCAAAATGATGATTAAAAATGATCATATAAATTTCAATATACCATGTTAGGTTAAGCAACATTGTAATCTTTAGTTATAAGATAGATGTAAGCAACACTGTAGTAGTGCAAGTTTTGTGCGGGAAAAAGTGCTAAAGTAAATGTGCAAAATTTTAATCAGTGTAAAACTGTACATTAGAAAAAAAATTAATGATTTAAATAATCAATTTTTTTTATACCGAGTGGGGGTATATATAACGATTCATAATAGCGTCCTATCAGAGCGTTATATGAAAGCTATAGATGGTACGAGTGTAACGCCGTAAGAAAGAGAGAGAGCGTATAATCACAGTCATCTCACTCTAACCACGTCACCGCTACATTAGAATCCAGTTCAAACATGTAATTTTACTCAAAGCGAATTATCAGTTCAACCTGCAATAACTTCAAAAGTTGTAAATATACGGCAATTCTGAAAACAGCATTGTATTCAGCAAGAAAAGCTTTATAAGTGGCCGCAATCTCAGTTAATATAATTAACAATTGAAGAAGTTATACAGATGACGCACGCCATCAGGAATAACGAGAGAATTATGCTACGTAGGAATAAGGTGTTTTCACACACACACAGATAAAGACCTAAGCAACAATATTCTGTGGTCAGATCTTCGGAAACACATTTGCAAATACCTGTTATCAATCGATTTGCAAATACAGGAAGTACGATTTTGACAAGAAATTCTCTGCCGTTTGGAACCTGTCACGGAGTGTTTGAGCGACCTGTTCGAGATTGTCAAAACTGGAAAAACGCATGACTTATTTGTACAACCAATCAGCAGCCCGTATTTAAAACAGACGCCAGCTAAAAGCGAGGAGTAACATCACTCTTCGTTCGGTACTTAAACACACTAGACGTGTATAATTCACATACAGAAATTTTTAAATCACGCAAAAGTGCAAATTAAGTTCTAATTCGAGAAGTAGTCCGCAGTGTAGATGAATTAATAACGTTCAATAACACTCGCTGCGTAAAACAACCGTTAATTAATTAAATAATTAATTAATTAAGCATCAGCCGTGAAGGACCTGTGCTACAGAAGGCTACAGCATCTGTAATTGCCAGGGCATCTTCAACATCATTGATCAACATCCATTCTTCTGTGCAACACCATCAAAAGGAGGACCTCTACGGATTCCTATCTTCGGTCAACGCATCAAACAGTAAGAAATAGATTCATTGATCAATGACATAAGCGCTAAACAAATTAATAAAGCAATAAACAATTTTAAAAGGACACTAAGAAAAGCACACTTTGTATTTTAACTATAAGATTAGCTGTAATATAGTATAGGAGTGTTGAATGGAAAGTGGTGTGTAGTATTGGACGTGCAAATTATTGCAGACCTGTTCTTTAGCACTGGTTTGGGAGATAGAAATCTCTTAATCAAACCAGATAAGAGCTATAGGTCGTTTGAGCGTCTTAATCATTACTTTTCACACTCACTCAATAATTATAAGTGTTAGGGTAGAATTAAGTCCTGCCATTAACAATTTAAAGTTTAAAAATAATTAAATAAAAGTTAATTAAATAATCAAGCAAATCTTAAAGTGTTGTTTGTAACGATTCCCCTTGAAAAACACAATCACTGAACGAATCCTGAGAAAGAGTGTCTCCATGCGCTGAGCTAAGCTGAAACCGTGTCATTTGTATTTGGGATTTGTTCTGGCGCCCAGGTAAAGTAATATCACGGGTAAGTAACTTTTTATCTGACATCACAAATATTAGATAATTGTGTTGACGAAAGGTAGCGTTGTAATATATATATATTGTAACGGTACATATAACACCACATCCACCAACGTACCGAAAATTAATTTGAAAGCCACCACTAGTAAGAATACATAAAAGGTCTAGAATACCACCATGGATACAGAAGAAGAAAGTACCATAAGTTTAAATAAGTGAAGCATCATTGAAAAGAAATCACTAGTAAATGCACCAATAAAGAAGAAAAGAAGAATAAAGACGAGACGACTGACATACCTTACCCAATAGATCAGTGAGAAGGACAAAAGACAACGAAAGAAGAATGAAGAATCAGTGAGAAGAACATGAAAACAAAAGAAGAATGAGAATCAGTAAGAAGGACAAAAGAAAGAAAGAAGAATGAAGAATCAGTGAGAAGGACAAAAGAAAACAAAAGAAGAATGAAGAATCAGTGAGAAGGACAAAAGACAACGAAAGAAGAATGAAGAATCAGTGAGAAGAACATGAGAACAATAGAAGAAAGAAGAATCAGGGAGAAGAACACAACAATAACGACCTCAAGAAAGAAGAAGGAAGAAACAATGTGAAGAAGACAAGTGAAAACCACATCATGTAAGATGAATAAGAGTGAGAAAGAGATCAGTGAAGAAGGAAGATATCCAGACCAAACACAAGAACAAGGGAAGGAAATTGAATTATAACAAACTAACATAAACCTTTAAAAAAGAATAATTGTATTAAGAAGGAATGTTAATTAATTACATGATATAAATCTCTAAGCTGTATGGTAAAGTCAACACTGACCACAACTCATTTAATGAATGCATTGATTGTCTATGTAAAACACATTATTATTAATAAGGACTAAATATTGTAAATAAAGAGTCACAAGTAAACTGAATAAGAATAAGATAAGTTTATTGTAGCTAAATGATGTGTAGTTATAAAATAAACAGAAGGCTAGGTTCCAAAATAATGAATGACCAATTGTACAGTGGGAGTGATGTTAGTACAAACCCACTAATTAACAATAAATAAGACAATACAAAAGTAAACTAAAGGTGCAGTAATAATAACCAATGTACAACCATTGAATGAAAACCATTCAACAAGATTAATGTAGAAATACACAGCCAGCAGCAACACCTTACTGCTTACTGAACCTACAACATAACCTAATCTGGGCATCCAGTTTTCAATAAAACTTAATAAAAACAAAATCAAAACAATATTAAACCAAAATGTATTGAGCTAGGAAGTAACTAGATAGTATAAGGAATGTTTTGTACACGGTAGATAATAGAATAACTGAATATAAAAGCTATATTTATGTAATCCAAATATGACAATATGCTTGTAATAGCAAGAATACATTATGCAACCAAAATTATGTTATAAACGCATTATACAAAGATAGTAACTCAACTAACAACCTGAAGTAAGACAGAATACTGTTCAGATGAACAAATGCAACCAAAATAACTATCTAAATAATCCATATAAATGTAATTACAACAAAACTATTGTAACAACTAGCTGCAAGTAAAGTTGACAGCTACTAAACCAAGATGATAACAGAATCAAATGCAGAATGAACTGCATCACAATAATAACAATACCATTGTGACTATTTTAACTATTATTTGGAGAATAATCCGAATAGTATATGAAGAGTACCAAACATACAGCAAGGTAACTCCATAAAAGTATGACAAGCCTAATTAATAAACTATAATTAAGGCACTAAACTAATAATGTAGGGAAAAAGAACACTGCCAGTAGTGACTTAACCCATCCATGTATAAATATACCATGTTAGAACTTAATTAAATGTTGTTATTAATAGAATATAAGAAAAACAAAAATGTATAATCATAAGCTTAAGTTCGAATCTATGAAAACGGACATAGTGTTAGTATTAAGGCATAGTTTTAAGTGAAAATTGTACAGTAGATTAAGAACAAGTTATTACCACGGAAAATGGAATAAAAACAATATATTATTAATAATTAATGGCTTAATGGACACTAAGTATAAATACCAAGTGCGAATTCAGCAACCCCGAATCCGAAATATACGATGAGGGGATTCAAATTAATCGTCATAAAAAATCATAAACAATGAGGGTAATCACAACGTCATCAGTACAATTATAAGGAAGATATTGGACTTATAAAAATAATTGTATAATGCTGTGCCCTTCCGCGTGGGTATGTCGACCAGAGATTTTTAATCTTGTTCACAAAAATTGACGCGCTTGAAGGCGTCTGTTTTGACAAAGCCCACCGGAGATAGACGAATTAAAATAAATTGACCAATCAGAGCCTATAAAAAATCCGAGATTCATCATTCCGACAAAGGAAGCGAAGCCAGTCTTTCACCACCCATGAAGCGAACTGCATGCTCGTCGTATCTCCAGAAAAATGTGCTTTTGACAGCAACCAGATGTAAACACACGTTAACCTCAAACCGGGAATGTAGGTTATGTCCACTGAAGAAATAGTGCAGTATATTTTTAAGTGAAACTAATTCGGAGTACACGCGCATAGGAGTGAGTGTAGTGCAGTGATAAAATTCAATTAATTAATTAATTTAAAAAAAATTGTAATTAATTAAAAAGTTTAAAAAGAAAAAAAGTGTAAACACTACGAACGACCAGTTACGCAAGTATCAAATACCCACAGCTATTATATTATGATTGTATGATAAGAAATATAACTGAACGCTAATAGCGACTTGAATTAACATACGATAAGCAATTAAATATCCTATTTCTAAAGGAAGGGATCTCAAAATACAAATAAACAATGTCAAAGTTGAACGATATAATTAACGACAATTTTAACGATTTGTATAACATGAATGTTTAGAATAAGTAAAGACATTGTATCATCAATGAAGGGAGTATGTGCCCTAATTCTATTAGCCAGATAAGAGTGTTGAATATTTTGTTTCTAAAATTAAATAAGAGTTACACCAGAGAGTGATATAAATATAATCAATGAATTACCATTACCTGAAATAGGCACATCCAGTTTTGGAGATGATCATAATCCTTGATACTGAATAATAATGATTATTATCATTTATTAACAGAGAATTAATAACTTTTCACCAAACAAGGTTGCACTAAACTATCTTCCAAGCCTATGTCTAACCATGAACAGTTGTTCATATTTTATAATTTTTAATTAATAATCCATGAATTCCAATCTTATATGCTTGTTATAGCCGTAGCAATTTTATCAAATATGTGTATTTTGCAGACTCAAAGAACCTACTACTACCACTACTACAATTATTAATGACATTACAAGTTTAATAACACTACATAACCTATTTGTTTGTCAACACACTTTTGTGACTAACCAAAGGCAGTCATGCCAACTTGAGCTTTTTAAATGTTTTAGAGTCCATGTTCGAATTTAAATATTAATTGTTAACCAGAAAGAAGAGTAAACCATATCATTGTACTAAATTTCATTGTTTTAGAATTGAATAAATCATCATTGTTATTTTTACCTTTGAAAGAGTTGACTTTTATTGTAATCAGTAAATACAGCTTAGTGAGAAGAACGAGACGGTTGGTACCATACTCACAGTGCGAATCATTCAAATTGAGTGATTTTTTACAACCGTACTTACCTATATATATTATTACAAAGTACAAGTTATCATAAATATCATGTTTGTGTATGTTTATGTTAGTGTATAGGCGGACATTACTGATCTTCTCACCACCGCTGATCAACGGAGAGTCAACGGAACTTCGATTGGAACAATTCTAAGCAGTGAATAAAATACACTTAATTAAACCAATTAAACTGACAATTAAAACGTCGAAAAAGAGTGTAAGTAACCGACTTATTCATTACTGGATTCAACAATAGGTTGAATTGAGTGGAATAAGTTACTAAACAACCATTTAATAATAAAATACGAGCTTGAATAATAATAATCAACAGATTGCAAGACCCCATGTTAAATAAAAACAACCCTGAGATTAACAATAATAAAATATTTTAAACACCGACAACCCGTCATTTAACAAATTGGCTTCCATCGCGGGGCTTAAAGAGGGAAGGACTTCGTCATTTAACAATATATCAATGCCTTAATATTAACAAGATACTGACTTCTGACAACCATCAGATCTATTTAATACAACTCTGAATTTGTCAATCCTAATTTACATTAATTAAATTGAGCGTTTCTAAAGTCATAAAGGGTAGAATAATATTACTAGCATCCAACTGTTCGTCAGTTCTTTTAGAATGAAACGGGATGTTTAGGGGTATAGACGATATGACTACACAGAATATTAGTTAATACATAAGTACAATGAAACTGTTACTTGTGTTCAGGATTATCCATTCCATCTGCCGACAATGCCTTGAGTGAACATATATCACAATTTCACTTCGCACCATACTTTGCTTTAATTCCATTCACAATTACTTTCGTAGATTCTTTACACACATCAGAACTCCGATTAAATACTCCACTCGACTTTCGCGCACTAGACAAAATATACTGTGTTCGTAATTACTTCAAGTTCACTGATTTAAATAAAACTGCTTCTTACTTTCTGTACGCACTAATTAAATGATTCACTCGCAATGAGGATTCCTCTCATGCTTGTCTTTGCTGTACAAATAACGACTGTTGCGTTCTTCGACTAACAGGCACTCAAATACTTCAAGACTTATTAAAGTATTTTGATAGTTTCTTTAATTCATAATGAAATTTTAATAGACACGAATAGTTTTTCTGTACATTCCGATATATTACTTTACATGATGGTTAATCAAGCTAATATACTTTAACACTTTAAAACTTATTAAAAGCGAAATTAAAATATACTAAGAGCGTCTTTAACACATACTAAGAGAAAGAAGAACTAACTTAGCTGTACACGGGGTATTATTTATAGGGCTCACTATTTCTCTTTTCCCACCCGTTCTACTCAAATAATTCCGATAGGCTCATGACTGATTTCCTTGCCGGGAACTTCAAATTCGTCCATTCAAGAACCGTAAAGAACTCGCGCTCTAAAGTCACGCTTCTTCTCATTGGTGTTTAGTCTGGGGTGCGCGGGTGTTTTACCACGTGTTCAACTGCTACACCAAGCGACGCGACTTTCACCAGAGTTTCTCTTTTTTTATCGCCTGATCCATTGTTTTCCCAAGGTTGTCGTTCGTCAAAATCTAACGCGACTCAACAGTTTTATGATTTTTCGCGAACAAAGTATTTCCTTCTTTATGACTTTAGAAAGCTGTTTATTGTACAATGCGCTTTTATTCTGTTGCCGCCAGACTGTCGCCAACTTACAATATTTCTGTGAGACGTTATTTTGCCTCAATATTCTTATCAACACATTTAATTTGCTTAATAATAACTAAAAACATACATTAAATGATTAATTACATTAATTACATAATATAGGCTTACATGATCTACATTCACGTTATAACAGATAGATAACATTAAGAATTAAATTGCATATAGGGATGTTTTTTAAATAAGGGTGACGGACCACGCCCAAAAGTGTGAATGAGAAAGGCTTTACAACGTTATGTTTTGAAAAGAATGTGCGCACGCGCGCGCGCACACACACACACACAATGCTAGAAAAATATGTAACTGTACAGACGGGGGTGACAGGGCTCGGAGGTTGGGAAGGGCCAGTTGACTTATAGCGTGTCTGCAGGGCTGTGTGTGGGCAGTGGGTTGGGTGGGGGTGTGAAGAGTTTGTTTTATTTCTGTTGTTATTTCCGATCTGACGATGAGCTGAGAGGCTTGAAAGCGCTAATCGGAATAATTTTTCTATAGTGGTGTACAACAGTGATAATTCTGTTTGTGATTATAACCACTAACACAACTTAATTAAACTTCTGATATAGAAAAAAATGAACACAACCCATCTGCAAGAATCCACTTTGGTACTGTGATGCAGAGTGACCTAAGAAGTAACCATTTGTTATACCATGCTGTTACAAACCAATTGTAACAACTGCAGCTATACTGATTAAAATAAAATGATACTCTTCTGAAAATTTATTTACTAACCTCAAGCATCATTGGTTTCAAAACTTTCCCTTTAAATTCTACTCCATCATTTTCCAGCCACTTCCAAGCTTTGTAAGTATCCGCAAACCTATTCTGAAGTATATTTACTTTTACATTGGCAGCATCAATTTCTTTTTGCAGTCCTTCTTGCAGCCCTAAAAACATTACAATTTTAGAGTACTTACATGACTGTCCATTTACCGCATACCAACATACCACTTATCAATTTTGAATCTTTTAAAATATGACCATCTGCCACAAAGTAATGAATATACAGTAAAGAATCAAAAATCCAAACTAATTCAAAATACGGATGTTTGAATCATCGATTTCTCTGAATTTTCAAACATAATGAATATATAATAGTAAAAGTACAAAAAACTAAAGTGAATTGTATGGTGTTCAAACAGAAAATAAGGATTGTACATGTAAATGAATTTTACTAACATACTTTGTTCTTAGGTATCAAAACATAAACTGACCACTATTATTGTAAACCATAAAATACACAATATTACTGTATCACTCACTATATTGTACTAAGTTTCTTTAGGAACTGACTTTATTACTGTATAAAAAAAGTTTAGTGCCATATATTTTTACAAAATGAGCATTTTAAAAAAGTAGTAATGAAAACAATCACTTATTTTTTTACACTATTTTTAACATTTCGCGACTGCAAGATCTCTCACTCTTTTTAGTAGTCACAGTTGCATCAGACATGATTCTGATTGTACCAAGCTACCACAGTCTCTAATGCTATGAATGCTTCATCATGTGTAGGCCTAATACTGTTGCTGATCTTTCATTTTCTTCATCAGATTCATTTTTGTATGTTTAAATTTCATTCACGCATTTTACAATAACTTTGTAATTAAAATACCGAACCGAGTTGAGTCCATATCATTCTGCAACCTGTGATATTACTATAAAGTCACTGTGAGGGCGGCATTTTGTGATATTACTCACCTTGCATTATAATCTATTTTTATTTATACAAATAAATAGTACCATAATATGGCACGTGTGTACTTACCAACTTTAATTATTGCCGGGCTCATACTCTTCTTATGTAATATGCTTTTATACCTAAGGGGTGCCAGGAGTTCGTTACAGCGAGATTCTTGAGTCAAAGAAGGTGACACAAATGATAACACTGTTTCGAGTGAAAGTACTATCAAATTTTAATCGTCAACATAAATACATTATAGAAACCATGTGCTTAAAATGGCGTCGCACAAAGTTGCAACAAAAGAAAATGGTGGCTATTTAGTCAGCCCTGTCAGTATTAATATTTCTGGTGGTCTCTAATCAAAATCGTTAAAATGTTATATTTGTACTGCAGTTCTAATTACTTATTAATTCATTTTTGCTATATACACAAACCAATGCCCTTGACATATACATATATACTCATGGTCACGCGCTCACTCTCACACCCTCACATACATTCATCTAATTATGGGTACATGATTTTAATTAGTTGTTTTTACTTAATGAGCTCATTAGATTAAAATAGAAAATGACAAAAGGTTGACTTCTCTTAACGGTGATAGGCGTAGATCCCTCGCTGCTGTTGGTTGAGTGTTCCCGGCATGGCTGGTGTTCGTCTCAAGTCTATTTGGTTTTAATTACATAGTTATCACTGATTCTACATGTTTTTTAGATTGAACTGTTAATACATTTGAGCGACTAACGCTCCACCATCACATTTGAAAGTTAGCTTTGATTGATTTTAAATTTTTATAGTAAATATGAACAGACAGCGATACATCGCTGCTGCACCCTTGAAGAACTACGTTGGATTGAGACGGAGGCAAGTGTAAAATTGCGTTTGTGTGCGTACATTTTTACGTCATTACTCTTTTTTCACACAGGACTAAGACTGGTTACATGCGTTGTCGTCAGTGCGTCATTGCTTTTGTTATGACGGATCAGTGTTATTGTCCAATCGGAATTCGTATTGTAGTCTTTTCGTCACAAACACCGCCATGGTAGATTTTGAGTTTAGCACGTCCATCGGCGACTTTGGTGTCTTACTCTGGCCGAAATTGCGTTGTTCCTTTTTCCAGAGGGACAATGTACCTAACCATTCTGTATGCTTAAAATACATAATAAAACATTGAAAACACCTACATAACCCACAATTATGGTATTGGGCCAGTATGTACTGTTACAAACAACCTCAAGGAAAATTTTTGTGTCGAAACCCAAAAAATTTCCTTGACTCATTCACACTTTCCTAAAAGGATCAGTCTAGATACGTCACCACAACCCCTATAATGTTACAAAAAAATTTTATCATCACTTACCCTTGGTCCCATGATGTTGGTCGCACCCTCTGACCTTACTGGACTTCTCCTGAGAGATCCCTACACCATAAGGCCATGAGGCACTCTACACTCCTGTTCTGACGCTCCAGCCAGCCCAGGACTGCGGTCACAACACCACAAAACTCTGAAACATTGCATACAAAAATTTAAAATAGTGGTCTGATACACTTACGCATCTACAACTGATATGCTCCCCTTTAGATGCATTGGTTTGTGTTTGGGGCATTGGTTTGTTTCTAATTCAAAAGTGTCACTTAACCACAACAAGACTTAAAATACATTGATTTTTTACCACCACCAAATTCGAATACTTCCTTGTAAAAAAATAAACAACATATATAGGTAACTAAATATAACACAATATATCAACAATTCTTTATCCTACCCCAAAATACCTTTACCTAATTATTTCTATAAATTCAGCTTACAACTATCATGACAGACACTTTTTCTTTAAACTTTGTTGCTCAACTTATAATCATTTATCTATTTTGTAAATGGCAGCTTACTAGAATATTTTATTTAACTTCATTTTTAACTTTTAACTTCCAACTTTAAAATCTACTATATCTTAAAACTTGTTATCGTCATTACCCCTGTATTGACCTCCTAACCACACACTCTATTGCCCCCCAACATAATAAAACATCATAAAACATTGTACATTACATATTAACATTGTTACATTTACCTTACATTAAACAATTTAAATTTACATGATTTGTACCAAACTTTATCACATTACTACTTCAACAATTTTCTATTAACTTTTAATTATTTGACCTTCATTAGATTCTATACAACAATTTCAAATTTATCCTTACCTTTCTGTTACAATTACCTTCCTTTGTTACCTCACCTTCCTGCCATGAATTCTCCTTTTCTAACCCTTCTATCCTTACTCGTTTGGGTGACTCTCTATTATTCATTATTTTCTCTGTCTTATTTTGGCATCTGTCAACCTAACCTTACTCCCCTCTTTTTTCTACACTAGCCGCTTCTAACCATTAATATATTTTGACACCAATATCTCTATAATAAACCCCTTTTCACAAATCCCATTTAAAACCTCTGGCACCGCGCCTTTTTGTACTAGTATGTGTGTATTCCCTCTAACCAACTCATTCCCTTATCGGTTTCTGACCCTTTCAGATAACCCTTTCCGGCACACAACGTTCCCTTCCTGTCTCAACATCTCTCGTTGGACTCCTACACCAATACCCTTATTACAAAATATCACCATCAACAACTATAAAATTACCATTCACATTACTCAACTCTACATATAATTACTAACCACTGTGTCCCTAAAATATCTAACACTTCTTTATATTTTATCAGCATCTCAACACTTTATTTTTCCTAACTCCCAATAACTCTATCTAACTAATTCCCATGCCTCTATTTTATCCTTACTACCCAAACTCTTTACAACATTTCAACTTAATACACCATTACAGATTCATCACTGACCAACTAACAACACCTTTCATATCCAAATCTATTACCTGCTTAATCATTTACTAACCCTTATAACCTGAATCTCATAATATCATTTAAACTTTCTTCAGTTATTTAAAATCCTACAATACATGCTTACATAAAAAAAATACATAAAGTACACAACAGCAAAAATACACAAATACATAGACATCAATACACAAAAATATACAATTCACATAATCACTAAATCATTTACCATAATCAGTCCTAATCAGTCCATTTTTAAAAACACTGTCCACACAATTAAATGTTCATAACACAATAAACAATACACAGCTACCCCATATCGTCAAATAATAATCTTATCTTAAGTCTATACAACTTATTTTTCCTGGAAAACATAATATCACCATCATGAATACAGTACTTATTTAAATTTTTATATTCTACAAAACTATCATAATTAATAGGGTTATTCCATATCAATTTATCATACAACCTGTCACGATCGGTTATGGTCCTGTCACCTTCAGTATAATTCGTCACAATCAGATAAGTTACCAAGTCATTATTTTCATTATCATCTCCTACGACTACTATATCAGCTTCATTATAAGGTAAGTACTTATTATTTTTATTATATATCATCTCTACACCTACCCTTTTCATAAACTCTTCATAATTTTTCTCTACTTTATATATCTCAATTTCTCTCTTTCTCTCTCTCTCAAAACATTTCTCACCATCATACCAAGCTACACACTCTTTCTCCATATATGCAGGGGACTCTACTACTTTATCACTGCACCACCTGTGAAGTGCACAAAAAAAACCAGGGACCACTTTATTTGTAGACCTTTTGTCTTCCAAATACTCATTGAAGGCACTCTCGTCCTTCCTAAACACACGTGAAGTCTTTACTTCACCCCCTACTACAACATTAAGGGAAAATCTTACCCCCTGCAACCCCTTTATCTGTAAATTCTCTCTATACTTTCTCTCTAATTCATCAACACTTTTTATCACTTCATTATCAAATTCTACTCCCATTATACTTTTATCACCACTCTCAATACTCACACAATTATTTTCTAACACTATATTTTTACTTCTATTATCGTAATGATCACCACTACTTACCTTGTTTTTGTCTATCTCTAACTTGTCTACTTTGTCAATACTACAATTTTGTCTCTGTATTTCGTTTTCAACTTTTTTTAGTTTCTCGTCTAATTGGTTCAATTTTACGTCTCGTACATTATTTTGTTTTTTCAATTCATTTTCGAGGCTATCAAACTTCTCGTCAATCTCTTTTAACACACTATTTTGTGTTTTAATCAATGCGAACAGGTCTTCTAATGATATTTTATTTTCGGCTACTTTAGGTGTTGAGCTAACGTGTCTTTCCAGTAAAATAGATTCTGTCTCTGACTTTTCTATTTCTATGCTACTATTATTATCTGCCATTTTTATTTTAAATGTTGGAATTACTATTTCACTCTACTTGTAACAAAATTACACAATTACTATTTACTCTGGTTGTTAACATAACCTCCATAACCTCTCTTGTTATGTTCTGGATATCATCTCGTCACCCTCTATGTCTCTGACTCTGGCTTATTTATATAAAATAATTTTATATAAAGTCAACTGTTCGGGGCCATTTGTGATATTACTCAATAATATAAATTTATATATTTATATTTATACTTATGACGCAATTCGTCAATAATCTTTAAATATATAAATAATGTTGTCTTACCCATAATTGTTATTAATTATTATTAATAATTATTATTATAATTAATCATGTCCCAGTGAGGGCGTCATAGATTTACTATCAAACTTTTTAATTAACAAATAGATTCATTATATAACCAAGTGCTTAAAATGGCGTCGCACAAAGTTGCAACAAAAGAAAATGGTGGCTATTTAGTCAGCCCTGTCAGTATTAATATTTCTGGTGGTCTCTAATCAAAATCGTTAAAATGTTATATTTGTACTGCAGTTCTAATTACTTATTAATTCATTTTTGCTATATACACAAACCAATGCCCTTGACATATACATATATACTCATGGCCATGCGCTCACTCTCACACCCTCACATACATTCATCTAATTATGGGTACATGATTTTAATTAGTTGTTTTTACTTAATGAGCTCATTAGATTAAAATAGAAAATGACAAAAGGTTGACTTCTCTTAACGGTGATAGGCGTAGATCCCTCGCTGCTGTTGGTTGAGTGTTCCCGGCATGGCTGGTGTTCGTCTCAAGTCTATTTGGTTTTAATTACATAGTTATCACTGATTCTACATGTTTTTTAGATTGAACTGTTAATACATTTGAGCGACTAACGCTCCACCATCACATTTGAAAGTTAGCTTTGATTGATTTTAAATTTTTATAGTAAATATGAACAGACAGCGATACATCGCTGCTGCACCCTTGAAGAACTACGTTGGATTGAGACGGAGGCAAGTGTAAAATTGCGTTTGTGTGCGTACATTTTTACGTCATTACTCTTTTTTCACACAGGACTAAGACTGGTTACATGCGTTGTCGTCAGTGCGTCATTGCTTTTGTTATGACGGATCAGTGTTATTGTCCAATCGGAATTCGTATTGTAGTCTTTTCGTCACAAACACCGCCATGGTAGATTTTGAGTTTAGCACGTCCATCGGCGACTTTGGTGTCTTACTCTGGCCGAAATTGCGTTGTTCCTTTTTCCAGAGGGACAATGTACCTAACCATTCTGTATGCTTAAAATACATAATAAAACATTGAAAACACCTACATAACCCACAATTATGGTATTGGGCCAGTATGTACTGTTACAAACCATTCTTTTGCACTCTCTGCATCACACTCTTCAAATCCAGGAATTGTACAGAAAAGGTTAGTTGCATCATTTAATATTTGACCCTCATCATCATAGTTCAAGTTGAATCATTTGTTTCTGTTTCTTCTGCAATAGGCCACAGTTCTTCCAGGCATTTTGTAAGTTAGTGATAGCAACTTGACAACTGTCCTTCAAGTTAAGCTTTGTAGTGCAGACTACAACATTTTCGGAGTCACTGTCTTCCATGTGTAGACAACTTGTTGTTTTTATTACGTCTCTTCAGTTTTCTTATTTCACATTGGTCCATCACTTGAAGGACTGCTGTGACATCTGGTGTAGAAACATAATTTGAAGTCATTATCGAAGTTTTTCAATATTTATGCAAGGAGAGTTATCTGGAAGAAGCAGAACATCCCCACTTATATTGTTAGCCTACAAAACTTTTTAATAGATAGAATTAAATCATTAGTGCAGCATTCCACAAACATATTTGAGTTCACCCATACATTTTTTTTTTTTTGTACCTTATAACTGACAAGAAGGCAGGTGACATTTTTAAAACAGCATGGTTTCTTTGCCTTCCCTACCATTAATAATAGAAAAGACTGAGTACCATTTGAATTGGCACAAACCATAACTGTAACTATGTCTTTGGTAACTTTCAATCCAGGAGCATCAGTTTTTCTTCCAGATGCTAATGATTTTCTTGGAACAGATTTACAAAATATCCCAGTTTTGTTGGCATTATAAACACTGTCTTCTGAACAGCTTTCACTTTCAATAAAAACCATCAACTTTGTTTTCAAAGATTCTGTTACGTTAAAGTCAACAGATAAAATTTCTTCTTAATGAGAAGTTCACAAAACCTGTGCTGTGATTTAATTTTCTAACCAGCCTGTACCTTTAAATTTGGAAGGCCTGCCTAAATTTTTATTCAAAATCTGAGCTTTCTCAGAAAGCAAAGGTCCTGAAACGTTCTCTCGAACTTCATCACCATGTGAACCACAAGAACACTGCGTCATTGATGGATGTGTCCTGATTTTTTTTTTACCTTTTCTCTGCATTGAGAGATTTGAAGTGAAGCTTAAAAGTTTTGGTTATTGTTTTTAATGTTTGTTATCATTGATGCTTTCCAACATCATATACTATTGCAACTTATGATTCAATGGTTAAACATGTTTGCCTCCTTTTAGGAGTTGAAAACGGTGCCATGAAAAAATTCAAGTTTAAACAGTAAAAAAAAAATCATAATAAAATTAAAACTATAATAAATTCACTAACAAGACATATAAACTACACTGAAAGTAAGATAGGAATTTAGACTATTGAATGCAAATACTTCATGCAATACAAAATGGACAGTGCAATCAAGCCAGTAGAATTAAACTGAATGCAATGAATAGGAAACTCTAGTGGAGGGTAGCCCACTGGAAACAAAACAGAAAAGTTTTTTTTTCATAGCTATCAACTCATCAAAAGAAGTCCAGCTGTCATTGCTATATGATACATTTTGCCAACACTGATTAAAGCGAATGCGTATCTGTAATTCCTTTTGTACCACATTCATGCAACAATGTGGGTACTCTATGTCAATATCAGTACAGTTCTTACTTTACCTAAAAATCAAACAATAATTACTTTTGTGATTTTTCACTCCATGTCTGTTGAAGAGTTCAGACTTTTGATGGTTCAGATTACTGACACTCAGATTTCAGATGTTTGTTGTAGTGGGTTTTCTTGTACAAATATTTTCATCCATTCATTTTACTTGAGGGTTGCATATAATATTCCAATGTATTCTTAATGTTTCAAGTAAATGTCTTGTTCATAAAAACAATCATTCTGGCACCCATCATAATTATATCAATTCTACATCTAGTAGGTAGATGTACTACATCTGATGTAGATGTACATTCTATACAAAGTACGCTATATTCCCATCCACCACTGTTAAGAGTCCAAGTTCTTAGTGTTAGAGTATTACTAACAATTTACATTGACTCATACATATTTCTAAACAAATTTGACTGATTTTGTTATGACAATAGATTTAGTGTTACTCTTCGTTCCAACACTTCTATCAAAATATTTCAATATACAGGAATAACACCAATAATCTGAAAATAAGAAACAATGTTTTTGTACCCACCGAAATACACAGGCTGCACACAGTCAACACATGATCAGAAAAAGGGGAATGTTGAAAATACAGATAAAGTAAAATAAAAAATACAATGCTTAAGTAAGTGTTAGAACTTTTATTTGCATTTCTTGTTGTTAATTAAATAACTATCTCTGATAACACAATCACTTCACTAAAATACCACAGAATTAAGAAATCTTATACCTTACACATACAACATGGCATAACATAATAAAATAAATACAATAGAACCTTACAAAAAGAGCTAAGAAATTTATCTATTAAAATTAATAATTTGTACTTCACATCTGCTGAAATATTTTTCTATAAATTTTGTTCTGTCTACAGCCCAATTTGATGTTAATTCTTTAACATCCGTCATGCATTTTTAAACATATTTATAAACTAATTCAACTTCACCTACAGTATAATACCATAACAAACAAAACTATTATTCTTTCTATATGTATAATGTCCACATTACAGTGATACAAAATGTACTTACTTTTAATATTCCTTTGAAGGTGAGATTGTTTTATGTTTAAGCTGTTTTCAGATCGAACTATTGTTGATATCCCTTCTTTTTTCGTTTCTAAAAGGCTTTCAATCTCTTTCAGTGTATTAAGTAACTGTTTTTCTAAAAAAAAAAATAAAAAAAATAAATAAATAAAATAAATAGGTACTGGGGTTTGACTGCTATGTGTCTACAAACAACATACAAGTTCCTGCGAAGCTCCCACCTGCTAACAAATATGCCTACTATACCCTACCATGTTTACCATTCTTAACTACTACCATGTGTACCACTACTCTGCCAATCTGTAACAAAATTCCATCTGGTGTCTGGAGTCTGGTGTTTGCTTACTTTTACTTAGTTTTCCCTTAATACTTATCATTATTTTTCTATTTTATGCATCATGAATGATGAAGCTCTTAGATTTGATAAGTGTAATTCAGACTAAGGAAGATGTAATGTGTTTCTTCTACAAGAAAGAATTACTGCATAATCCAAGGAAATGTCTAATCATAACACGACCTTACAGCTAAATAACAGAAACTGTTGGAGTTGTTCAAATTCATAAACAGTTTTCAATTAACAAATGGTTTGAGGGCTTGATGCTGCCATTTGGTAAAATTAGCTTCTGTATATATCGTCGTGCCAGCAATATACTTCAAAGAACTGTTGTGAAAAGGAGCTGGATACAAACATTACACAAGACTAGACTGGGGCTATTATTTAAGGGAAATGTGTGCATCACATCTACTTCAAAACAAAATGAAGACTGGGAATTCAAATATGACTGAAGTAAATAAAATGCTATTTTCTGGAGAAAGGGCCAATAAAGGAATGACTACTCATTGCAATGAGTATTTGGAGGCTACTGCTGCAAAATAAAGGATAGTTTTCTTTATGCGGTACAAGAGCAAAGCACATATACTTGTAATGGTACATTTCCTTAAGCACCGCAAAAACAGATTTTCAATACAACGCTGAAACATGTTTTTATGTGCGAGACATCAGAAAGCGAGAGCATGGAATTTTTTGTGCGTGACTTTCAGACTGGGAAATGTAAATATTCGGCACCTGTATGTGCTTATCAGTCATTTTCGCACACCCATGGAGCGTTGCGTCAGCCTTACTGGACGATTTTCTCACAGGAGAGCGGAAAAAACTGGTTTTAGCGGGGAGAGATCCCCAAGCATTAGCATCAGCCCAGTCACAATCTTAACGGCACACAGTTCAGACGGCAGCGGCAGTGACTCAAGAAGGCCGTGCCTCGATAACAAAAATGTAACCAATTAACGAAAAACAGTGTCAGCAGTGCCTCGGATGGCATGTAATTAAAGTCTAATTACATTGTTAGTAAAGTTTTACAGTTGGACAGTGCCCGCATGTGTAAAAGTACAATAACTCTCGGCTGTCTAAAGTAAGTGTGAAATAATACCGGCCATATGGTGCTCGCAAGAGAAAGGAATACAAAAAAACAGATAAGTAATAAAAAAAAAAGTTTGGCCAACTAAAACTATGAGAGAGAGAGAGAGAGAGAGAGAGAGAGAGAGAGAGAGAGAGAGAGAGAGAGAGAGAGAGAGAGAGAGAGAGAGAGAGAGAGAGAGAGAGAGAGAGAGAGAGAGAGAGAGAGAGAGGGGGGGGGGGGAGTAAGAGAAAGGTACTGATTTGTGGGGCTTTATATATACCGGTAATAAGTTGTTAGTTAAAAAGTATAAAACAACAAGATAATACTTGATTAAAATAACAAAACTACTAAAAATATATATTAATATGTGTTAAGTTATTTTTCCGTTACCTAACCATTGCTCAAAAGTTCGCCTAACAGGCCTAGAATCTTCTGTGAGGGAAAGTTTTTGTTTTAAATTGTTTTCATGGGGAAAGCTGATACAGTTTCCACATTCCACCTATAAAAAATGTTGGTGGCGACTCGAGGGCTTTTGGGAATCTTCTGGTAAGTAAGGTAAGTAAAGGTAGTATCGGGGCTTCTTCTTTTCCTTTTATTATATTCTAATTATCTGAATGATTACATACTCTATTACCCTTAATTAAGATATCAGATGCAAGGCATGTAAACCAGTGAATTAGTGGCATTCCTGGGTATGTGGATTTAACTGTGGACCACACATACACCTTTGTAGATCCACTCACTGGAGTGCATTCACAATGCATGAAGAGTACCTAGAATTCCTTTAAATAAAAGAACAACTGTATTATGGGTGGATATGTAGTCATGTGCCTGTCACTGTCCCCAGTTCTGTTGCCATAGTGGGGTGAAGACATGGCAGAAGCACTGAGGCCCACAACACTGATATGTAGACATGTAACAGACATGATACTAGTTAGTATCTTTACTAACTATAAAGTCTTAAAAGGTTAAAAAGTTTGCTTACTTTTAAGAAAGACAATACACTCTTTAGTTTAAGCTTTATGCTAAATTTTTTTCTTTAAGTAAATAATAATGTTACTGTTTTCTAACATACAAAGACAAATCTGTTTATATTTAACATGATAATGTTATGCCAATGCAGACACAAACAACAACATAGGCTACCTAACACTTCTCACATAAGTCAGCACTTTTCAAGAGCTTTCCAGTGTTGTCTGGTATAGACTAACAGATGCTTTCAAGTTTTTTATGCTATCTGATTAATCTAATAACACTTGGAAAATTCTAGGTAACATTAAATGCCACAAGTGATGTTGGCTGAGTAAAAAACCAGTGGTGTGCACAGCAAACAGTTAGTTACGAGTTCCACAAACTGTGTTTACAGTGAACAGTGTGCATAACATGAGTGAGAACAGTTTTATGAGTGGGTATTATTAGTGACAGTGGAATGTGTCACTGTGACCTCAATGTGTGTTCTAGAGAATCTATCAAACTCAGTGACTTTCATTATTGTTTGTATGAATTCTGGATCATTGAATAACTCTGAGGTACTATTTGAGCGTGGTTATTTTAAAGAAGTATTAATAAAAAATTATGAGCACTGTATTCTCAGATTTTCAATAATCCCACTATTTTTTAAGACTATGATTCACAGGATACTTAATATTTAATATCACTGGCAATACAGTGTTATTTGGTAGTAATATTTTAAATCATTTTGGAAGTAAAAAACTTTATTTACTTGTAAAGATGTATCTTTAACTTATAAATGCTTAGTTTAGTAATAACTCTGAATTAATAAACTACAAAAAATTTTAAAAACTTGTGTCTATTCAATAACCAAAACTCATAAAACGTTCCACCATATAACTTATAAATTTATTTAATGCACAGGCTAATACTCCATTCTGTTTCTTACTTTCTTCAAAACACACATTATTTAAGTTGAGCTATACAACAGTATCAGCTTTCTGCCATCCACTATTCGGATGGACCAATAAGGGGTATTATCCATGATTATTACACTATTGTTTGGTAATAGTGCAACAATATTTTCAGACCACTTTTTGAACACATCACCATTCATTTCAGTATGATAATCTCCAATTTATTTTTGAGTCGAAAATTACTAAGCCCCCATTTAAAAACCCACGTTTGTTACCAATATGAAGTAATATAAGACTAACGTCCCGTTAGACTTGGTGGTTTTACTCCAGTTGACAGACCCATTGCTCATTTCCATTTTATTCTGTTTCTCTTATTATTTTGAGATTCTCACTGGTCGATACAAAAACAATTAAAAATGTTGGAACTACATATTAATTTATGAAGAAACAAAAAAACTAATAAAATAGCTAACCTTTCAATTTTTTTTATGGTCCCATAAATACACTGTCACGACAATTACAGAACGCTCTCGAAGGGTCGAGAGCATCCTTCTACCCATTTCTCGGCTACCCAAGTAGGTGTAGTGTCTCAGTCAGGACTGTACAAAAGTACCTTCCAGACTGTTCGAGAGCACTTGTAAATACGCAAATTATGCTCACGTTGCTAAAAGGATGGAAAGTCATTCTGGAACCTCTGCACAACCTATACAACCAACTGCGGCTGGCTTTGTCAGAGAGTTACAGTGGGCGATTTCTTTAGTGTGGATCATGTGGTTGCTGAGGATTAGTGGAAAGTGATTACTGTGTTGTAATTACTGCGGAACTCTATTACTTGGCATCATTATTGTGTATGGACAAATTTAACTTGAATTATTGTACGAGAGTACCTTGTTGATTACAAACTGTTATTTGTGACTAATTAAAGTTAACTTCATTGGTGTCTCTATTTTGTTTCCACTGTACCATAAGACTATCCGTGAGACCATCATAACAATGTGAACTTTTATATTTTTGGATGCATGATCACAACAGAATTACTGTTATCATTAACATCATTTTAACCACAGATGTTTTTAAACTCTGTATTATAATACTGACTTGATAACTTGAGGTTTCTAAGCTCAAAATATTAACTGAAAAGAGGTATCATCGTTTTTCCATTTCCAAACATTGTTACAGAGACTTCCATCAACTAAACTTACTTATATAATTGTTTTTAACTTTTAAAACTGCAAACATAGGCCTATATGAAGAGCCACAACTCAATTACATGACACTGGCTGAAACCAACGTATGAAAATAAAGTAGCATTATTTTAGTCAGGCAGGCAATAAAAAAACAAGGGTTACTTTCCTGGCCATGTTATTCTACTTACAAAATGACTTCAAATTAATGCATAAAAACTCTTACCTTTTTGCTCATTGTACATGCCTTCAAGTGTTTCGACTGTTTTTTTCAGCTCATTAATATCTTGTTGCCTTTTGTTGTCTTCTTGTATTTTCCTTTCAACGTCATTTTTAATAGAATCTAATTTAGTCTTAGAGTCCATTATTGAATTTTTAATATTACTGACATCAACCCGACAACCACTAGCTTTATTACCCTGAAAATACAATACATATAAGAAGTTTTAAGCAAGCATAATTAAAGTAGTTTTCCAAAACAAAACATGT
This sequence comes from Magicicada septendecula, assembly GCA_034769895.1. Lineage (NCBI taxonomy): Eukaryota > Metazoa > Arthropoda > Insecta > Hemiptera > Cicadidae > Magicicada > Magicicada septendecula. Next base: position 444,054,727 of record CM068367.1, on the reverse strand, counting down.
TTCAAATCCTTACAATAATCCTTAAATGGTATGAGTAAACTGAGAGGAACATTTTCATTCTACAAAAAGTAAACTGTAAAAACAATTTTAATAAAATTGGTAATCACTGCAAAAAAGTACAAGTATTTATCATTATCACGTACTTGAACTCTTGTTGCATCATATATGTGTGTCTTATGTCCCACATATCACATACATCATAACTTATACTTCTCCAAGTCAGCTCAAGTAATCAGCCTTTTAGTACAAGCTATTTGACTTTACGTTCATGTTACAAATCCAATAATGGCAACAAACTAAATTCTATTTTCATCAGTTGTTTTCATAATTATATTTAAATACTTACAACAACAAAAATCTCTATAATTTTAGTAATCAAAGAAAGTTGCTGAACTTCCTTTTTGTAAATACTTATGTATGAGCTACATAAATAACTGTTACCTGTTAAATTCATGTACACCTGTGTATGATACATGTATACCTGTTAAATTCTTCACAGAAAAAAATTAAAAAATTATAATCCCTACAAAAAGACTTGCTCATATACAATATAAATTCCCCACTTCATAAACCTTTGTTAACTTCCTAAATGAACCATCGGTTAACTAGCATTGTAGTGTTTTAAACGGATAACATCAAGTTGTTAAAAGACTCATTGCATTAGTTAAAATATTAGTCTATTAAGTTGGATTGCAATTCTCAAAACTATGTACCCTCAATTTTCTGATCCGGAGTAAATAATGAATATATGTAGTTACAAATACTACTACCAAAACAACTATACAAATGCTATTATGGCACTTACACTAGAGTTTTCTACCTGCTAGTACAACATACACTGAAACCACCAGCTCACCTATATGAAAGTAACTCTGCATCTCTTTCCTTTTTACTCCAAACTTGAAAAAATTGAGTGAACACATGAATTAGGGGTGGGGCAGATAATGCAGGTATATCAAGACAACCATTTAGATAGTAGGTAATTTGAACAACAATCTCAATCTCTCTCTCTCTCTCTCTCTCTCTATTTATCTATCTACCTATCATTCTATCTATCTATCCTCTCATCCTTCAATGCTATAAGTGAGTAAAACAGAAACATGTAGGAACAGATTTGATACATATATACAAAGATACATCAAAACTTACTAGTTGGTTACTTTCATCAATAGTGCTTCTGTAGGACAATTTTGCTTCTTCTACAATGGCTTTTATTGGTCTCAATTCTTCTTCTATTTTTCCTTTCATGCCTATGGCCTGTTTTTTATCAAACAGCAGCTGAAACAAATGCACACCATACCTTCATATATATTGAAAAGGAAATTTTCAATTAAGTCTGCATGAATCTGTGGGCGTGAGAATCAACAGGAGTGTCAACCAGCCTACTTTTACCTGTTTTTTGAAGAAACTACAAGACGTTCTTTCTATCAAACCGAAGTTATGGTGAAGACATCGAGATGATGCCAACTATGCAATGGGAAAGGATTCAAAATTTTCAAAAATCAGATGAGCTCATGTCGTTATTGGAAAATAAGAAAAAACCGTAAGTCCAAAAATACATATGTATATATGTAAATATTCATATCTATGATATGACTGACAAGAAATTCTGGTCCTCCCAAAAAAATTTACCGTCACTGAAGAAAAAATGTCTCAAATATTGGAAGTGCATAAAATAACCTGATACAAGCTGATTAGAAAGTTGACAGGTTGGGTATGGAAATTTTAGATGTTTAAGCTCTCAGACAGTGTAGTTGATGCTGAAGAAGAAAAAATTCTATAACAACGTGTCTACTCTCCTTGATGATATTAGAAGTCAGACGGAGTTATACTAGATAATCTGAATGGGGGAATACATAACCAAACAGGAAATAACAAAGAGAATCAGTTTACAGAAGATACAGTTAACAGAAAAGAAGAAAGAATAATTGATTTATGCCAAAACAACTTGAAAAAATAAAATTATTATTTCTATTACAAAGAAATTCATACATATTCCTACACTCAACCTACACATAATTTAAAATCCATCACCGATTATACTGTAAGATGACAAAAGAGTATAATACAAGTTGAAGATACATATGTGTTTTTAGAAACCAACTATAGCTCCAACCTTCACGATTTAAAGTCTATACTTTATTTCCCTTACAAGACTGGCAACAAATTACACAAAGATTCTATATATTCCTTATTCCTTTATGAAAATTTCTTTATAAGCTCCAACTAAGTAGGACACTTAATAGTATAGACATAACAACTCCATCCTTGTACGACAGGACAAAAGATTTTAAGCAAGCTGTCTGAAGGAATCGGAATGATGCCCAAACAGTGAAGTGAGAACTGAAAGAGTTTCAAAATCTGCAAATAAATGTAAGTTACACAGACAGCAAACAATAGATTTCACAACTGTTTATGAACTGTTGTTAGTACTGGCTATAAACAAAATGTAAAAAACTCAGAACCAAGTGGTGTAAATGTAGAACTTTGTGGCATAAATACTCCCATCGTGTTTCTAGAATACTTAACTATTTAACAGTCCCCACAAGACAAAAATTTACTAACAGACTTAAAAAAATAATCTATTACCAGTGCTTTTAAAAATGGATGCAATCACTGATCAAATTACTGAGGTATTATTGTACTAAGAAGTGCTAGCAGATTATATGGTAAAGTGCTTCTTACAAAAATGTTTGCAGTCATGGATGACACAGATCATGACTGTTTTTTATTTTTATTTTATTTTTCCTGTGAGTCAATTTTGCATCGACAATTTTTTTTGTACAAGATAAATCTGCTAAATTTCTTACTACAATAAAGAAATATATCGAATATTTATAGAATTGCGTAAGGTTTATGATATAGTGCACCTCTCAAACTCTGGTTAACAATACAAAATGAAGACATCAATAAATAACTACTAAGCAGAAGTACAAAAGTAAAGAAGATTGATGAAGTAAGTTCAGTTAAATTGGATGCAATACCTCTGAGTTTGAAACGTCACAGAGCATGTGGCAACATTTCTTTATTCTCTAAACCTGTTCAAAAATAACTTGAGGAAAGGTACATATAAATATGAAACTTGAGTTACTTCATCTACACCACACTTACTGTCTGTTTATTTTGTGGATGACCATGCCATAATGTGGAGGACAATCATACAGAAGTGATGCTGAACACGTTTAAAACACACTTCACTGTTGCTTATTCAGAACACAAGCTCCAAATAAATTATGGAATGCAAAATTATGGCTGACAGTGGAATCATAATCACATGTTGAAGAGAATTTGTTTATCTGAGATTTATGGTAAGACAAAAGGGTGGTTGATGTAGTAAACATGTTGGGCAACATATTGCTATAGCAACTGTACAGGTTTAAACAATGGAATAAATAACTGAATGCCACAGAAATTGTTAATTAAAACTTGAATTAAAGTTCTAATAAACTATGGCACTTGTAGACAACATTTTCCAAGTTTTACATTTGCCCAATGCACACTACCATAACAAACAATAGAAGTCAGTAATCACATATATCTGAACATAATAATTAAAAATTAATACTGTACACTAAATAGTGCTATACAATAACAAAATCTGAACCACAAAACTCACAACTGGCTGGCCGCTTCCCAAACACTGCTATTTATAATTAGCACACGCTCTCAGTGCAATGTAGGAAGGTTACAAGATGCTTCCACAATCTTCTCGATACGGTTCAGTGGCAGAAACCAGTAAAATACTCAAAACTGCAAATGTTAGCTGACCTGACAAATTATAACACACATGGCTGCCATACAAGCTGCCTACATGACAGATAAAAAAATAATAAAGGGAAAATAATAGGTAATTAGGTAGCTGTACCCAAATATTTGGAGTGAAAGCACTACCCAGTATGTCAAGCAAAAGCTGTATAAAACAACATAGAGCAGATTTAAATTTACAGCCAGGCAGAAGCCTGGGAGCTAACAAGGACGTTTTGAGGTTTTTGAAATGGAATATTGGCAACACTGTTGTAGACTTATTAGACTAGATAAAATTAAAAATCGAGAAATGTAAGAAAGGGTAAGTGTACACACAGATATCACAGAAATAAATTTAGCAAACAAAGTAAATTGGTATGGGCATGTGAGGTTCAGGGTAGAGGCACAATGGGCCGTAAAGTGTGGTCTCCATGGCTACACTGTGTAAAAATATGGAAAACCAAACTATCATGAAATGATAGAGTAGAGTTGGCTACGGAGGGTATATGCCTTGAGAAGGGTATGATATGCAAAAAAGTGGATGCTAAAATACAAAGCAAACTTTAGGGTGTAAATTAAGTCACAAATTCACAATCAGATCAAGAGGTGCCAATGGGAGCAATAACTACAATCAAACTGTGTTTTACTGTGCAAACTGTAACTTTTATCATCTTCGTATTCTCTTACTTCATCTTCAATAGATAAAAACTTGTACATGTTTCATTTTAACAGAGCCAACTAACAATAAAAATCCAATCATTCTTTCCACCAAGCATATGTTTTCCAGGTTTAATAATACTATGAAATTACCAACCTAACAAAAACGTGAATACTTCATGCAACATGTGTTAAATTCTCTGGCATTGTACATTTCAAATCAAAAATTTATATTTTCTGTAACAAAATTAAGTAGCTTCTATAAATAATTTATAAAAATAATACAGTAATACATTCGTCTTCAGTTGTTTTGATAGTTCTTCTTTTTTCACAGCACTAAATTAATATAGATTATTAAACTTTCACTTGTGAAACTTACTTTGTTTCCTCCCGAACGCGTTTCGGCGTGATGTGCACCTGTGAGTGGTGTGAGGCAGAATGCCAGTAACTTGTAACGGTTTTATTTGGTAGGCTGAGTGGAGGTGGTGTGTGGTGGAAGGGGATTGACGCGGGGATCCGAATTATTGTTTGTATTATGTATAATTGTGTCAAAGAGTGTGTGCGATTTATAGTGTAATTGGTCGTTAAGTATGCTGTTTGGTTGTGTTGTGTAGTGTTTGTATATTTCATATTGTTCTGCTGTGTTAAGTTTTCGACTTTTGGGTAAGTAGTGTAATATCTCAAGATTAGTATCTATGTTGGTGTAGCTGTGGTTTTTTGTGTGTATGTGTGTGGCAAACGCAGAATGTATATTGTTTTTGGATAAAGCTTTTAGGTGTTCAGAGTAACGAGATGAAAAAGATCTTCCCGTCTGGCCTATGTAGAAACTATTGCAGTCATTACAATTTAATTTGTAAACACCTGTTTTGTTGTATTTGTCTATGTCCGTGTCTGTATTATTGATGTGTTTTTTTATGGTATTGTTTGTTCTGTATGCTATTTTGTACTTGTGTTTCCTGAATGTGTCACTAATATAACAAAATGATCTCTAACTTGACCTGTAAACATTTAGTTTTTTTTTAAACATAATTATGAACAATTTTTCATTTACAATATTATACATAACATTAACTATTTATTTTTATTTTGTACTTCTGTTGGGTTAGATTCCCAAGTAGTTAGGTTATAAGGTTTTATTCACAACTCTAGACTCTCAAATTGGTTGATTATTAGATTTTATGTAAGGGAAACACATTATCACATTACAACGTACTAAAATATGCATTTTGTCATGTTTAAGTGAATTACACAAGTTAAACCATTTCAAACTCCAAATTGTGTAAACTGAAATTGTGTAAATTACCCATTAAAGACACCATACAAACACTAGAACATTTACTCAGACAAAAAACACGCCCGAAACACATACATGAGATCATCACACTCACCAAAATAATTACAGAACAAAATTACTTCACATGCAACAACAAGATATACACACAAACAGACGGCCTCCCAATGGGATCCCCCATATCGGAATACTGGCTGAAATATTCATACACAACATGGAACAGAACCACATAATAAACAACAACAAATACATCAACAAACTCATTTATTGGCACAGGTATGTGGATGATATATTACTTTTATTCAATGGCAATACAAGACAGGTCGAAAACTTCCACAAATACATAAACACAATACACCACAAACTAAAATTTACACTGGAAATAGAACAAAACAATAGTATAAATTTTCTGGACCTAACAATTAACAAAACAAACAATACACACACGTATAAAATATACAGAAAACCAACCACAACTGACATGGTCATACACAACACATCAAACCATCCAACACAACACAAACATGCGGCATTCAACCATATGCTCCATAGACTAACAAAAATACCATTAAGTAAACAGGATTATAACGATGAACTCAACACAATCAAATATATAGCAATAAAAAACGGCTACAACCCTAATTTAATAAACAAAATACACAAACACATCATAAACAAAAACAACAAAACAATAAATACCAACAACACACAACAAAATAAATACATCACACTCACATACCATAACTCCAACACACACAAAATCGCCAACACATTCAGGAAACACAAGTACAAAATAGCATACGGAACAAACAATACCATAAAAAAACACATCAATAATACAGACACGGACATAGACAAATACAACAAAACAGGTGTTTACAAATTAAATTGTAATGACTGCAATAGTTTCTACATAGGCCAGACGGGAAGATCTTTTTCATCTCGTTACTCTGAACACCTAAAAGCTTTATCCAAAAACAATATACATTCTGCGTTTGCCACACACATACACACAAAAAACCACAGCTACACCAACATAGATACTAATCTTGAGATATTACACTACTTACCCAAAAGTCGAAAACTTAACACAGCAGAACAATATGAAATATACAAACACTACACAACACAACCAAACAGCATACTTAACGACCAATTACACTATAAATCGCACACTCTTTGACACAATTATACATAATACAAACAATAATTCGGATCCCCGCGTCAATCCCCTTCCACCACACACCACCTCCACTCAACCTACCAAATAAAACCGTTACAAGTTACTGGCATTCTGCCTCACACCACTCACAGGTGCACATCACGCCGAAACGCGTTCGGGAGGAAACAAAGTAAGTTTCACAAGTGAAAGTTTAATAATCTATATTAATTTAGTGCTGTGAAAAAAGAAGAACTATCAAAACAACTGAAGACGAATATATTACTGTATTATTTTTATAAATTATTTATAGAAGCTACTTAATTTTGTTACAGAAAATATAAATTTTTGATTTGAAATGTACAATGCCAGAGAATTTAACACATGTTGCATGAAGTATTCACGTTTTTGTTAGGTTGGTAATTTCATAGTATTATTAAACCTGGAAAACATATGCTTGGTGGAAAGAATGATTGGATTTTTATTGTTAGTTGGCTCTGTTAAAATGAAACATGTACAAGTTTTTATCTATTGAAGATGAAGTAAGAGAATACGAAGATGATAAAAGTTACAGTTTGCACAGTAAAACACAGTTTGATTGTAGTTATTGCTCCCATTGGCACCTCTTGATCTGATTGTGAATTTGTGACTTAATTTACACCCTAAAGTTTGCTTTGTATTTTAGCATCCACTTTTTTGCATATCATACCCTTCTCAAGGCATATACCCTCCGTAGCCAACTCTACTCTATCATTTCATGATAGTTTGGTTTTCCATATTTTTACACAGTGTAGCCATGGAGACCACACTTTACGGCCCATTGTGCCTCTACCCTGAACCTCACATGCCCATACCAATTTACTTTGTTTGCTAAATTTATTTCTGTGATATCTGTGTGTACACTTACCCTTTCTTACATTTCTCGATTTTTAATTTTATCTAGTCTAATAAGTCTACAACAGTGTTGCCAATATTCCATTTCAAAAACCTCAAAACGTCCTTGTTAGCTCCCAGGCTTCTGCCTGGCTGTAAATTTAAATCTGCTCTATGTTGTTTTATACAGCTTTTGCTTGACATACTGGGTAGTGCTTTCACTCCAAATATTTGGGTACAGCTACCTAATTACCTATTATTTTCCCTTTATTATTTTTTTATCTGTCATGTAGGCAGCTTGTATGGCAGCCATGTGTGTTATAATTTGTCAGGTCAGCTAACATTTGCAGTTTTGAGTATTTTACTGGTTTCTGCCACTGAACCGTATCGAGAAGATTGTGGAAGCATCTTGTAACCTTCCTACATTGCACTGAGAGCGTGTGCTAATTATAAATAGCAGTGTTTGGGAAGCGGCCAGCCAGTTGTGAGTTTTGTGGTTCAGATTTTGTTATTGTATAGCACTATTTAGTGTACAGTATTAATTTTTAATTATTATGTTCAGATATATGTGATTACTGACTTCTATTGTTTGTTATGGTAGTGTGCATTGGGCAAATGTAAAACTTGGAAAATGTTGTCTACAAGTGCCATAGTTTATTAGAACTTTAATTCAAGTTTTAATTAACAATTTCTGTGGCGTTCAGTTATTTATTCCATTGTTTAAACCTGTACAGTTGCTATAGCAATATGTTGCCCAACATGTTTACTACATCAACCACCCTTTTGTCTTACCATAAATCTCAGATAAACAAATTCTCTTCAACATGTGATTATGATTCCACTGTCAGCCATAATTTTGCATTCCATAATTTATTTGGAGCTTGTGTTCTGAATAAGCAACAGTGAAGTGTGTTTTAAACGTGTTCAGCATCACTTCTGTATGATTGTCCTCCACATTATGGCATGGTCATCCACAAAATAAACAGACAGTAAGTGTGGTGTAGATGAAGTAACTCAAGTTTCATATTTATATGTACCTTTCCTCAAGTTATTTTTGAACAGGTTTAGAGAATAAAGAAATGTTGCCACATGCTCTGTGACGTTTCAAACTCAGAGGTATTGCATCCAATTTAACTGAACTTACTTCATCAATCTTCTTTACTTTTGTACTTCTGCTTAGTAGTTATTTATTGATGTCTTCATTTTGTATTGTTAACCAGAGTTTGAGAGGTGCACTATATCATAAACCTTACGCAATTCTATAAATATTCGATATATTTCTTTATTGTAGTAAGAAATTTAGCAGATTTATCTTGTACAAAAAAAATTGTCGATGCAAAATTGACTCACAGGAAAAATAAAATAAAAATAAAAAACAGTCATGATCTGTGTCATCCATGACTGCAAACATTTTTGTAAGAAGCACTTTACCATATAATCTGCTAGCACTTCTTAGTACAATAATACCTCAGTAATTTGATCAGTGATTGCATCCATTTTTAAAAGCACTGGTAATAGATTATTTTTTTAAGTCTGTTAGTAAATTTTTGTCTTGTGGGGACTGTTAAATAGTTAAGTATTCTAGAAACACGATGGGAGTATTTATGCCACAAAGTTCTACATTTACACCACTTGGTTCTGAGTTTTTTACATTTTGTTTATAGCCAGTACTAACAACAGTTCATAAACAGTTGTGAAATCTATTGTTTGCTGTCTGTGTAACTTACATTTATTTGCAGATTTTGAAACTCTTTCAGTTCTCACTTCACTGTTTGGGCATCATTCCGATTCCTTCAGACAGCTTGCTTAAAATCTTTTGTCCTGTCGTACAAGGATGGAGTTGTTATGTCTATACTATTAAGTGTCCTACTTGTTGTTGGTAATAACAACAAGGTTAATTATGAGTGTTTTATGTTTTATTATGTTGTATTATGTTTGAATGTAAAAATTATAAACATGTGATGTATTTTACCTTGTATAATTGTTGAGATGTATCTAGGGCAAGGTCATCACCTGACCCAGAGAAATCAGCTGATGACTGATGTTTGATATATTGTGTGTTTCTTACAATTGGTTCGTAGATTTTATTTGTGTGTTCATACTGAAATGATTAAATAATAAATTTTGTTAACAAAATGATTCTTTTGGGGATCGAAATTTTTTTTTGAAAAAAAAAAAATTATTTTTCATTGTGCTGCCGTATAGATGGTGTTTTGATGTTCAGAGTATTTTGTGGATTATATGTATTGCTAATGTATTAACTGAATTATATTATTCATATTATATGTGTTGTAAACAAATGTAATGATAAGTGAATTCATGATTTAATAAGGTGTTCAGTTTATTTTGTTTTTTATGATTGTTAGTAGTTAGTGAAGAAGAACTGTAGATTCATGTAAAAGATTTATGGGATTTTGATGAAAGAAATGGTAATTTAAATTTTGATATTGGACTTGGATTAATTTCTTTGGGTTAACAGAATTTAAATGATTTAAGTGGATTTGTTTAATTTATTTTTGAGTTGAAACTGTAACGTCCAATCGATAAAATATTAAGAGAAGTAATTGAAGTTCAAGTATGAGATATTTCTATAAATTTTAAATCAACAAAGTAGTATATAAATATTATATTCAGTAATAATGAGTATGTGTACGCACCCAGTACTTGCTAAAGGCAACCCAGTATGCATGTAAGGGGGAACATATCGGCTGAGGATCTGGTATGGTATAAGGCCAGTGTTTTTATTTTTTTGGCGGAATGATAGAAGGTTAGGGGTACTATGGTGAGTATCTGTCAGAGGTTATGGTGTTGGGATCTCGTACAGAGAAGTCCAGTAATGTCGTTCAGGTGCAGCCATAGTCGCTGAGCTAGGGGGGTAGTTTACCCATGACGGGTTTAGAAATTAACGGGGGGTTGTTGGCGCCATATTCTCACCGATCCTCTTAGGTTACCAATGAGAGTTTTTATGCTTTTGGGCATAAAACCTCTCATTGGGGGGAGTATTGTAATGGGGCCAAAAGGGGGTTTTTGTTTTTGTATTAAATTTATTTAAATCTATTCTGTCAGCATTGCAAGTCCCCTGCAAATTAATGTCATATTCAAACAAAGAACAACCACGTAACTTTTTGAATGGAGTGTAGTTGAAAAATGCCAGACTCGCTTGTGAATTCAATATTGTCACGTACAGAGACGCACACGCACTCGACAGTGCACCGCTACTACGCCTAAACATTAAAACCGACGCCACGAAAAATGGCGAGGCAGGACAATTGTCAGAACATGTGCTTTCAAGATGAAGGAAATCCAGTAAGAGGCCACACCCACAAAGCCTCCTATATCATCAACATTTAACAACCTTAGCCTGTGTCCCATAGACAATCCATACATTGTGTGCAGCTACAAAAATTTGTCGCCTGAAGGCAGTGCTTTCCGGTTGAACAACCAGATGTAGTGGGGAGTTGGTTGGTGCTCTCAGAGAGTCGACGATTAACAGCTACACATAACGGACGCGAATAGTGGCGTGCGTCACCAGCCGGGCAAATTTTTTATCAAAAATGTGAAAATAATAAACACCAGTCGTTCTACAAACTTTTACCCGGCCGGGTGGACCATAAGACTCGTGGGCCCAAATAAATTCTTTTAACTTTTAATAGAAAGTGATAAACTGACATAAATAGTGAAACGGTATCTCGGAATGAAGTAAGTGAAGTAAAGGAAGCAAAATTAACAATGTGGTGAATTGAGAAAAAATGTTCGGACATACACTCAGTGCGGCACGAGACGGGGAGGATCGTCGATGGTTAAATAACACACGACCAATTTCACTGTATCAATAATTTCATTTTAAAGGGCTCTAAATAAAATAAATGGGGTTTCTAAAGGTATGACTGTGAGAATGAGCAAGCTGGGTCGCCTTACTTAATATAAGGATTAGAATAAGTATACAATGTTGAAATTAAATGTTTTGTGTTATTCATATGTGAAAGAAACAGTAATATTTTAATTCTGAGAGAAAAGATGATTAATCCATAAATTTGAAGGAGCATAAAAAATTAAATAAAATTTGAGTTGTTTCACGTAAATGAGAGTCGAGCATGTTATTGACATAACCCCAAACCCTGCTTGTATTTCGCCGTTCGTGTGACGGGCCTTGGAACTGTAAGGTAAGTTATCCTGGATAAATAATAATTTAAATGTTATAAGTCTCTCAGTAATTAGAAAGTGTACATCTTCATCAACAACGGTCTCCTGACCTTACAATACTGGCCTGTGATTGGTCAAAACTGAGAGTTCATTAGGTCACATGGTCAGTTTACAAATTTCAAATGTTCATTTGCCTATAAGAAAAATACTCCTTTTTTAGCTTTAAGTTTCCTTAAATTTAAATTACAATATGTTTTTCTTTATATAATTATGATTATTTTGATACCTTATTTACATAAGTTGGTTATTATAAAAGGTGATTTCCCACCTTACAAAATTTCTAACTTTGGGCCTACACTTTTAGTTTCCTGACATTTATTTACTAATCTATTTTATAATTTATATTTGTTATTGCTTAAACTCTGATTCTGAACCATTTTTCTCTGCATTTACTATTTACTAAACGAGTCTGGACCCTTAACATTATTTAACAAATGGTTACAATAAAATCCTTTAACATATTATTTAATATACTGCCTCTATGGCCTAGTTTACAATTTTCAATTGACAAATAATATAGTTAGTGTTAATGCAATAACTTGATTAGAACAAAATCATCCGGCATGCTATGTTTTAGGCATGGCCTACATGGTTTAATATTGTATTTACAATTAGCCACAATCATTAGTTAACTGGCATACTATTCAGCCATCCCATTAATCTTAATCAGTATTACTAATCAGTGATTAGATTATTGTTCATGGGTTTTTGGTTCCTAATGCTTCACCTTCTGATTCTGCTCATAGGCTCCAACTATTTCTAACAACATAGTTCATGAGTGTTACCCATAAGCTTTGGCATACAACACAAACATAACTAGTCATGCCAAAACCTTTATGAACATCTTAACATTATTTTAAACCCCCATCACAACTCTCTATTAACGTGGTCCATGGGTTTTCTTTTTACATAAAAGTATTTAACCCACACTTCTGCCATTCCCCCTCACTGACACTTTTTGTGTTTGGGAATATCACTGGTACTTCACTGACACTTTATTAATTGGGTGTTTGTTTGTTTGCACTATCTAATATCAGGGATCACTAGCTTTATCCCACACTCTTTCCCATTAACTTAATTACAAAAGGTTTGTATGTATATTATATATTTATTATATATTTCATTTTGATTAGTTTATTTACTATCTGCATTGTATTTTTCTTTTATTATTTATATTAGACAGTCTTTCTTTTCTATAACTAAAGGTTGTCTATTTTTATGTGGATAGCATAGGCGACTCTGCCTACTATCATTCCTACTGAATTGAGCAGTTCTAGCTTAGGGACAGGGTTACTATTATGTCGCATTACAATATATTTATATATATTGTTACTAAACCAATTGCTGGTGTGTTTTGATTTATTTTAATAATCTATCTGAATTTATTTTTCTCTAACGCCTCACGTTGTTAGACGCCAATTTATTACTAAACGACGTCTTGCGTCTCGTTCGTGTCACGCAATGTAAACCAGTTTGTTAATAGGAACGGGTATGATCCTCTGTCTCTCCTCTCTTCGGTCGTGTCAATTTAATTCAAATTTTTAGATATCTGGAGTTGGGGAATATAGTAATTTCGTTAACTAATATTAGCTTATCTCTCTAAGTAAAATACCAGTGTTAGTGTGATTGTAACTTAAGTAACTAGTGTTTTATTCTATAATTTCACTCAGCCCTAGTATACCTCGAAGAGAATTATGTATATTTTGTATTTTAATGCTCTTCTCTTTGGTGTCAGAGAATTCCGCAACAAGCGCTGCAGTTCCAGGACAACGAAACTTATAAGTTAATTCACTGTTTACGGTAACCAATTATTATATACTTAGTCAGTTACTTTGTATTCCCAACTCATTAAATATTACCCCAAATAATAAGATTTTGCTACTATACAAGGTTTCTTTATTTATTCACTCCGTTAACATTAAATAATATTGGTTCCAATTGGCATACAAAAAGGCTATAGATTGCGTGAATCGATTATTGTTAGGTCCAATACTTTATTTTATATTCAGTTATATAACTTGTTTTTGTTTATAATTAACTTAATTCAGGGTGTGAAGGTTCTTGTAACTGTGGGGAAGATTAAAAATACATTGATAAGAATGCAAGATTTACAAATTTGAAGTGTTGTGTTGTTAATATGATTTATACAATAATAATTTACCAGACTAGAATGAAGCAGCTCGAGTAGGCAGTTGGTTGATAACCTCGCCGCTCAGAATGGATATGTTGTTCGAGATTCCTTTCTTCGGTTCAATAAAGTGGAATTCTTGTCCTGATCACCTCGGAAATACAGCTCCCTGGGTTTATTTACGGCCAGACTGGTGGTCCTTCTGCAAATTCTGGATCCAAATATATTCTTCTATCGTTTGAAGTAATTAGTGATGTTCCGTGTATTTAAAAGGTTATGAGTTCCAATGTGGTGTATATTATTTGTTGTGACACAGTTAACTCTTTGTATTGGTTTTAGTATATCGTTAATTCTTTTCTGGTATAGGACAATTCAAGTCCTTCCTTGTGGAACCCAGTTATTTATTTTTACTGTGATACTGTACTATGATCTCATTTGGTTAAACTTTGCTGGCATAAGTCAATACGATTATCATTAGAATTTTATGGCTTGTAGATGTATCAAATTAATTCAGATTATTTATATTATATTGAATATTTCTTTGGTTTTTTAATCTCATCACGTTCAGATCATAAAAGGCAATAATTGAAATCAACAACTTCTATTCATTCCTGTTGTCCTTAGCAGCACATTATTTTTCTTCCTTCTCAATGTTTTGTATATAGTGTTTATTTCATATATTTTTCGTCCATTCCTTATTAATCTTCCATCATCTCGGAATATAACTTTATCTATAGTTTGTTTACTAATTTCTACATATATTCTGCTGGTTTTTTGATCTTAGTCTGTTTCTTCTATATTTATTATTTTTTCGATATCAAACGTTATCAATCGATATCATGGCATTGTGGCATTATCATAATTTGTTTAAATTGAGGTGGTTTATTATATATCATTACTTATCAAATGTTTTTCCTAGCTCTTTGAACCGTATTCATTAATTCATATTAACTTCCGTACCTAACCTTTATGTTATGAGTGGTTATATAGTGTCATTGGCTGTTAGGCCTTTTATTGTATATGGACCTACCTTTGATTATAACTGGTGAACAACTATAGCCCTTTTACATAAGTTCATACATATAATCAAATCTTAACTATTAACATTTACACAAATAATTATTCTTCTCATAACTAATAACAATTTTATCTTGATCTATGGATCACATATAAGAAAACTGAGATCCATTAACACTAACTAACTGCTTCCCACATCCTTCTATAACAGTAATTGAATAATACATTTTGCTTCATTACTTTCCATTAATTCAACAAGTAATTTGCATAATATAACATAAACTTTAACATAACATTCATTGTCACAAAATAATATCATTTAATTCATAATCCTTACTTACTATTGCTATAAGGTAAATTATTGTGTCGTTTTGATTTTAATTTCATTGTCATTTACTTTGACTTTTCTGTACTAGTTTCTTTCTTACTATTCTTATCAGTATAATATATTTATCTACATTTCACTGAACATGGATTTCTTACTATTGTCTAATTTACAGGTTTGTTTTTTATTGTTATTTCTACCTTGCATCCTTATTCATTTTTATATATAATTATAAAAGTATTTATTAGACCTTTGTATTATCATGGGAGTTAAATATTGATTTACTTTTTTTTTTTTTTTTTTTTTGTTAATATTCTATTTATGTAACCTTGAGGACTGCATTTCTGTTGCGTTACATATGCTCCAGCCCCTAAAAAAGTTTAGTTTACCTGATGAAAGTTTAGGTCAAGTAAACTTGTCTTTTTCACATGCCTTTTCTTCATATCAACATTAATGGTTAACGATGTGCTTCTCAATGTAACTTTGGTAGACTAGTATTCATAATTGTTTATTTAATAACGTTTCATTATTCCTATTAACATTCTCGATCATATAAAATTTCTGTAAACAGTATTTGTTGATAGTTGGCTACAATATTCAATGATACTTTAGGTTCACATCTCTTCTACTTTTAATTACTGCAATCACTGTATTTCTCAATTATTCTTCTGTCAGCTATTTTCCTACTGTTTTCTTCGTCATACCTTCCGGAATCTGAGGTCATTCTTGCAACGATTCTAATATTCCTTAAATATTTAATTTCCCTAACAATCCCTAATATGTGCGTTGGTAAAGTTCAGAGAGGCACTGTTTGGCTTCATACTCTGCTGTCCACACTACACCTTAATATAGTACTGCTGGAATTCATCTACAGTCAGCTATAAAAATATAATAATCTCCTAATAATCTCCTTAATTAATTAATAATAAACATTTGGGAATTTTTTCAAATTGTTGCTTTTATATTTATCTGTTCCTATCTCCATACTTTGTGATTCCATTTTATTTTCCTTAACCAATTCTTGATAATAATTCTGACAGTTATCATTTCAATCAAATATATTGGAACTTACCGTCTGCGGCTTTCCAGAAACAGCGTCTTTATAAATTTACATGTTTCGGGACCCTTGTCCCATCATCAGAATTTAAAAAGTAATTGTGTATCGTTTAAATATGATACACTTGTCAAACACTTAAAATATTAAAATCTAATATAAAATAACTTAATATAACATATTATAATATTTACAACGAGTACGAAGGTTACCGATGTACATCGTATGAAAACCGACATGAAAAACTCAAGTGCGCGGTCGGTTTTCATACGATGTACATCGGTAACCTTCGTACTCGTTGTAAATATTATAATATGTTATATTAAGTTATTTTATATTAGATTTTAATATTTTAAGTGTTTGACAAGTGTATCATATTTAAACGATACACAATTACTTTTTAAATTCTGATGATGGGACAAGGGTCCCGAAACATGTAAATTTATAAAGACGCTGTTTCTGGAAAGCCGCAGACGGTAAGTTCCAATATATTTGATTGAACAACACGTGGCTTGGTACTAAACATTTGGGATTTATTCCTTTTAAACAGTTATCATTTGTAATTATTTTGGTTTTTCCTTCTTGTTGTGATAATAACGCTAAGCATCCTCTTCATTTGTTCTTCTGATCTCAATATTTTCTAAATAGTAATTGTTTTGATTATTACTATTACTGTATTTCTGAGTAGTTACAGTCATTAGCTCAACTATTAATTTTCTTATCTTATTTCATTACTTTGGCTGGTTATATTTCAATGAATTATGTTGATCATTAAAAAAATTTTTTTTTTTCTTTAATATTACATTGGTTACAATTAATCGTTTATTGAGGTTGTTCTTTTCACTTGGCAATGCGGTAGGTATTTTAGGTCATATTATTCTTCTTATATTATTTTGCATAGGTTTACTTGATATAAAAAACTTATTTTATCTTGGGGTTCCATGATTCTTTATTCATAATATTGCTTCGTAGACACGTAGTAATAATTCTGGTTTTCTTCTGTAATCTTGGGGTTTATTATTAACTCTTCTGAATACCTTTTTCATAACTATATTTTAATTCAGACTTACTTCATTTTGAATGGCATGTTTTCTATTTATTTAATATCGTTCAAAAAAATTCTTTTTATTTACAAGTGTTTTCTCTTCAAAATTGGTAATAAGTTGTTCTTATTTAGATTTAGAATTTATTGGATTTTTCTCATTATTAAATAATATTTTCGTATCTTGTCAATTGGTTGCCTGGTCAGTTTTCATCAAATCAGTCCCATTTTTCTGGTTGACTACTTTTTCTTCTAACCATGGTCCATTAATTCGACTGCACCCGTTGTCCAGATTACTGCAGTGTTCATACCAATTTTGATACTTGATAAATATCTCTCGTGCATGATACAAAGCCAGTACTGTAACTCGGCTGATGCAAAGTCTTCATTTAAGTCAGGGTCTTCAGTCATATTTAGCTCCTTTCTAATTATTAGGTATCTTATCTCCTCTATTCTAACATAATCACTTGTATACTCTACCTTTCCATTCCCTTTGATATATGGACTATTTATCCAATGTTTTACGGGTACCTTCCGTATTAACGATATAATTGATTTGGTCATATACTCTTTAATCGTTGTTATTTTCAAATAATATTTAAATTTTTTGTGATTGTTCTATTGTGGTTTATTTTGGTTATTTTCATAACATTTCTCCTATAATTCCTACCCTTACATAACTCCCTTCGTTCATTAATTGGGATGTTAAACGCACTAATTAATCCACCTTTCCTCATCTCCATTTCTTCTTTGGTATTGACTATTTTCCTTCTGCATGTTTTTCTTATTTTCTGGCTACTCTCTTCCATGGTTTGGATCTCCTCCTTGTCCTTTCTATTCTTATTTTCAGATGGTCTTCTCTAATTTCTGTTTCCTTTCTCCCTTCAGAAGTGGTTTTTAGTGTTTCATTCATTTTCTTGAAACGTTCTATCCACTGTCCAAGTTGTTGTCGCTCCTTATCACTCATTTTCCTATCATATTCTTCGATTACCTTACCGAATTTTTTAAAAAACTTGTCACTCCATTCCTCGAAGCTGTCCTCCTTCTTTTGTTCTGGTATTTTCTTCTGTTGCTTCACTTTGACGATTTCTACTTCTCTTTGCACATTTGATTGTTCTAAGTTTTTATGATTTGGCATCTCTCTAAATCCTTCTATTTGATTATGTTTCTTCCTCCAGTGACACATATCTTCTCGGGATAGTTCAAACATCACCCTGACCCATTCCCTTAATTCTGTGTTTTCTGTTTGTATTGGGTTTTCAGGTGGTCTTATTTCTCTTTTCCATTGTTCATAATCTTCCTGAGTATATTGTTCGGTCACCTGGGCGTATACTCCTGTTCTTTCGGTTTTCATTTGTTCTTCATTATCGTCCCATCTTTCCCAATCTTCTTCAGTCATCCTTTCCACCTTGTTATCGTCTTTTTCGTTAGTCGTCCCAATAGTCTTTTCTTTATTACACCTGGCATCTAACTCCCACAATTCATCATAAATCTCTCTCAATGTCATTTTGTCGTCTGGTGTTCCCAATGCATTCGCGCGACTCATTTGCGCTCTTTCGTGATCATTGGTATTCTTTTCTATGTATCCCATCTCTTTGCTGAATTCCTTAAATAGTACTGTCGCCCATTCCGCGTAACTTAATCGTCTCTCTTGTCCTTGCATTTTCGTTTCCTTTTGCATCAATCTCTTTATTGCATTTCTAGTCTCCCAGAGTTGCCTGCTCTGGTTAAGTAATATTAATATAATTATAGTTACTTAACTTAAGCCCTACACAAGTTGAGCGCCAATTTGTTACTAAACCAATTGCTGGTGTGTTTTGATTTATTTTAATAATCTATCTGAATTTATTTTTCTCTAACGCCGCACGTTGTTAGACGCCAATTTATTACTAAACGACGTCTTGCGTCTCGTTCGTGTCACGCAATGTAAACCAGTTTGTTAATAGGAACGGGTATGATCCTCTGTCTCTCCTCTCTTCGGTCGTGTCAATTTAATTCAAATTTTTAGGTATCTGGAGTTGGGGAATATAGTAATTTCGTTAACTAATATTAGCTTATCTCTCTAAGTAAAATACCAGTGTTAGTGTGATTGTAACTTAAGTAATTAGTGTTTTATTCTATAATTTCACTCAGCCCTAGTATACCTCGAAGAGAATTATGTAAATTTTGTATTTTAATGCTCTTCTCTTTGGTGTCGGAGAATTCCGCAACAAGCGCTGCAGTTCCGGGACAACAAAACTTATAGGTTAATTCACTGTTTACGGTAACCAATTATTATATACTTAGTCAGTTACTTTGTATTCCCAACTCATTAAATATTACCCCAAATAATAAGATTTTGCTACTATACAAGGTTTCTTTATTTATTCACTCCGTTAACATTAAATAATATTGGTTCCAATTGGCATACAAAAAGGCTATAGATTGCGTGAATCGATTATTGTTAGGTCCAATACTTTATTTTATATTCAGTTATATAACTTGTTTTTGTTTATAATTAACTTAATTCAGGGTGTGAAGGTTCTTGTAACTGTGGGGAAGATTAAAAATACATTGATAAGAATGCAAGATTTACAAATTTGAAGTGTTGTGTTGTTAATATGATTTATACAATAATAATTTACCAGACTAGAATGAAGCAGCTCGAGTAGGCAGTTGGTTGATAACCTCGCCGCTCAGAATGGATATGTTGTTCGAGATTCCTTTCTTCGGTTCAATAAAGTGGAATTCTTGTCCTGATCACCTCGGAAATACAGCTCCCTGGGTTTATTTACAGCCAGACTGGTGGTCCTTCTGCAAATTCTGGATCCAAATACGTTCTTCTATCGTTTGAAGTAATTAGTGATGTTCCGTGTATTTAAAAGGTTATGAGTTCCAATGTGGTGTATATTATTTGTTGTGACACAGTTAACTCTTTGTATTGGTTTTAGTATATCGTTAATTCTTTTCTGGTATAGGACAATTCAAGTCCTTCCTTGTGGAACCCAGTTATTTATTTTTATTGTGATACTGTACTATGATCTCATTTGGTTAAACTTTGCTGGCATAAGTCAATACGATTATCATTAGAATTTTATGGCTTGTAGATGTATCAAATTAATTCAGATTATTTATATTATATTAAATATTTCTTTGGTTTTTTAATCTCATCACGTTCAGATCATAAAAGGCAATAATTGAAATCAACAACTTCTATTCATTCCTGTTGTCCTTAGCAACACATTATTTTTCTTCCTTCTCAATGTTTTGTATATAGTGTTTATTTCATATATTTTTCGTCCATTCCTTATTAATCTTCCATCATCTCGGAATATAACTTTATCTATAGTTTGTTTACTAATTTCTACATATATTCTGCTGGTTTTTTGATCTTAGTCTGTTTCTTCTATATTTATTATTTTTTCGATATCAAACGTTATCAATCGATATCATGGCATTGTGGCATTATCATAATTTGTTTAAATTGAGGTGGTTTATTATATATCATTACTTATCAAATGTTTTTCCTAGCTCTTTGAACCGTATTCATTAATTATTATTAACTTCCGTACCTAACCTTTATGTTATGAGTGGTTATATAGTGTCATTGGCTGTTAGGCCTTTTATTGTATATGGACCTACCTTTGATTATAACTGGTGAACAACTATAGCCCTTTTACATAAGTTCATACATATAATCAAATCTTAACTATTAACATTTACACAAATAATTATTCTTCTCATAACTAATAACAATTTTATCTTGATCTATGGATCACATATAAGAAAATTGAGATCCATTAACACTAACTAACTGCTTCCCACATCCTTCTATAACAGTAATTGAATAATACATTTTGCTTCATTACTTTCCATTAATTCAACAAGTAATTTGCATAATATAACATAAACTTTAACATAACATTCATTGTCACAAAATAATATCATTTAATTCATAATCCTTACTTACTATTGCTATAAGGTAAATTATTGTCTCGTTTTGATTTTAATTTCATTGTCATTTACTTTGACTTTTCTGTACTAGTTTCTTTCTTACTATTCTTATCAGTATAATATATTTATCTACATTTCACTGAACATGGATTTCTTACTATTGTCTAATTTACAGGTTTGTTTTTTATTGTTATTTCTACCTTGCATCCTTATTCATTTTTATATATAATTATAAAAGTATTTATTAGACCTTTGTATTATCATGGGAGTTAAATATTGATTTACTTTTTTTTTTTTTGTTAATATTCTATTTATGTAACCTTGAGGACTGCATTTCTGTTGCGTTACAATATATATATATATATATATATATATATATATATTATAACGAAACATTGTTATCAATGTTTATCGTTCTAACTGGAGTACGCATAATAAGCGTTATCTGCTACAATTGTACATTTAGAAGGGTACAGATAAGATTTTATATAGCGAGCCAAAACGAGCATCTCTCTCATTCATAAAGTATTCGTTGAGTCGTACACACGGAACGATACGCTGCAGAAGACGCTTCAATGAGACCGGCAGACACCTGAGTTACTACAACTACGTACTACGGACATCAGACTATACCCGAGGCCAGAGACGCTGTGTCCATGACGATAAAGGAACGACGCCTAGCCTAGCTGTTCATACACCGCTAAGCGACGCTGACGGAGGTTTCGAGAGGAATAGCTGTACTCAACGCCGACGCCTGAGACCCGTGTACATCTGTGTAACATGAAATCATCAAAACAGGTGACCTGATATGGTTCAGGGTTCATAATAATGTTGTAAAACACAACAAGTAAATGAAAAGCCGCTATAAGCGAAATTGAACAGTTTTAAAAAATTGATAAACATTTAATTATATAGGCGGTATGACTAAAGCCTAAAGACACTTTTAAATGTTGTACTGTATATCATATAGAGACATTTATTCAAAAAGACAGAACATTTAGATAATGTGTGATTATTATAATAATATGTTAATAAGAGTGCAGAAAGACTCTAAGCAAATGTTTTCATGAGATTGTGCACTTATAAAAAATTATATTTGATAAATTAAATGTGATAAATTAAGGGAGAGTGCAGAGAAGCTCTAAGAGTGTTCTCAAGATAGTAGATGTCACAAATTTTATTGTTTCATATTAATTATTGTTGATAGCCAAGCAGGCTGAAGATTAGAATAATTAAAAGGGAGTTACCCTTAATAAAAGTGTTTATATTAATAATAATTACCATAGAGATAACGATAACTATAACCCTTGTTATATTCATTTAAAAAGTTCGTATTTTATTTTCTCATGTATAAAGAACAGGGTTACGGATTTCATAGAATGAAATCAATTCAGTATTTCCATTTTATTAAATAATTAAATTCAATATAACAAAAATGATTTTTTATAAATGAATTATAATTACAGGCAGACAGTGTGAAACTGCCCATATATGTGTGTATATTTCCATGTTATATGTTTTGTGTATATACTGTGTATTGTATGTCTTATTTTCAGGAACTTATAAATTATGTACTAAGATATATGATTTTAATATGTGATTGTTGGACGTAAGCATTATAACTATATAACACTAGAGAAAATATGTGTAAAGTAATATTCAAGAAAGAATATAAATTGGGGGAACCCGCCGTAAATTGTGTTAAATATTTGAAATTCTTTTTATTATTATGATGTGTTTAAAGATAAGCACCTTGAGGGTGACAATTATAATCATTGGAATGATAGACTAAAAAGGTAGTTTTCATTTATTCACAATTTATACAACTCAGCTTCCTAAAATAATTCTTTTGGAAACACATCGTCCCAACTCGTTACCTGATACCTAATAAGCCCAAATCCCACACCTAATAGCCGGCAAAGCAGAAAAGTACCATATACTGCAGGTAAGTGTTGGCATGATATACCCTAACCAGGTCCATGTAAAACTCATAATCCATAATGAAAGAAATCATAAAAAGATGTGTTGCAAAAGAAAATGGCGCCCAACGTGGGGCACGATTAAATAAATAAAAAAAAAACATAATACGAAAAAAAAAACTAAAAATTAGTAAGAAGTTAAATAAATATAAATTCACATAGAACAAATATTTAGAGTTGATGTGTAATTATTATAAAACGTGCATTTATATGTTGAATGTAGCTGATAAGAACGTACAGTTAGCGTTATCAGTAGAATAAACAAAGGGGAGCTTAGATAAATATTGTGGTTATCAGAAACTGATACTACAGGCGCCCAAGATAATGGTTGTATGTTGATGAATAAATGACTACCAATACAGTATTTAATAATAATCCAAATAATTAATAATATACAAATTAATAATAAATATTTTAAAATCGGTTCACCAAATTAAAATTAAACATGGCACATAAACAAGAGGTCAGTTTAGCCGACATAATGAAGAAGTTAGAAGCCAGCAACGTTGAAAACGTAAAAAGGTTTGAAGAAATAAAAACTAGTGGTGCTGAAACTATGAGAAGATTGGAAGCAAGCACGTCAGAAATTCAGAAACTATACGCGTATAATGCTGAAAGTAAGGTAGAAATTATGGAACGAATGGAGACCTTAGAAGGTAAAGTTAACGAGTCTCTAAAACAACAAGCGGTGGTGATGAATAAAAATTTCGAAGAGCAGCGAAAAAGACTACAACAAAATTTTAAATCTATGGCCGACACACTGGACCAGAAACTCGAAAAAATTACGCATCGACAAGATACCAAGATACAAGTCATCAGCGAGTTGGTGCAGAGTAATGTCAGGAAGACCATGAAAATTGAAGAAGAAACAAAAAGTCTCGCCGCAGCAGACGACACCATCAAGAAATCTATCCAACACCATGACAACAGGGTAGCTCAGCTGGAAGTCAAGTTAAAAGGTGAAGTAGACCGACTTACACGAGAAGTGAGAAGACTACCAACACAAGCGTTAGTATACTCGACCGTACCTAGAGAAGAGGGACCCATTAACTATTTTAGAGGATCCAGAGGGGAAAATCCCATTGAATTTCGTATCAAATGTGAGAAAGAAATGGATAGTATTGGATCTATTCTCAGTGACAAAGATAAAATAGACTTTGTAAGCCGTTACTTAAAAGATGCAGCAGCCAGTTGGTTCACGATGGTGAATGACGATTTAAAAACGTATGAAGAATTTAAACTAGCATTCGAACGGAGGTATTGGAATGAATACATACAAATGAGAATACGAAATACACTGGAATTTGGTAAATATAATCCAGGTAAGCTGTCTGAAGATGAATACGTCATTATGTTAGTAGAGAGGAGTAAACATTTACGTCCCGCTTTAACACAAAAAGAATTAGTCATTAAGCTTGCTAATCATTTCAGCAGGAACATCCAACTAGCTATACATGTTCAGAGTATAGCTACCATTGAAGATCTATTAATACTTTTAACACAGATGGAGGGTGTAATCCGTGAACGAGACCCACCAAGAGGAGTTCAGCGAGATAACCGGAACCAAAATCAAGATAGAGGTACGTGGTATTCGCAAAGATATCGCCAAGAAGATAAAGGCAGAGAAGATAGACGTACAGACGAGGAAAAATATCCGAAAAACAAAAATGTATCATATGATAGACGCCATGAAGATGGACGAACATATGAGAAGCAGGAGCAAAATAATGAAAGAGGTAATTACAAAGGAGGTTACCGATGGCCGAATTCGTCGAAACGATTTTCGAAACCATGGACATCCGATAGGAATGCAAATACGCAGGCGATTACCGTTGAGAAAAAACAGAAAGAGACACCGAGAAACACTGATGAACGTAATAAACCGTCCACATCGAAGACTGAAAATCAATGACTACATTCTGGAGTCTGTATAGGAGGTATATTCCCACCTGATCTTAGGGAAGAATTATTTATGACCGATAAAATTAATCCAATAAATAATACTGTATGTCCACAAATAAAACTGTATGTTAATAATGTACCTGTTAACGCATTAGTTGATACAGGGAGTGAGGTCACAATTATCAATAGTGCATGGGTAAAAATTCATAAGGCTCATTTTAAAAATGTACCGAAGTTGCCTACACGGGAGATACAAATAACTACAGCAAATAAATCGATGGAAAAAGTAAACCATCAGATGTATGTTAGTATTACCTGTCAAGGATTAGAGATAGAATTACCTGTACTGATAGTTGATAAGCTAATATATGACTGCATTCTGGGAGTGGATGCGCTAGACCGACTCAATGCTGTTATCAATATGAAAGATGGACAAATGACATGTACAGTTAATAATATATGTAAAACTATAGATTTAAGAGCACCTGTTAAAGAACAGAATCCTCCACAACCGGAAATACTTAAAATTAGTAGACCCAAGATCACATTAGCCGAAGAACGGACACATCCAGAAGAAGTAGAAGATCAGCCAGGAGAACAACACATAAATGATCTGTTAGAAGAATATGAGGACATCTTTAGCGAAGTACCAACTCAAACTCACGTCTACCAGCATCGAATTAAGGTAACTGACCCGTCCAAGTTCGTCAGACGCACATATACGATTCCAATGAAATACGAGGAGCAGGTAGATCAAGAAATTCAGCGTATGTTAGATAACAATGTCATCCGCAGATCACATAGCAATTACCTGAATCCACTTGTAGTAATCAAGAAAAAAGATGATGCGATTAGACTGTGTATGGATATGCGTAACCTTAACAACGTTGTTGAAAAGATGTACGACTGCGCTCCAAATGCTGAAGAGTTATTTGCTAAATGTGAAGGAGCTAGATATTTAACAAAATTAGACCTTACTTCTAGTTTCTGGCAGATACCAATACGAGAGAGTGACCGCAAGTATACGGCATTCCTCTACAAAAACAAGACCTATGAATACAACGTAGTACCGTTTGGATTAAGCACTAGCTTGTCTGCTATTGTACGATGTCTAGAAAATGCACTTGGAGAGGAGGTGTCACCTTACACAATGGTATTTGTAGATGACATACTCGTCGTGTCGAAAACTATTCAGGAACATGTAAATCAATTACGAGTTATTTTTGAGAAATTTAGAGTAGCCAAAATTTCCCTCAATTATAAAAAATGTGAATTCCTAAAAACCAATATCAAGTTCCTTGGTCATATTATATCCGAACGAGGTATCAAACCTGATCCTATCAAGATCCAAAGTATCCTAAATTTCCCTATTCCTAAAAATGTAAAAGGAGTAAGAGCTTTCCTAGGATTGACTGGTTATTATCGACGCTTCTCATCTGACTATGCAGCAACAGTAAAACCTCTGCTGGAGTTAACACAAAAGAAGAGAAAATGGAGATGGGAGCAGCATCACACTGAAGCAGTGGATCGAGTCAAAACATTGTTTAAACAAAATTTAATGCTACACCATCCGAAGAAAGACGGCGATTATGTGCTATATGCAGACGCAAGTCAATATGCAATGGGAAGTGTATTGTATCAAAAAGACTCAAAAGGAGACTTAAGGGTCATCGCCTATGCCAGTCGTGTATTCCGAGGAGCGGAGATAGAGTACTGCACTACAGAAAAGGAAGTACTAGCTATTGTTTATGCATTATCCCAGTTCCGATTCTATCTATGCGGAACTCATTTTGAAATTCATACAGATCATCAGGCTTTATCTTTCCTATTAACATGTAAGGTAAAGAGTGCGAGGTTGATGCGATGGATACTTGCCATTGGGGAATATTCTTTCACCATTAAATACTGCAAAGGCAAAGACAATGAAGTAGCTGATACCTTAAGCCGTTATATAGAAGAAAAAGAAGAAACACATGAAGCTAAACCACAAGATGTCAGGGTACTTAGCAACATAACATACAAACCCGAGAGAGAAGTACAAGAATTACTACGTAATCTCGCTAGAGAGCAAGATAAAGATCAGCGATTACAGAATATAAAAAATAATCCGTTACCTATAAATTATTGTGTGAAAGATGGAATTTTATTTAAGCTTATTAATTATGATTGGAAAGTTGTGCTATCTCATGACATGTTACAGCAATTAATTATGCCATGTCATCGTAGTCTAGCTCATGCATCTCCATTGAAGTGCTATTTAACTATGAAAGAAGCCTTCACCTGTAATAATATGTTCAGAAAAATTAAAATAATTGTTAGGAAATGCCATGATTGTCAAACAGCCAAACATCCGAATTTAAACACTTGCGTTGAAATGGGGAGTATCAGAACTAAGAAGAAGGGGGATATAGTTGCACTTGATTTCCTTGGACCACTCCCGCGATCAAGTCGTGGGTACCGCCATATAATTGTGACGGTAGATGTGTTTACCAAGCTAGTAAAGTTATATGCTGTACGAAGACCCACCATGAAATCTGTTCTGAACGTCATCACCCAGAAGTATATACCAAAGTATGGAAAAATGGATAAAGTGTTGACAGATCAAGGTAAGCAGTTTGGTAATAAATTATGGAAGGACGCATTGACAAGACAAGGTATAAAACCTATACTTACATCCATAAGGCATCCACAAACTAATCTTGCTGAAAGAATAAATAGAGAGTTAGGCAAGTACATGAGGTTATATTGCTACAATCAACAGAGTAAATGGCCTGACTATCTACAATTTTTCGAAGATGCAATGAATCACAATTATAGTGAAGCTACAGGATACACACCGTTAGAATTAAGTGAGAATAAAATACCTAAAAGATTCTGGCACAACATGATTAATAAACCGGAAAATTATAATGTAGATTTGCCAATGCAAATTAAAATAAACAGAGCTGAACGACAGTTATATCATCAAGCAGGTAAAAGGAGAGACCGGTATAATAGAACTCACCGATTGACAAGATTCCAGATTGGTGATAAGGTATTGATAAAGACAAATCCTGTGGGAAGTAGTATATTAAACACTTCCAAGAAATTCTTCAGATTATTCTGTGGCCCATATGAACTAAGGAGTCGTCTAGGACCACACACCTACATGGTATATGACCCAGTGAAGCAAAAGGACGTCGGAAAGTACCATGCGTCATTATATCCAATAATACCCATATGTGATTGTTACTTTAAGATAAGATTTTATATTCTTTCTAATAAACATGTAATATAACTGACTGTGTATGTACTAAACATAGAAAAAAAAAAAATGTTGTTCTGTAAAGCACAAAAAAAATTTTTTTTAAAGCAAGTGGGGGAGTGTTATAACGAAACATTGTTATCAATGTTTATCGTTCTAACTGGAGTACGCATAATAAGCGTTATCTGCTACAATTGTACATTTAGAAGGGTACAGATAAGATTTTATATAGCGAGCCAAAACGAGCATCTCTCTCATTCATAAAGTATTCGTTGAGTCGTACACACGGAACGATACGCTGCAGAAGACGCTTCAATGAGACCGGCAGACACCTGAGTTACTACAACTACGTACTACGGACATCAGACTATACCCGAGGCCAGAGACGCTGTGTCCATGACGATAAAGGAACGACGCCTAGCCTAGCTGTTCATACACCGCTAAGCGACGCTGACGGAGGTTTCGAGAGGAATAGCTGTACTCAACGCCGACGCCTGAGACCCGTGTACATCTGTGTAACATGAAATCATCAAAACAGGTGACCTGATATGGTTCAGGGTTCATAATAATGTTGTAAAACACAACAAGTAAATGAAAAGCCGCTATAAGCGAAATTGAACAGTTTTAAAAAATTGATAAACATTTAATTATATAGGCGGTATGACTAAAGCCTAAAGACACTTTTAAATGTTGTACTGTATATCATATAGAGACATTTATTCAAAAAGACAGAACATTTAGATAATGTGTGATTATTATAATAATATGTTAATAAGAGTGCAGAAAGACTCTAAGCAAATGTTTTCATGAGATTGTGCACTGTATAAAAAATTATATTTGATAAATTAAATGTGATAAATTAAGGGAGAGTGCAGAGAAGCTCTAAGAGTGTTCTCAAGATAGTAGATGTCACAAATTTTATTGTTTCATATTAATTATTGTTGATAGCCAAGCAGGCTGAAGATTAGAATAATTAAAAGGGAGTTACCCTTAATAAAAGTGTTTATATTAATAATAATTACCATAGAGATAACGATAACTATAACCCTTGTTATATTCATTTAAAAAGTTCGTATTTTATTTTCTCATGTATAAAGAACAGGGTTACGGATTTCATAGAATGAAATCAATTCAGTATTTCCATTTTATTAAATAATTAAATTCAATATAACAAAAATGATTTTTTATAAATGAATTATAATTACAGGCAGACAGTGTGAAACTGCCCATATATGTGTGTATATTTCCATGTTATATGTTTTGTGTATATACTGTGTATTGTATGTCTTATTTTCAGGAACTTATAAATTATGTACTAAGATATATGATTTTAATATGTGATTGTTGGACGTAAGCATTATAACTATATAACACTAGAGAAAATATGTGTAAAGTAATATTCAAGAAAGAATATAAATTGGGGGAACCCGCCGTAAATTGTGTTAAATATTTGAAATTCTTTTTATTATTATGATGTGTTTAAAGATAAGCACCTTGAGGGTGACAATTATAATCATTGGAATGATAGACTAAAAAGGTAGTTTTCATTTATTCACAATTTATACAACTCAGCTTCCTAAAATAATTCTTTTGGAAACACATCGTCCCAACTCGTTACCTGATACCTAATAAGCCCAAATCCCACACCTAATAGCCGGCAAAGCAGAAAAGTACCATATACTGCAGGTAAGTGTTGGCATGATATACCCTAACCAGGTCCATGTAAAACTCATAATCCATAATGAAAGAAATCATAAAAAGATGTGTTGCAATATATATATTACATTTAATATTTATAAAAAAATTTACTTCAAGATATACCTTTTTTTCCTTATTATGAACATGCTTCGGGTACTATCTTGTACCCATCCTCAGCCTTCCGGTTTTTTTGTCTGGTGAAGTACATACGTGTTGTTGGTTGACTATTATTATTGTGGCTTCCTGTTGGCTTCTGGTATTTCAAATTGGTTTTATTGTGTGTGATTGTGGTGTATGTGTTAGTTTTTTGTGTATTTTCAATGTTGAGTGCTTTGAATATTGTGTCATGTTTTGTATTGATTTGTATTTGTTCAGGTATTAGTTTGTTTTCTGTTTTATGTTTGTATATTTGTAAATTTTCCCAAATGTTCATTATGTGCCTTTATTCAAAGCACTCAACATTTAAATACACAAAAAACTAACACATACACCACAATCACACACAATAAAACCAATTTGAAATACCAGAAGCCAACAGGAAGCCACAATAATAATAGTCAACCAACAACACATATGTACTTCACCAGACAAAAAAACCGGAAGGCTGAGGATGGGTACAAGATAGTACCCGAAACATGTTCCTAATAAGGAAAAAAAAAGTGTATCTTGAAGTAAATTTATTTATAAATATTAAATGTATTATATACATCAAGAAACGGACTGTAGCAGAAAGTGATTGAAAAAAAAAAATATATATATATATATATATATATAGTAACGAGTTTATTCTTGTCGTATCTTTGAACCTGTAAAAGCCACACGTTTGTGCGTCAATTTGTAACGAGTATAATGACGTCCGTGCTCTGTAGAAGTATAAGTTTTGTGTGTTCGCCTCACACGTTGTGGTCGTTACTTTATGTTTACGCTGACGATGTCCGTAGCGATCTCTCAAATTACCAGTACACGCGAGTGGGAACCTTACCTGTTCTTTAATATGTGTTCGTAAATCCTGGGTGGCGCCAAATTGTTTAATCTGAAAACAATTAAAAGAATAGGACGATTGAGCGTTCGTTCTATGACGGTATGGTGAATTCAATTACTCCCGCCGTGTGCGAATTTCTTAATCTAGCTGTTAGTTCGCCGAGTTTCCGACGTGAGCGCTTACCGTCACCTTTGCTTGTCGCTAAAATACACAATTCATATAATGCACTTTCCTATGAAATAAAGAACAGTGGTTACAACTCTGTACTAGTTTATTAAATTGGGATTAGTAATTATTCAGTAATATACAAACTTATATTTTGTTATTAAACAAATTTGCTCCGGCAATTATAATAAGACAGTTATTTCTCAAGGCTTGATGAAATCGATTTTGAACGATTTAGTTAGTCAGACATGGCGTCTACAGAATGTTTATTATTTCTATTTCGTTCAATAAATTTGGATTCTTTTGGTTTACGAAAAAATATCAATTTGATTACAATAAAGTACACTACCTTACATTACTGGTACTTATATACTATAAGGTGTAATTACAATTTGTTCCTGAAGTGTTAAAAAGTGTATCTCAAAAGTTAGTAATTTCTATACAGGTTATTTTCTAATTTCGTATAAGTTTAGTGTTTTATTTTTTATTAATCTTTGAAAGAAATTAGATCCTTAGTTTATAGTGAGAGTTAAAAGTGTTGTGAGAAAAAATTACAGAGAATTTATTTCATAAATTCGGGTAATTCAGCAATACTTATCAATCAGTTGACTTATGGTGTAGTGTCATTCAGTTGAAATAGGTTGGGTCATCTTTTGGTCATCAATCTTCAATCATCTTGGGATTTAATCATGCCTTGCGTCTTTTTCGTATAAGTTGATCGAAATTTATTAATTTGGAATTAATTAATCTGGTCTGTTGCCTAGGTTGAATGTATTAGTTCCTCATCAGATAGTTTGGTTCTTCATTTTAGTAAATTTGGTTACTTCTGATTGTTTTAAATTAAAATTTGAGTCATTTACGGCTTGGCGTCTATTCCTTTTGAGCTTCAATAATGGACTCACAGTTTCTAACGGAATATTCATAAATAACGTTCAGTTGTCATGGTAACTGATTGACTCTCATTGGCTAATCATTACTTGAGACCATTGTTATAATTTGTCTATTATTTACTATTCTCTATAAAATATAACATAACATTTAGGCTTATGGTCTGTATAACTCTAATTAACTATCCCTTTGAACATAGGATGTTTATTGATTTTGCATTTATATTCTTTACCACATTTTTTCTATTCTAATCTTTGCTAGCTAACCATGGTAACACTAACATTTTGACTCTTCCTGGGATTTTTTCCCTGAATATCCTTGTATTCCTCATCTACACTTATTCTTAATCCTAATAATAACAATATTCTTATTTTCTAACACTTTTCACCATTAACCTTTTAGTGTTTCTCACTGGTTTTTAGGTGTCTATACCTATCAATAGGGTTTCTATTTATTTTGAGGGTTTACACTGGCACTTTGCACTTTTTATTTTATTTAAGTGTTACTAGTAGGTATTCCCTAACATTACATTCTCTTTCTCACTTACTCATGTTCACTATCTATCTATCTCTCACTTTACAATGGTTAGTTATACTGTTAACAAGTTTCATATCATTATACAGTTATTTATAACATTTACTCTCTATTTACTTGGTTAGTGTACTTTAGTTTGTCATTCCTTTATTGGATTTTAATAATTATCGTTTACATTGATTAATTAGTTGATACTAATAATTATCATTTACTGGTTTCTTTTTCATTACTTTATTTGAGTGTAACATTTCTCCTTTTCTGTTCTATATTATTCGTTTGTGTCTTTTCATTTCTTTTCATTTTATTTCATTTATACTTTGTTTGTTTCCTTTTCATTTACCTTCTCATTTGATTTCATTTTATTTGGTCAGTCACTTGGGTTGGGTCATAGTCGTTTGTCGCGTCATAGTCATTTTTATTTTCATTAGTTTAAACATTTTATATAGTTTATTCATCGTTTTTTCCCTGGTATTGGGGTGGCTTGTTTGTGTTGTAACAATATATATATTGTAATGTAACGAAGTTAAGGTCCCATACGTTACATAAAAACTTTGTTACTATTGAATTAAAACAATACCCAATGTGTGCCATAATTAAGGTCAGGAAGGTAAACCTCACATAATAAATATATTAATAATACCTAGTAAGGTTACTAGGTAATAAAATAATAAAAAAATGTCTATAAGTATAAAATATGGAGTGATCAGTGGAAGAAGTAAACAATAAACAGTGTCTAATGATATGAAATTACTATAGACAGTTTGAACTGAGAGTAGACTGTTTAATTGATATTCAATGTTTTATAATGATGTACATGTTGTTGTGCTTTATCATGATATTTTGTTTACATGATATTTATTCTGTGTTTTGTATGTAGCAGGTGTGAAGCAATTGCTTTAAGAAAGTATTAAGTAATTGATACTAATTTCATTCATGTTAAAATTTATAGGAAAAACTATTTGTGTATTTACTTTGAGTAATTAATGAAGATATCGTAAGATCATATTTGTAAACTTGGCCAGGAAGGCAATAATTGTTAATAAATTGTCAAGGGGTCATTGTAATTATGTTATAAACAGATGCAGGGTTCAATGATAAAATAAATAATAATAATAATAAATTGAAATCAGGAAAATAAAATTAGAATAATTGGCCATAAGCCAGTGACTCATTGTACAGTACGTCAGGTCAGAAAAGTTAAATAAAAAATAAAAAATTATAACCCATGTAATAAAACAAATAGGCCTAAAATTAGTATTTTGTAAAAGGAAAATAATACCTGTTAAACTAAGTCAGTCAAGGAGAAAATGTAGAGAAATGTATATGGTTTAATAATGCATATTAGAGGAAAGTTTTATATGATTTAATGTAATTTTAATGAGGGAGTATTTTATTAAATAAGTGTAAGAATATTTCCTAATTACGGCTCTAGGATAACAAATATTATCCAATAACAGAAGAAGAAGATGGTTGTCAGGGACGACAAAATGCAAGATATCTTGTTGATTTGAACACTTAATTGTTATATGTGAATGGGTGGAGTTGAGTTAATACAAATTTAAAAAAGAAAACCAAAACTAAATGAATCAAATTAAAATATATCAAATTTCATAAACAGAAATCCATTAAAAAGGACTGAGTAGTGACTTCCGAATCTATCTCTCAGCAAATATAATTCGAAATACCATTAAAGTTAAATGAATTCAAAAAAATAAATCATTCAACCTACTAACAGCAAAAGAGTAATGATGAAGATGAACTATAATTAAATAAAGATGAGCCATTGCCGAGGGATGCCAAATTAATTTAAAATATATTAAAAAACAAACGAAGAAATTTAGAATCACGTCCAAACCTCACTTTCCACAACCGAACGAAGTCTTAATACTACACAAATTCCATTGGGACTGCAACCACCAGAAGCGGGAAGATTCACGGAGACCAGAACTGAAACTTCTACTACATTCTGGGACATCAATACCAAACTTTTATTGAGAAGCTGGAGGCTGTTATTATTCAAGAGCTGAATCACATTCTGTTCTCGTCTCAGCGTAGCAAAACACTGCCATACTAAGTATCCAGTCCAAGTTGGTAAAACACCTGCTTATATTTACTTTTATACAATAAGATTTTATAACAATATTATAATACTTAGTAACCTTAAAATTGCATTACCTGACCTTACTAATAGTTAAAAGAACTACATGTACCCTGAGATAAAAAACAAATTGAAAATTATAATTAAATTTTAACACATCTAAAACCCGAATTCAATAACAAATCGATTATGTATTGTGTAATCGATATGGTGTATTAGTAGCAAGAGGAAGCATCTGTTGGAATTAAAACATATATAAAATAAAGAATCCTACTTGAATTTGACGATTTCTTGTTATTTGTAGAATAATTAGTGTATTTCGAATAGGGTGTAATTTACAGAGAAAGGAACGTGAGAAACACATCAAGCGGAACGACTTAACCTATAATAACTGGTCGATCGCAAACCACAGCGCTCGTTTGTTGACAGCTGGTGAATACGGGAGAATAGAGAACTAACTTGCTCTCTGCGCTCTCCTCTCTTTACACTTTCGATAGTATATACAGACTAGGGTTGGAGAAAAATATTGAATTATTCAATATAATAACTGGAATAAAGCGTTTTTCTCTTGTAAAACACTTAATAACTATCTAATACAGATCTATTATCAAGAACCGAATAATATCAACCACATAATAAATATTTTTCTTTATAAATAGATTAACATTGATTTGCAGGAGACCTCATCTAAAGTAAAATATTACAAATTGACGCATTCAACAGTGGAGCTTTTGAACATTATCTAATTCAATAAGTAACATCAACATTTTATTTGTTACAAATTGGCATCCAACGTGGGGCTGAATTAACTATAAACCTGCAACAGTAATACACTAGTAACATCAATTTATTTGTTACAAATTGACGCTCATAACGTGGGGCTTAATTAGGCGAGAGTTTCGAAGAGTATAAGGAGCATTAGTATTTGTTACAAATTGGCGTTTCCAACGTGGAGCGTATTTAAACCTTGTTATACATCTATCAATTTATTCGTTACAAATTGACGCCGACAACGTTGGGGCTTTTAAACATCCTCAAATATAATTATTTTGTAACATCATGTTATTTGTTACAAATTGGTGCTCAACGAGTGGGCTTTAATTAAGTAAAAAATCAACTATATCGCTATTACTTAACTTGAGCAGGAAACTATTAGAGGCACAGGAATGCATACGAGAGGTGTTTCTAAAAGGATGGCGAAGGACCAAGAAACGGAAGAAGATAGACGAGAAGAAGAAGCAGAGATAGTTACGGAAGGTGAGATGGAACAACAGGCGGGTGACACGGAGGAAGCCAGAGGAGGCCTAGATTTACAAAAATTATGGGAATTAATTAAAGAAGATAATAGACAAACTAATGAAAAAATAGACAGTATTAAAGAAGATAATAGACAAACTAATGAAAAAATAGACAGTATTAACAAAAACTCAAAGAAACAAAACGAAATTTTGAGTGAGAACTTAATTAAACTAATGAATGAGAAGTTTGACAAAAATAAAGAGGAAACTGATGAGAATAACCGGCAGATAAATGAAAGCTTAAACCAAATTAATGAAAGGTTTGACAGGAACGACGAGAGCTTAAGGCAGATTCAGGATAAATAACAAACAAATAGACGAAAGAATTGAAAACAGTAATAAGGAGTTGCGGCAAAATATAAATGAACAAAACCAAGCGTTGAGGGAAGTCATAAATGAAAGGATTGCAAATGTCAATGAAACACTTAGCAAAAGGGTGGATGATTATGAAAAGGAAGTAAGACAGCAAATAACTGAAACTACGGTAGATCTAGAAAAGACAGATGAAACCATCATACAACTCGGAGTGGAAGTAGAGGCCAAAATAAATCAAGTAGAAAGCAATAACAACATGAGAATAAAAGAGGTACAATTAGAAACCCAAGTAAAATTGGACGAAGTACAAAATAACATAGCTGGGAGAATTGAGATAGTTAACCATGAAATAACGCAAATAAAAACCCAAGTGGATCAAAATAAAGGGACCGCTGAAAACATACAGAATCAGGAGTTGATTAATATCAGGGAGTCAATAGAAAATTTACAAAATCGACCAATGTACCTGGCACATCACATAGCCCCTGAGCAAAAAGAAAACATCAATTTCAAAATTTATAAAGGAAACCCCATAGAATTTTTAGAGCGAATAGATGAATGGTTTGGTAGAATTAAAGTGACCCGATGGAACATAATCAAAAATTTGTTGGATGACTGTTTTAAAAGCATAAATGATAATTGGTGGTCAGCGGTTCGAAACGAAACAAGTAATTATGAAGAGTTTAAGAAGGCTTTTAGGTCAAAATACAGGTCGGATTCCATACAGAACATGATTAGGGACAACATTACCAACGGAAGATTCAACATTAATCAAGAGCAGTCCCCAACTACCTACTTTTTGGGAAAGGTGTGTTTGGCGCGTCATTTGGAACCGCGAATACCAGAGGAGTGTTTAGTGAATAAACTATCTTACCATTTTGAAGAAGAAATAGTTCGTG
The DNA here is from genome assembly GCA_034769895.1 of Magicicada septendecula. Taxonomy (NCBI): domain Eukaryota; kingdom Metazoa; phylum Arthropoda; class Insecta; order Hemiptera; family Cicadidae; genus Magicicada; species Magicicada septendecula. The sequence goes on along the minus strand of CM068367.1, from coordinate 444,017,299 downwards.
CTAGATGCAGTGGACAAGTGAAGACAGTAGGAGCAATGGAAACCTTGTTAGCCAGCTATGAAATGGAAGACTATTATCAGAGGTCTCGAAGACAAAGTGATAATTCAAACAATAGGAGAGAGGAGCAAAATCAAGAACCGCGTCAGGGAATGAATAGATATAACCATAATAATTATAACCGAAATGTTAATGGCCATTATATGAATAACCGCTACCGCAATACAATTACCAAAACAATAATCATTATAATCACCCTAATAATAACCGATACAGCACTGGCCGTAGGAATTTTGACAATGGGAGAGACTATTGGAATAGTAACCGAGGGAACGATGATGGAAGAAATCAAAACAGAAATAGGAGCGTCGAGAATGATGGAGGAAGCAGGGAACAAAGGAGAGACTTACCCTCGGAAAATCAACCAAGTAATGACCAGGGAACCCATATAGCTCGAATAAACTATATCATGGCTAATGAGAGGGATAACCAAGAGGACCATCGTGGAAACCGTAAACCTAATCCCGATTCTGGGAATGCTGAGGGAAGGAATAGACGACAATGCCATAGACTGCGACAATGCCAATCCATACTGCGACAATGCCATAGAAAGATTTACAACCGCATATAATCTATGGAATCCACCGGAAAACCATATTGGTAGAGCAGCCCGAACAGTGGCCAATACAGAATAGTTAAGATAAGTTATTTGGAACCAATTAAAAAATATCAAAATTCAAAATATAATAAGAACAACTTATTGAAGATAAACGAGAAAAATAATTTAGCAAGAAAAAAATAACACTGATTAAACCTAATAAAAATAATCAAAACCAAAAAACAAAATGAGTGTATCTGATGTAATATAATAGTGAGAAATGTAATTTAGAATGTAAAAGGAATAATAATGATTGTGTCAGAAGAATATAATTACATGATGTAATGTATAACACTAACCAAAATCTCATAACAAGCTGTATAAGTAATAAAGGAATATGAACCAAGGAAAATAAGAGAATGAAGAAGCCAAAATGGAACCGTCAAAAGGATCACAAGAAAAGAAAAAAAAAAAACAAATGTTTAAGAATTATCTGTAAGAAAGCCAATTAATAAATGTCAATAAAATAGCCAAGTATTGGAGATGAGAAGTGTATAATAGAAGGAAGAATTAATATGAAGAAATAATATGATCTGAGTTAAAGTACAGTGAATAATCCCTAGAGCATTATTATTATTAATTATTTTATTGAAGGTCACATGCAGACTACCTTACGAGGTTTATTAATGAAGATTGACTGTAGAATATTCCAGCGATCATTTAACTGGGCAGAGATGATGTTCCTCTGATCTCAGAAAGTATGTAATGGACGACGGTATTGGTAAGCCGATAGTGCACCACCGATTCGATTCCAGTTATAATGTTAGGGAGGTTTAGGAAAATTAAATATTAGAGGGAAAACACACAAATAAATATAGATAAATAAATAAAACCAGATCCAAAATGTATAATTAATAAAGAATGTCACAAGAATGATTATAGAAGTAAGATTTAAACTAGGGAAATAATTGTTTTTAAGAAGGAAAGAAGATATGATAGTAATACAACGGATAATTTCATAAATAAATAAAGGAGTAGGAATGCTGAAATAAAAAAATACTACGATTAAGATGTTTTGATGGAGATGTTTAAACAAGTTTGAGAAAGATATAAGGAAATAATGTGTTTAGATGTAGTTGATTTTGTCATATATAAGAATTTTTAAATGAATTTAATTGTTTTGAAATATTAATCCTAGGAGGAAAGGTATCTGTAATATTGTAATGGGAAATGTTTATTTAAATTCTGATAGAATCAGAGGAATATATTTTGAATTTTGGGAGTAAAATGTAACAAGAGAAGGGTATGAAGAATGTTGATATTGAGGCTGGATGTTTTATCTTTTGTTATAATAAATACAATACTTATTCATATATTCATTCATATATATATGTTAGGAGTTAGGAAAAAACCAGTGCTTCTTAACGCAAACCAGCACAGCTAAGGGGAAACAGATCAGTTAGGGATATAGTATTGTATAAGGCCACTAGTTGATATTTTGATTTGTTGTTTCAGAGTCTGGTGATGGTGTGGCGGCGATCCTGAGCTGGCCAGCGCGTCAGAGCAGGAGCGTTAAGTACCTGTCTGACTTTATGGTGTTGGGATCTCGAGAGAGAAGTCCAGTAAGGTCATTCAGGTGCGGTCACAGACACTGGATCGAGGGTGAGTTAAATATTTTTATGTAAACCGTAAAGGGGGTTGTGGCGACATATCCTGACTGATCCCTTTAGGCAGTATGAATGTGTCAATGAGAGTTTTTATGCTTCGGCATAAAACCTCTCATTGATGGGGTATTGTAACGTGGACATTTAGGCCTACCCGGGGTAATAAATAAATGTTATTGTGTTTAATAAAAAAAAAGGAAATAAAATTTTACGATGTAATAATAATTTTGGGACATAAAACATAAATTCATAATAAAGGTAAATTTTATTGGAGACAAAATTAGAAAGAGAAATTGTAAAATATTGTTCATGAATTGAAACGACGCAGCAAACCAACATGTGGATTTGTGTCAAGGTCAACATACAGACGCAAGAAAAACAGATATATTATGTAACATCAAGTCAGACGATATTACGTCAGTGTATACGTAACGCTGGAATGCAGGAGTGTCAGACGAACCTCATACTGGCGTAATGATACAACTTTTAGAACAATGAAAGTTTGTAAAACAGCCGCGGCTACTTCACAAAATAGTGCTGTTCATCAAACCCCAGTATAAAATTACTCCGTGAGCCGGCCGGTCACGAAAAAGTTGTAAAACAAGTTTACGGGCGCCCGTACGTAACAAATTACTTAAAAATGTGAAATTAATCAAAAGTAAACAGTTCAATAAAGTTATAGTTCTGGTGAACGAATGAAATAAGGAAAATGTGCGGAATAGAAACAAAATGCGTGGTAGAGACGGACTCGTCAAGATCTTGAGTTTGGCAGATAAGTAACCAACAACAGGTAGATCTAAAAGCTTTAAAATTTGAGAATGTTTTACTAAAGAACTGGCAGCCGAAAATATACTTAAACTAATGAACTTAATAAACCGGGGGGTACAGAAACGTAATGAGAGAGAGAGAGAGAGAGAGAGAGAGAGAGAGAGAGAGAGAGAGAGAGAGAGAGAGAGAGAGAGAGAGAGAGAGAGAGCGTGAATATCTATAATATAACGTGCTAGGTAGTGTGTCCGTCATCAGTATGTTACCATAGTAACAAGTAAATAAACAAATTATATTTACCGGCATCGAATATAATCTCAGAATCTACTGAACTGATTTCAATGAAACTTTGCACGCTGATAGCAGGTACCCAACTGAAGGTTTTCCACTTTATCTGATAACGATAGGTTAAAAAGAACCGAAGTTATTGCAAAAAAACGCATTTTTTTAAACCCACGGCTTCGATCGCGAAAAATGATAGGTTAAAAAGAACTGAAGTTATTGCAAAAAACGCATTTTTTTAAACCCGCAGCTTCGATCGCGAATAACGATAGGTTAAAAAGAACCGAAGTTATAGCAAAAAAAACTCATTTTTTTAAACCCGCGGCTTCGATCGCGAATATTTGTATATATATGATTGTTGTGGTAACTGTCGAGTTGGTAAATTGCTAATGGTACATCTGTATTAATAATATTCTTATGGAATTCTTATCAGCATATGGAATTCGTATAAACAATACAATAATTCATTGTTTGATTATATTGTAACATTGATTATATAGTACATGTTGATTCTGACAAACCATACTCTTCGACATTTGAATATTCAGTAGGCCTATGTGCAGTAGGAATAATTAATTGTCGAGAATTATACTTAACCTACTTCATCGAGAATTATGCGATGAGCGTCAGTGATGTAGTATCAGTGCCTTTTTTCGTTAATTTTATGTCATCGGTAAGTAATATGTGCAATATGTATTGTATTGTATAAATTATTAATTGCCCCCTACAGATTTATTAGTATAGATCAAATAAATAAATTTCCCTTTTTTTAGCTTTGCAATGCCAAAAAGACGATCATGTTTAGGAAGATCTATTGCTGCTGCGGAAAGAAAGAGGCGTCTTAGAGCATCTGAAAATGACGTCGAAGGAGTCGAAATGCAATCAGCTCCTGGAAACTCTTCAGAAAGATCTGGATTAGAAGAAGTCTCATGGATTGAAAGTCCTACGATTCGTGAAAATAGATTAGCGGCACAAAGACGCAGGCAAGCGACTCTCAGATCACGAGGTCCTACTTTACGATGGAATGCAAAATTAAATAGTGGTTTCAATTATAATCCAGTTATTAACTACGCGAATGAAACAGATATCGGGTTACCGAGTATGGTTTGCCCTCATTGCAAAGCTTTAAAGTGGAAAAATGAATCACATGGATTATGTTGCTCTGCAGGAAAAATGCGATTAGATCCCATACTTCCTCCTCCAGAACCGTTAAAATCATTATTAAATGGAGAACATCTTTTATCGAAAACAATTTTGAATGCATTAAGATCGTACAATTCAGCTTTTACATTTACATCATTCGGAGTCAATGAAATAGTCGACGGGAGCTTCATGCCTACTTTCAAACTTCAAAGGCAAGTATATCACCTCATGGGATCATTACGCTACTCCCCACACAAAACGAAGTACCAAAATTTCTACAGGTGTATTTCATAGCTGATTATTTACAGCAATCTGAAACAAGAATGGATCATATTCGTAACTTGGATAAGCCATTAGTAACAGAACTTCAAAATTTACTTCACGCAATCAACCCATATGTTAGTGAACTGAAAAATGCGTTTGAATTTGTAACATCTGCGAATAATAATCAGTACAATATTGTGATTCATGCTGATCGAACAGAAAATAATGAAGAGCACAGGGGTCGCTACAATGCACCAACAACTAATGAGGTGGCAGTAGTTTTAGTTAACCAGGAATGTGATAAACTCGATATAATAATCCGTGCGAGGGATCATAAGCTACATCGAATTGCAGAAACGCATCGAGCTTATGATGCTTTGCAGTACCCTTTAATGTTTTGCAGAGGAGAAGATGGTTATCATTTTACATTAAAATTAGTCGATCCTCAGATTGGGTTACAAACTACTAACTCGACAGTTACCACAAAAATCTAATACAAATATTCGCGTGCGAAGCCGCGGGTACCTGCTAGTAAGAATATAAAAGGAGTGCTGGTTTGTGAATAAAAGAAAGAAATATGATTAATAAATAATAAAAAATCAATAATGGAAAAGATGTAAGAAAATTAATTTTAATTGTTTTCATTTCATGAGTTTGTAGCAAAATCTGCAAAGTAGTTAAATGCAGGAAAAGAAGTTTTATGTTTTTACTATGTGTATTATAGAATAAATAAAATTTTTTTGTTCAATGCAAATATGAATTAAACTAATTACTGCAAATAAACCATTCTGATCTCTTGTGTTCGCCGAAAAGAAACTGGCCCGAAATGGTAAGTACATATATTTTTTCTTGCAGTTGGTACAAATGCAAGATGGCGCCCGAAGAAATTAGAAAGAAAAACGGTGAATAAAAGCAAAATTAATTAAGTTTCAATTATAATAAATAAAGAAATATCACAATTGGTGCCCGAACAGGGACATTTATATAAAATATTCTTATATAAATGTAGGCCTACTTGGAGAGCAGAATGGTTGTTTGAAATAAATAAGGTATGTATGAGGTTACGAGAGTAACATAAGGTGTTGAGTAAATAGAATACATTGTTATGTGATAGTGTGTATAATAGTAATTCTGACAGAATTATACTATTTAAATAATTTAAACAAATGGATAATAACGAGATTGTAGTTGAAATGAGCGAGTCGGCTGGTGTGGGGGAACCAGGGGTTCATTCAACCCCAGTATCTCGGTCAAAAGAATACAGCTTGACTGAGTCAGCCGTAGATGACTCGAGTATCCAGTCAACTCCAACCTCAACAAAATGTAACAAATTAGATAATGATATAATGAGTATATTACGAACCATATCAAGGGATATTCATGAGCAAAAAAGCGAAATTAAAGAAATTAAGAGTAGTTTTAATGATGAATTCAATGAACAAAATATTAAATTTGACGAAATTCGAGATGAAATTAAACAGCAGAATTCTGATTTTAATAAGCATATTAAAGAGATTAATACAAGTTGTGCATAATCTTCCTGAGTATATTGTTCGGTCACCTGGGCGTATACTCCTGTTCTTTCGGTTTTCATTTGTTCTTCATTATCGTCCCATCTTTCCCAATCTTCTTCAGTCATCCTTTCCACCTTGTTATCGTCTTTTTCGTTAGTCGTCCCAATAGTCTTTTCTTTATTACACCTGGCACCTAACTCCCACAATTCATCATAAATCTCTCTCAATGTCATTTTGTCGTCTGGTGTTCCCAATGCATTCGCGCGACTCATTTGCGCTCTTTCGTGATCATTGGTATTCTTTTCTATGTATCCCATCTCTTTGCTGAATTCCTTAAATAGTACTGTCGCCCATTCCGCGTAACTTAATCGTCTCTCTTGTCCTTGCATTTTCGTTTCCTTTTGCATCAATCTCTTTATTGCATTTCTAGTCTCCCAGAGTTGCCTGCTCTGGTTAAGTAATATTAATATAATTATAGTTACTTAACTTAAGCCCTACACAAGTTGAGCGCCAATTTGTTACTAAACCAATTGCTGGTGTGTTTTGATTTATTTTAATAATCTATCTGAATTTATTTTTCTCTAACGCCGCACGTTGTTAGACGCCAATTTATTACTAAACGACGTCTTGCGTCTCGTTCGTGTCACGCAATGTAAACCAGTTTGTTAATAGGAACGGGTATGATCCTCGTTCTCTCCTCTCTTCGGTCGTGTCAATTTAATTCAAATTTTTAGGTATCTGGAGTTGGGGAATATAGTAATTTCGTTAACTAATATTAGCTTATCTCTCTAAGTAAAATACCAGTGTTAGTGTGATTGTAACTTAAGTAATTAGTGTTTTATTCTATAATTTCACTCAGCCCTAGTATACCTCGAAGAGAATTATGTAAATTTTGTATTTTAATGCTCTTCTCTTTGGTGTCGGAGAATTCCGCAACAAGCGCTGCAGTTCCGGGACAACGAAACTTATAGGTTAATTCACTGTTTACGGTAACCAATTATTATATACTTAGTCAGTTACTTTGTATTCCCAACTCATTAAATATTACCCCAAATAATAAGATTTTGCTACTATACAAGGTTTCTTTATTTATTCACTCCGTTAACATTAAATAATATTGGTTCCAATTGGCATACAAAAAGGCTATAGATTGCGGGAATCGATTATTGTTAGGTCCAATACTTTATTTTATATTCAGTTATATAACTTGTTTTTGTTTATAATTAACTTAATTCAGGGTGTGAAGGTTCTTGTAACTGTGGGGAAGATTAAAAATACATTGATAAGAATGCAAGATTTACAAATTTGAAGTGTTGTGTTGTTAATATGATTTATACAATAATAATTTACCAGACTAGAACGAAGCAGCTCGAGTAGGCAGTTGGTTGATAACCTCGCCGCTCAGAATGGATATGTTGTTCGAGATTCCTTTCTTCGGTTCAATAAAGTGGAATTCTTGTCCTGATCACCTCGGAAATACAGCTCCCTGGGTTTATTTACAGCCAGACTGGTGGTCCTTCTGCAAATTCTGGATCCAAATACGTTCTTCTATCGTTTGAAGTAATTAGTGATGTTCCGTGTATTTAAAAGGTTATGAGTTCCAATGTGGTGTATATTATTTGTTGTGACACAGTTAACTCTTTGTATTGGTTTTAGTATATCGTTAATTCTTTTCTGGTATAGGACAATTCAAGTCCTTCCTTGTGGAACCCAGTTATTTATTTTTATTGTGATACTGTACTATGATCTCATTTGGTTAAACTTTGCTGGCATAAGTCAATACGATTATCATTAGAATTTTATGGCTTGTAGATGTATCAAATTAATTCAGATTATTTATATTATATTAAATATTTCTTTGGTTTTTTAATCTCATCACGTTCAGATCATAAAAGGCAATAATTGAAATCAACAACTTCTATTCATTCCTGTTGTCCTTAGCAACACATTATTTTTCTTCCTTCTCAATGTTTTGTATATAGTGTTTATTTCATATATTTTTCGTCCATTCCTTATTAATCTTCCATCATCTCGGAATATAACTTTATCTATAGTTTGTTTACTAATTTCTACATATATTCTGCTGGTTTTTTGATCTTAGTCTGTTTCTTCTATATTTATTATTTTTTCGATATCAAACGTTATCAATCGATATCATGGCATTGTGGCATTATCATAATTTGTTTAAATTGAGGTGGTTTATTATATATCATTACTTATCAAATGTTTTTCCTAGCTCTTTGAACCGTATTCATTAATTATTATTAACTTCCGTACCTAACCTTTATGTTATGAGTGGTTATATAGTGTCATTGGCTGTTAGGCCTTTTATTGTATATGGACCTACCTTTGATTATAACTGGTGAACAACTATAGCCCTTTTACATAAGTTCATACATATAATCAAATCTTAACTATTAACATTTACACAAATAATTATTTTTCTCATAACTAATAACAATTTTATCTTGATCTATGGATCACATATAAGAAAATTGAGATCCATTAACACTAACTAACTGCTTCCCACATCCTTCTATAACAGTAATTGAATAATACATTTTGCTTCATTACTTTCCATTAATTCAACAAGTAATTTGCATAATATAACATAAACTTTAACATAACATTCATTGTCACAAAATAATATCATTTAATTCATAATCCTTACTTACTATTGCTATAAGGTAAATTATTGTCTCGTTTTGATTTTAATTTCATTGTCATTTACTTTGACTTTTCTGTACTAGTTTCTTTCTTACTATTCTTATCAGTATAATATATTTATCTACATTTCACTGAACATGGATTTCTTACTATTGTCTAATTTACAGGTTTGTTTTTTATTGTTATTCCTACCTTGCATCCTTATTCATTTTTATATATAATTATAAAAGTATTTATTAGACCTTTGTATTATCATGGGAGTTAAATATTGATTTACTTTTTTTTTTTTTTGCTAATATTCTATTTATGTAACCTTGAGGACTGCATTTCTGTTGCGTTACAATAAATATATATATATATATATATATATTACTATAATACTTATAACTAATTTACCTCAAGATATACTTTTTTCCTTTAGGAACATGTTTCGGGAGATCTTGTTCTCCCATCTTCAGCCTTCGCCATCTTGTTTCTGGTGAAGTATTTGTGTGTTGGCTTCTGGATGTTATTAAGGTAGTTTGTTGGTCTTTGGTCCTTCAAAGTTGCATTATTGTGTGTGGTTGTGGTATCTGTTTTTGTATTTTGTGTATTTTCGATGTTGAGTGCTTTGAATATTGTGTCATGTTTTGTATTGATTTGTATTTGTTCTGGTATTAATTTGTTTTGTGTTTTATGTTTGTAAATCTGTAAATTTTCCCAAATGTTCATTATGGTGCCTTTGTGTGGTATATGTTTTATTAGTGTTACATTGGTTATGTCTGGGAATTCATGTCCTGTGTTTATTGCATGTGTGGCTAAATTGGATTTATATATATTTGGTTTTTTGTATGCATTTAGGTGTTCAAAATAACGTTTTTTCAGCTGTTTTATTGTTTGTCCTATATAACATTTATTGCAATCTTGCAATTGTATATAATACAATATTGTGTCATGTTTTGTATTGATTTGTATTTGTTCAGGTATTAGTTTGTTTTCTGTTTTATGTTTGTATATTTGTAAATTTTCCCAAATGTTCATTATGTGCCTTTATTCAAAGCACTCAACATTGAAAATACACAAAAAACTAACACATACACCACAATCACACACAATAAAACCAATTTGAAATACCAGAAGCCAACAGGAAGCCACAATAATAATAGTCAACCAACAACACATATGTACTTCACCAGACAAAAAAACCGGAAGGCTGAGGATGGGTACAAGATAGTACCCGAAACATGTTCCTAATAAGGAAAAAAAAAAAGTGTATCTTGAAGTAAATTTATTTATAAATATTAAATGTATTATATACATCAAGAAACGGACTGTAGCAGAAAGTGATTGAAAAAAAATATATATATAGTAACGAGTTTATTCTTGTCGTATCTTTGAACCTGTAAAAGCCACACGTTTGTGCGTCAATTTGTAACGAGTATAATGACGTCCGTGCTCTGTAGAAGTATAAGTTTTGTGTGTTCGCCTCACACGTTGTGGTCGTTACTTTATGTTTACGCTGACGATGTCCGTAGCGATCTCTCAAATTACCAGTACACGCGAGTGGGAACCTTACCTGTTCTTTAATATGTGTTCGTAAATCCTGGGTGGCGCCAAATTGTTTAATCTGAAAACAATTAAAAGAATAGGACGATTGAGCTTTCGTTCTATGACGGTATGGTGAATTCAATTACTCCCGCCGTGTGCGAATTTCTTAATCTAGCTGTTCGTTCGCCGAGTTTCCGACGTGAGCGCTTACCGTCACCTTTGCTTGTCGCTAAAATACACAATTCATATAATGCACTTTCCTATGAAATAAAGAACAGTGGTTACAACTCTGTACTAGTTTATTAAATTGGGATTAGTAATTATTCAGTAATATACAAACTTATATTTTGTTATTAAACAAATTTGTTCCGGCAATTATAATAAGACAGTTATTTCTCAAGGCTTGATGAAATCGATTTTGAACGATTTAGTTAGTCAGACATGGCGTCTACAGAATGTTTATTATTTCTATTTCGTTCAATAAATTTGGATTCTTTTGGTTTACGAAAAAATATCAATTTGATTACAATAAAGTACACTACCTTACATTACTGGTACTTATATACTATAAGGTGTAATTACAATTTGTTCCTGAAGTGTTAAAAAGTGTATCTCAAAAGTTAGTAATTTCTATACAGGTTATTTTCTAATTTCGTATAAGTTTAGTGTTTTATTTTTTATTAATCTTTGAAAGAAATTAGATCCTTAGTTTATAGTGAGAGTTAAAAGTGTTGTGAGAAAAAATTACAGAGAATTTATTTCATAAATTCGGGTAATTCAGCAATACTTATCAATCAGTTGACTTATGGTGTAGTGTCACTCAGTTGAAATAGGTTGGGTCATCTTTTGGTCATCAATCTTCAATCATCTTGGGATTTAATCACGCCTTGCGTCTTTTTCGTATAAGTTGATCGAAATTTATTAATTTGGAATTAATTAATCTGGTCTGTTGCCTAGGTTGAATGTATTAGTTCCTCATCAGATAGTTTGGTTCTTCATTTTAGTAAATTTGGTTACTTCTGATTGTTTTAAATTAAAATTTGAGTCATTTACGGCTTGGCGTCTATTCCTTTTGAGCTTCAATAATGGACTCACAGTTTCTAACGGAATATTCATAAATAACGTTCAGTTGTCATGGTAACTGATTGACTCTCATTGGCTAATCATTACTTGAGACCATTGTTATAATTTGTCTATTATTTACTATTCTCTATAAAATATAACATAACATTTAGGCTTATGGTCTGTATAACTCTAATTAACTATCCCTTTGAACATAGGATGTTTATTGATTTTGCATTTATATTCTTTACCACATTTTTTCTATTCTAATCTTTACTAGCTAACCATGGTAACACTAACATTTTGACTCTTCCTGGGATTTTTTCCCTGAATATCCTTGTATTCCTCATCTACACTTATTCTTAATCCTAATAATAACAATATTCTTATTTTCTAACACTTTTCACCATTAACCTTTTAGTGTTTCTCACTGGTTTTTAGGTGTCTATACCTATCAATAGGGTTTCTATTTATTTTGAGGGTTTACACTGGCACTTTGCACTTTTTATTTTATTTAAGTGTTACTAGTAGGTATTCCCTAACATTACATTCTCTTTCTCACTTACTCATGTTCACTATCTATCTATCTCTCACTTTACAATGGTTAGTTATACTGTTAACAAGTTTCATATCATTATACAGTTATTTATAACATTTACTCTCTATTTACTTGGTTAGTGTACTTTAGTTTGTCATTCCTTTATTGGATTTTAATAATTATCGTTTACATTGATTAATTAGTTGATACTAATAATTATCATTTACTGGTTTCTTTTTCATTACTTTATTTGAGTGTAACATTTCTCCTTTTCTGTTCTATATTATTCGTTTGTGTCTTTTCATTTCTTTTCATTTTATTTCATTTATACTTTGTTTGTTTCCTTTTCATTTACCTTCTCATTTGATTTCATTTTATTTGGTCAGTCACTTGGGTTGGGTCATAGTCGTTTGTCGCGTCATAGTCATTTTTATTTTCATTAGTTTAAACATTTTATATAGTTTATTCATCGTTTTTTCCCTGGTATTGGGGTGGCTTGTTTGTGTTGTAACAATATATATATTGTAATGTAACGAAGTTAAGGTCCCATACGTTACATAAAAACTTTGTTACTATTGAATTAAAACAATACCCAATGTGTGCCATAATTAAGGTCAGGAAGGTAAACCTCACATAATAAATATATTAATAATACCTAGTAAGGTTACTAGGTAATAAAATAATAAAAAAATGTCTATAAGTATAAAATATGGAGTGATCAGTGGAAGAAGTAAACAATAAACAGTGTCTAATGATATGAAATTACTATAGACAGTTTGAACTGAGAGTAGACTGTTTAATTGATATTTAATGTTTTATAATGATGTACATGTTGTTGTGCTTTATCATGATATTTTGTTTACATGATATTTATTCTGTGTTTTGTATGTAGCAGGTGTGAAGCAATTGCTTTAAGAAAGTATTAAGTAATTGATACTAATTTCATTCATGTTAAAATTTATAGGAAAAACTATTTGTGTATTTACTTTGAGTAATTAATGAAGATATCGTAAGATCATATTTGTAAACTTGGCCAGGAAGGCAATAATTGTTAATAAATTGTCAAGGGGTCATTGTAATTATGTTATAAACAGATGCAGGGTTCAATGATAAAATAAATAATAATAATAATAAATTGAAATCAGGAAAATAAAATTAGAATAATTGGCCATAAGCCAGTGACTCATTGTACAGTACGTCAGGTCAGAAAAGTTAAATAAAAAATAAAAAATTATAACACATGTAATAAAACAAATAGGCCTAAAATTAGTATTTTGTAAAAGGAAAATAATACCTGTTAAACTAAGTCAGTCAAGGAGAAAATGTAGAGAAATGTATATGGTTTAATAATGCATATTAGAGGAAAGTTTTATATGATTTAATGTAATTTTAATGAGGGAGTATTTTATTAAATAAGTGTAAGAATATTTCCTAATTACAGCTCTAGGATAACAAATATTATCCAATAACAGAAGAAGAAGATGGTTGTCAGGGACGACAAAATGCAAGATATCTTGTTGATTTGAATACTTAATTGTTATATGTGAATGAGTGGAGTTGAGTTAATACAAATTTAAAAAAGAAAACCAAAACTAAATGAATCAAATTAAAATATATCAAATTTCATAAACAGAAATCCATTAAAAAGGACTGAGTAGTGACTTCCGAATCTATCTCTCAGCAAATATAATTCGAAATACCATTAAAGTTAAATGAATTCAAAAAAATAAATCATTCAACCTACTAACAGCAAAAGAGTAATGATGAAGATGAACTATAATTAAATAAAGATGAGTCATTGCCGAGGGATGCCAAATTAATTAAAAATATATTAAAAAACAAACGAAGAAATTTAGAATCACGTCCAAACCTCACTTTCCACAACCGAACAAAGTCTTAATACTACACAAATTCCATTGGGACCTGCAACCACCAGAACCTGGAAGATTCACGGAGACCAGAACTGAAACTTCTACTACATTCTGGGACATCAATACCAAACTTTTATTGAGAAGCTGGAGGCTGTTATTATTCAAGAGCTGAATCACATTCTGTTCTCGTCTCAGCGTAGCAAAACACTGCCATACTAAGTATCCAGTCCCAGTTGGTAAAAAACCTGCTTATATTTACTTTTATACAATAAGATTTTATAACAATATTATAATACTTAGTAACCTTAAAATTGCATTACCTGACCTTACTAATAGTTAAAAGAACTACATGTACCCTGAGATAAAAAACAAATTGAAAATTATAATTAAATTTTAACACATCTAAAACCCGAATTCAATAACAAATCGATTATGTATTGTGTAATCGATATGGTGTATTAGTAGCAAGAGGAAGCATCTGTTGGAATTAAAACATATATAAAATAAAGAATCCTACTTGAATTTGACGATTTCTTGTTATTTGTAGAATAATTAGTGTATTTCGAATAGGGTGTAATTTACAGAGAAAGGAACGTGAGAAACACATCAAGCGGAACGACTTAACCTATAATAACTGGTCGATCACAAACCACAGCGCTCGTTTGTTGACAGCTGGTGAATACGGGAGAATAGAGAACTAACTTGCTCTCTGCGCTCTCCTCTCTTTACACTTTCGATAGTATATACAGACTAGGGTTGGAGAAAAATATTGAATTATTCAATATAATAACTGGAATAGAGCGTTTTTCTCTTGTAAAACACTTAATAACTATCTAATACAGATCTATTATCAAGAACCGAATAATATCAACCACATAATAAATATTTTTCTTTATAAATAGATTAACATTGATTTGCAGGAGACCTCATCTAAAGTAAAATATTACAAATTGACGCATTCAACAGTGAAGCTTTTGAACATTATCTAATTCAATAAGTAACATCAACATTTTATTTGTTACAAATTGGCATCCAACGTGGGGCTGAATTAACTATAAACCTGCAACAGTAATACACTAGTAACATAAATTTATTTGTTACAAATTGACGCTCATAACGTGGGGCTTAATTAGGCGAGAGTTTCGAAGAGTATAAGGAGCATTAGTATTTGTTACAAATTGGCGTTTCCAACGTGGAGCGTATTTAAACCTTGTTATACATCTATCAATTTATTCGTTACAAATTGACGCCGACAACGTTGGGGCTTTTAAACATCCTTGTAACGTGTCAAAAATGTGGGTGTTTTTATTTTATTTCATTTCAGGGGTTTTCTAAAACATATTGTAAATTTTATTCCATTACAACAGAACACGTGTTGAGAAACAGTGGTGTAACAAAGCGGTAAGACGCAGTTGTTGTCGAGTAATGCGGCAAAGAATCTGCGCCCCCCTCAAATTCTCAGAAATGTGCATAAGTGTAACCACTCACGCACGGCACTACTCAAGTACGCGTTCGGAATGACGCCTTCAGCCTAAAACCAAGATGTCGAGAGAACAAATTTTTTCATAGTCTCCTTACCGATCCTCAGGAAATGCTGCTAAGGACTGCCCACTTTTAGTGACGTCAACCGTGCTTCACAAATATTGTCCACGGTCATAACACAAAAAACACCTGTGTTGAATGAACAGTGACGGAAGATACGATCATGAGGCAGTGAAGTTTCCACTCTGCCTGAGTGTTTTGGAGGGAGGCATGTTGGTAACGCTCTTCCCAGTCGACTAACTACCACGCCACAACGTGGCATCTATCAGTTTTGTGCCCGGGCAAAATTTTATATTTTATCTTAAGTCGGCCGACAAAATAACCATGTGAGTTCACAAAAACATATATGACAGTGCCTCTAGTGACGATGAATAACTATTGAATGTGATTAAATGCTACAAGCTTATAAAAATCCGGAGAATGAAAGACTTTGGTAAACACAACACGTGGTCGGGCAGTACGACGCAACACACATAGTGTTCCACACTAAAGACTTATATCATTAATTTTACATAACAAGGGAGTGTTTTTATATTAGTAAAGGGGGGTTTAGAATGTGAGTAGTGCGTGGGCAGGCTGGGCTATTTTAAAATACGTAAGTAGTAGTAAGTAAGCATAGTGCGTAAGCCGTAATGGTTACACAATTTTTAAACCTGTAAAACCTATAAATGGAAAAACTTATAAAGTCAATATTTCTGATTAATAAACCAAAAAAATAATTTCTCTTCCAAAAAATTGAGAGTTAGATTCTTTCAAAACCTTAGTTCGTTTTATGTACTGTCAAGAGTTCGTCGAACGAAATGGGTTCGTCCCCGCTATACGATCCGGCCAGATCGAAGATTCAAGGTAAGTGGGAGTTTTAATCTGAATAAATAAAATACAAAAAAATAATAAAGTTACAATTGGTGCCATGACCAGGATGTAATATAACACAAAAAGGGTTGTATTACGCCGGCTTACATTTGACAGTGCATAACGAAGTACGGTTGCGAAAGCAAAATTGATTTTGTATATTATGTTAAAACATCAGTTTTGAAAAAAGACCAATCATTGGCAGTTGTTACATAAGAAAAAATAGATCAAATAAAAACGTCCGAGAACACAGAGAAAAGTAGTGTAATAAATTCAGTTATGAGTGAAAGTGACCTTGAGTCGCAATCGCTGAATGAAAGTGGTATGCTGACAGTGGGGCTGGGCGCTGTTACAGAAACAGCTGTCGGCAGTAAAGTTCATTCAACTCCGATTGCGTCTCAAACACAACTAAGCGAAACAGAGGTTGACTCTGGGATTCAGTTGACCCCAGTGTCAACCAATAAAAATAAACAATCAGAGGAACTAGATATAATGAGTTTCTTACGAAAAATGGACAACAAATTTGACATGCAGAATAATGAATTAAATAAGCGTCTTGATAGAATTGACGAAAAATTTGAGAGTCGTAATACTAATGACGAGAAATTTGAGATTTTAAGTAATGAATTCAAAGAACAGAAAATAAAATGCGAACAGCAGAATATTAAAAATGATATTATTTTTAATGAAATTAAACAACAGAATATTCAGATGCAGCAGAGTATTAGCGTAAAATTTGATGGTTTAATAAATGATATACAAGAAAAGAATAAATGTCTTGAAAATACTAATGAAATGATAAGAAATAATTTGAATAAAGTAGAACCGAGTACGAGTAATACAAATGAAAGTTGTAATGGCAATGTTGTATTAGATAAAGAATTAATAAATAATAATGATGTTGTTGAAAATAATGAGAATAATAATGTAATTGAAAGTATAATATCAGAGAATGCTGATGAGTTTGTAGGATGTGATTATGAGATGTTAATGTGTGTTAATGAGTTAGAAAAAGAATGGAAAGAAAGAGTAGATGAATGTGTAGGGCAGAGGGTAAATTTTCCCATTAATTTTTCTGAACCAAGGCGTTCACAAATGTTGTTGAAGGGCAAGAGACCCGTATTAGTAGAAGAGTTGAGTTGTTTATTGATGTTGTATAATGTTGTACCCTCTGTCTGTAATAATGATGTTGAAAGTATGATTTGGTATTGTGATGAGAGAGATATAAGTGGAGAATGGTATGTAACAGAATTGTATAATTTGCATAGAAAGTATGACAAATGGAAAGAAAGTTTAAAAGTATATTTGAGTAACAATGATTATAATGATTTGACTAAAGTAATTAACCCGATCATGAATGTATTTATCGATGGAGATGTAACAAAAATACCTAACGTAGACTGGTTTAATGAGTATTTTGGTAAGCTGATTGAATTTAGTTCTTGTGGTTACAACACACAAAACAGTCATTTGTGTGGTAGTGAAATTAAACAATGTTATATAAAACCAAGACTTATCTGGGACGATGGAGGCTAAACTGTAAAACAATAAAAGACAGTGATAAACATTATGTTTTATGGGTTCTGACATGGCAAATTTGGACAATGAAGTGCGGAAAACTGAACAGTTATTAACTAAAGTTTGTAAATAATAATGTAGTAAATTTATTTGTGTACATGGTGGAATGTTAAGTAAACAAGTGTGTGTAATTGTGGTAATAATAATAATAATAATATTTTACAATTTAAATAAATAATAACATTAATTCTGAAAAACAGTAATTGAATAATAATAGTTGTTGACGGTAATGAATTTTGTATTGTTAATAATCAATTTATTAAAACAATTTGATACATGTTAAATATTTTGATTGATTATTTAAATGTTAATTAATTAAATTTTTTAATGAATTGAATTTATTTTACGAGATGGAAATTGGGTAATGAATGATAAATTATTTAATTTAAACTAATATTTTTTGTGAAATGTTTCAGAGATGAGGTGAAAGTAATATGATATGGTGATTATGTTTTGTGTGTATATCATGGTAAATGGATTGTAAGTATAAAAATGTTTACAGGTAATTGAGATGTTAATTTAGTAATGACATTATTTAAAATAAGTGTTCAATAAAAAAGATAATTAAAGAATTGTAAGAATAATTGAATGATGATATAGGATAATTATTAATAATAAATTTGAAAATTTTGTGTGTGGACGGGAGGTGGCTCAGATGAGTCACGAATTAAAATTTTACCACATAAAAAATTTTTTCGCTAACTCAAAGTTTGATCCAATAAAAATGCTTGTGCTCTGTTAAATAACTAGATGCTCAGACATTCAATATAAGGTGTTCATGCTGTAATTTTAAATGTATTATTTTATTATCGTAGGTTAGATATAAGCATTGATAAGAATGTGTTTTCATTATGTGTGTATATTTTTTTTTATAAGCCAATAATTAAATCGTCTGGCAGGCGGTTAATATGAATTATCAGAATCAGAGAAAGGGGAAACAATGAGGGTAGACGTAAGTATTGATAAATATATATTTCATGTAATTTGTTCATTTTTGAGAGGTATTTTTTCATTGTGTTAGGAGATCAGCTGATCAGCAATAACAGGTCACTGGTAAAATGGTTTATAAATATTCCAAGTAATTAACGTTTGATGTAAGGTTTTACTGTACTACAGATGTTTTAAAGTAATGATAAAAAATAATTTGATAAAGTGAGAAATAAAGTAATAATTTATGCAAGTTAACAAGAGATAGGTTGGGGTGAGGAATATTTTATGGGACGTATAGATCTGTCCAAGTTGAAGTCAAAGTTAAAGAAAGAATAGAGATGAAAATAATGTAATGTTGTTTTTGAGTTAATATATGTTGTAGAAGTTTGAGAAGCATTGATGTCGACACAGAAGTAATGGAGAATATATGTGGAGTTTGGAGTGATATATTGATGTTTATAATTGATGTTGTTATTTTGTTGTAATGGTAGTAAGGTAATGAGATTGAGATTTTGGGGATGGCAATTTTGTAGTAGGGGGTAGTGTAATGTGGGAGTCCGCAACATAATGATAAGTTGGGACGGGATAGGGATCGATTTTAGTGAGGAGGGGCCGCCTTAGGTAGAATCCAGGGGCCATATAAGGGATTTGAGTTTTTGGGGGGGGAAGCACGTATCCTATGTACAAAGGGTTAGAGAGTATTTTTTTTATATATATAGAGAGAAGGTGGCGATTTGAGTTCCATAAGTTGGGGTTTGGAGAGTGTTTTGGGAGATGTTTTTGATAGAGATGGGTGTCAGGTTAGTTGAAGTTGATGAATATTAGAGTCAAGGAGAGATAAAGATTATATGTGTATACAGATCAAGTAGTAAATTAAATGAGAATAAATAATTTAAATCAGCCATAGAAATGGAGAGTAAGATTGTTAATAAAGGGAGAGATTTATAATAAAAAATATATAAAATTTTATTTTGAAACCAGTGACAAAATTTTGATAGAATTTGGAAATAATGTAAAATTAAAAATTGTTTATTTGAATAATTTAAATGTCAATTTGATTATTTATAATATTTTGTTAATTTTAAATGTTTTATTTTATTATGTTTTGTGTTTCAAATTAGATTGTTACACATGTCAAAGGTAATTTCAGATAGAACTTATACATAACACATGTGGGTCAAGGGTCTGGAACTTGACCTAGTTTCGATCAGCTGATGAGGTCATACACCCACTAAGCTTGTGCAGTAGAAAGTCAATTCAACTTTTGTTTTTTTTTTATCACTTTAAGAAAATTTTAAAATAATTATTTTTATATGTAGAGGAAACCTTTTAATGAATTTAAATTTTTTTTGAATTTTAAAATTTTTTTGAAATGTTAACTTTTGAAAAAAAAAAAAAAAAAAAAAAATTTCGCTGCCAGGTAATGAATATTTTGAGTATTGATTATTTCATTATTTGTGTATTAACCATGTTTATTTTTATTGATTTATTTTGTATTGCATTGTACTGTTAGACTCTAAGTATTCACATGTTAGGTTAAGGATGTTTAACTATAATAAATGTTTAAATTCACTTATTTCAAGTAAAAACAGAAAACAAGGAAGAGAATTTTTTGATAAAGTATAGTATTTTGAATTTTTTTTCTTATATGGAATAGTAAATTTTAAAGAATTCTTCAATGTATAATATGTAATGTGAGTGTGTGTGAGCCCAGTATCTGCTAAAGGCAGCCCAGCTTGCATACAAGGGGAAACATATCGGTGGAGGATCTGGCATAATCTACGCCAAGGATTGAGGATTTTTTGGGGGTAGCATGTTAGAAGGCGAGGTGGGTTGTGGTACTTGTCGGTTCGATTTCTCGGTGTTGGGATCTCTTACGGAGAAGTCCAGTGATCTCGTTCAGATGGGTCCATAGTCGCCGAGCCAGGGGGGTCATGTACCCATGAGGAGTAAGAACAAGGGGGTTGTTGGCACCAGTTCCTCACCGGTCCTCTTAGGGGTTTATCAATGAGATTTCTTCTGTTTTGGACAGCAGAATTCTCATTGAGGGGGTATTGTAACGTGTCAAAAATGTGGGTGTTTTTATTTTATTTCATTTCAGGGGTTTTCTAAAACATATTGTAAATTTTATTCCATTACAACAGAACACGTGTTGAGAAACAGTGGTGTAACAAAGCGGTAAGACGCAGTTGTTGTCGAGTAATGCGGCAAAGAATCTGCGCCCCCCTCAAATTCTCAGAAATATGCATAAGTGTAACCACTCACGCACGGCACTACTCAAGTACGCGTTCGGAATGACGCCTTCAGCCTAAAACCAAGATGTCGAGAGAACAAATTTTTTCATAGTCTCCTTACCGATCCTCAGGAAATGCTGCTAAGGACTGCCCACTTTTAGTGACGTCAACCGTGCTTCACAAATATTGTCCACGGTCATAACACAAAAAACACCTGTGTTGAATGAACAGTGACGGAAGATACGATCATGAGGCAGTAAAGTTTCCGCTCTGCCTGAGTGTTTTGGAGGGAGGCATGTTGGTAACGCTCTTCCCAGTCGACTAACTACCACGCCACAACGTGGCATCTATCAGTTTTGTGCCCGGGCAAAATTTTATATTTTTTCTTAAGTCGGCCGACAAAATAACCATGTGAGTTCACAAAAACATATAACAGTGCCTCTAGTGACGATGAATAACCATTGAATGTGATTAAATGCTACAAGCTTATAAAAATCCGGAGAATGAAAGACTTTGGTAAACACAACACGTGGTCGGGCAGTACGACGCAACACATGTAGTGTTCCACACTAAAGACTTATATCATTAATTTTACATAACAAGGGAGTGTTTTTATATTAGTAAAGGGGGGTTTAGAATGTGAGTAGTGCGTGGGCAGGCTGGGCTATTTTAAAATACGTAAGTAGTAGTAAGTAAGCATAGTGCGTAAGCCGTAATGGTTACACAATTTTTAAACCTGTAAAACCTATAAATGGAAAAACTTATAAAGTTTTAAATTAATTTCTGATTAATAAACCAAAAAAAATAATTTCTCTTCCAAAAAATTGAGAGTTAGATTCTTTCAAAACCTTAGGTCGTTTTATGTACTGTCAAGAGTTCGTCGAACGAAATGGGTTCGTCCCCGCTATACGATCCGGCCAGATCGAAGATTCAAGGTAAGTGGGAGTTTTAATCTGAATAAATAAAATACAAAAAAATAATAAAGTTACATCCTCAAATATAATTATTTTGTAACATCATGTTATTTGTTACAAATTGGCGCTCAACGAGTGGGCTTTAATTAAGTAAAAAATCAACTATATCGCTATTACTTAACTTGAGCAGGCAACTATTAGAGGCACAGGAATGCATACGAGAGGTGTTTCTAAAAGGATGGTGAAGACCAAGAAATGGAAGAAGATAGACGAGAAGAAGAAGCAGAGATAGTTACGGAAGGTGAGATGGAACAACAGGCGGGTGACACGGAGGAAGCCAGAGGAGGCCTAGATTTACAAAAATTATGGGAATTAATTAAAGAAGATAATAGACAAACTAATGAAAAAATAGACAGTATTAAAGAAGATAATAGACAAACTAATGAAAAAATAGACAGTATTAACGAAAACTCAAAGAAACAAAACGAAATTTTGAGTGAGAACTTAATTAAACTAATGAATGAGAAGTTTGACAAAAATAAAGAGGAAACTGATGAGAATAACCGGCAGATAAATGAAAGCTTAAACCAAATTAATGAAAGGTTTGACAGGAACGACGAGAGCTTAAGGCAGATTCAGGATAAATAACAAACAAATAGACGAAAGAATTGAAAACAGTAATAAGGAGTTGCGGCAAAATATAAATGAACAAAACCAAGCGTTGAGGGAAGTCATAAATGAAAGGATTGCAAATGTCAATGAAACACTTAGCAAAAGGGTGGATGATTATGAAAAGGAAGTAAGACAGCAAATAACTGAAACTAAGGTAGATCTAGAAAAGACAGATGAAACCATCATACAACTCGGAGTGGAAGTAGAGGCTAAAATAAATCAAGTAGAAAGCAATAACAACATGAGAATAAAAGAGGTACAATTAGAAACCCAAGTAAAATTGGACGAAGTACAAAATAACATAGCTGGGAGAATTGAGATAGTTAACCATGAAATAACGCAAATAAAAACCTAAGTGGATCAAAATAAAGGGACCGTTGAAAACATACAGAATCAGGAGTTGATTAATATCAGGGAGTCAATAGAAAATTTACAAAATCGACCAATGTACCTGGCACATCACATAGCCCCTGAGCAAAAAGAAAACATCAATTTCAAAATTTATAGAGGAAACCCCATAGAATTTTTAGAGAGAATAGATGAATGGTTTGGTAGAATTAAAGTGACCCGATGGAACATAATCAAAAATTTGTTGGATGACTGTTTTAAAAGCATAAATGATAATTGGTGGTCAGCGGTTCGAAACGAAACAAGTAATTATGAAGAGTTTAAGAAGGCTTTTAGGTCAAAATACTGGTCGGATTCCGTACAGAACATGATTAGGGACAACATTACCAACGGAAGATTCAACATTAATCAAGAGCAGTCCCCAACTACCTACTTTTTGGGAATGGTGTGTTTGGCGCGTCATTTGGAACTGCGAATACCAGAGGAGTGTTTAGTGAATAAACTATCTTACCATTTCGAAAAAGAAATAGTTCGTGCTAGACGCAGTGGACAAGTGAAGACAGTAGGAGCAATGGAAACCTTGTTAGCCAGCTATGAAATGGAAGACTATTATCAGAGGTCTCGAAGACAAAGTGATAATTCAAACAATAGGAGAGAGGAGCAAAATCAAGAACCGCGTCAGGGAATGAATAGATATAACCATAATAATTATAACCGAAATGTTAATGGCCATTATATGAATAACCGCTACCGCAATAACAATTACCAAAACAATAATCATTATAATAACCCTAATAATAACCGATACAGCAGTGGCCGTAGGAATTTTGATAATGGGAGAGACTATTGGAATAGTAACCGAGGGAACGATGATGGAAGAAATCAAAACAGAAATAGGAGCGTCGAGAATGATGGAGGAAGCAGGGAACAAAGGAGAGACATACCCTCGGAAAACCAAGTAATGACCAGGGAACCCATATAGCTCGAATAAACTATATCATGGCTAATGAGAGGGATAACCAAGAGGACCATCATGGAAACCGTAAACCTAATCCCGATTCTGGGAATGCTGAGGGAAGGAATAGACGGAACGAAGAGGACATAGAACCGTATGTGTATGATCCATACTGCGACAATGCCATAGAAAGATTTACAACCGCATATAATCTATGGAATCTACCGGAAAACCATATTGGTAGAGCAGCCTGAACAGTGGCCAATACAGAATAGTTAAGATAAATTATTTGGAAACAATTAAAAAATATCAAAATTCAAAATATAATAAGAACAACTTATTGAAGATAAACGAGAAAAATAATTTAGCAAGAAAAAAATAACACTGATTAAACCTAATAAAAATCATCAAAACCAAAAAACAAAATGAGTGTATCTGATGTAATATAATAGTGAGAAATGTAATTTAGAATGTAAAAGGAATAATAATGATTGTGTCAGAAGAATATAATTACATGATGTAATGTATAACACTAACCAAAATCTCATAACAAGCTGTATTAGTAATACAGGAATATGAACTAAGGAAAATAAGAGAATGAAGAAGCCAAAATGGAACCGTCAAAAGGATCACAAGAAAAGAAAAAAAAAACAAATGTTTAAGAATTATCTGTAAGAAAGCCAATTAATAAATGTCAATAAAATAGCCAAGTATTGGATGTGAGAAGTGTATAATAGAAGGAAGAATTAATATGAAGAAATAATATGATCTGAGTTAAAGTACAGTGAATAACTTTACTAAAAATGAACTTTATCTTGTGAAAAACTTACTTTTTTCGTCGGACGCGTTTCGGCTTAAGTATCCGCCTTCTTCAGCTTTTAGTCAGACTGCCATCATTTCGTAACGGTTTTTGTGTGGAAGGTGTAGTGGGGGTGGTGTGTGGAGGAAGGGGATTGGTGCAGGGATTCAACTTGATGTTTGTTTTTTGTAAAATTGTGTCAAAAAGTGTATGTGATTTATATTGTAATTGATCGTTGAGTATGTTGTTTGGTTGTGTTGTGTGGTGTTTATATATTTCGTATTGTTCAGTTGTGTTGAGTTTTCGGCCTTTAGGTAAGTAATGTAAAATTTCGAGATTGGTGTCTATGTTGGCGTAACTGTGGTTTTCTGTGTGTATGTGTGTGGCAAATGCGGAGTGTATATTGTTGTTGGTTAGAGCTTTTAAATGTTCAGAATAACGGGATGAAAAAGATCTTCCTGTCTGGCCGATGTAGAAACTATTGCAGTCATTAGATTTTAATTTGTAAACACCTGTTTTGTTATATTTGTCTATGTCTGTGTTTGTATTATTGATGTGTTTTGTAATGGTATTGGTTGTTCTGTATGCTATTTTGTATTTGTGTTTTCTGAATGTGTTGGCGATTTTGTGTGTTTAGGAGTTGTGGTATGTGAGTGTGATGTATTTATTGTGTTGTGTGCTGATAGTATTTTGTGTTTTGTTGTTTTTGTTTTTGATGCGTTTGTGTAGTGTGTTTATTAAATTAGGGTTGTAACCATTTTTGATTGCTATGTATTTTATTGTGTTGAGTTCGTCGGTGTAATCTTGTTTATTTAAGGGTATTTTAGTTAGTCTATGGAGCATATGGTTGAAGGCCGCATGTTTATGTTGTGTTGGGTGGTTTGATGTGTTGTGTATAACCATGTCAGTTGTGGTTGGTTTCCTGTATATTTTGTATGTGTGTGTGTTGTTAGTTTTGTTAATTGTTAGGTCTAGAAAATTTATACTATTGTTTTGTTCAATTTCCAGTGTAAATTTTAATTTGTGGTGTATAGTGTTTATGTATTTGTGGAAGTTTTCAACTTGTCTTGTGTTGCCTTTGAATAAAAGTAATATATCATCTACATACCTGTGCCAATATATAATTTTGTTAGTGTATTTGTTGTTGTTTCTTATGTGGTTCTGTTCTATGTTGTGTATATATATTTCTGCTAGTATTCCTGATATGGGGGAGCCCATTGGGAGACCTTCTGTTTGTGTGTATATCTTGTTATTGTATGTAAAGTAATTTTGTTCAGTTATTAGTTTGGTCAGTGTGATGATTTCTTGTATGTGTGTTTCAGGTGTGTTGTTTTGTCTGAGTAGTTGTTCTAGTGTTTGGATGGTTTCTTTGATGGGGACATTAGTGTATAAATTGGTTATATCAAAAGATGCCAGAGTTGAGTTATGTGGGATGTGGATGTGTTCAGTTTTCTTGACTAGGTCAATGTTGTTTTTGATGGATGTGTTGTTACTGAGATTAATATTTTCTCTGATTATCTTGTCTAGTTGTTTTGCGATTTTGTGGGAGGGTGCCTGTGTGTTGTTTATTAATGGTCTGATGGGAATGTTCGGTTTATGTATTTTTGGTAATGCATTTAGTTTAGGGGGGTTAGGTTTTATTTGTTTAAGGTATTTGGCGCTTTCTGGTTTGATTATATGTTTTGTGTTGTTTATAAACTTATTAATCTGTTTATGAAATTTTAGTGTGGGGTCTTTATTTATTTCTGTTATATTATTTTCGTTGAAGAAATTTTCGATTTTAGTGTTTAATTGGTGTTTGTCCATTATGACGCTAATGTTACCTTTGTCAGCTTTTAGGATTGTTGTGTTGTGTTCAAGTAACTTGTGTTTTACATTGTTAAGTGTTTTTATTTCATTGTTGTGTATTTTTGGTTTTGTATGTGTGTTTAGAAGTTTTCGTTTTATTTCGTGGCGAATCGGGTCGGGTCCTGGACGAAATAAAACGAAAACTTCTAAACACACATACAAAACCAAAAATACACAACAATGAAATAAAAACACTTAACAATGTAAAACACAAGTTACTTGAACACAACACAACAATCCTAAAAGCTGACAAAGGTAACATTAGCGTCATAATGGACAAACACCAATTAAACACTAAAATCGAAAATTTCTTCAACGAAAATAATATAACAGAAATAAATAAAGACCCCACACTAAAATTTCATAAACAGATTAATAAGTTTATAAACAACACAAAATATATAATCAAACCAGAAAGCGCCAAATACCTTAAACAAATAAAACCTAACCCCCCTAAACTAAATGCATTACCAAAAATACATAAACCGAACATTCCCATCAGACCATTAATAAACAACACACAGGCACCCTCCCACAAAATCGCAAAACAACTAGACAAGATAATCAGAGAAAATATTAATCTCAGTAACAACACATCCATCAAAAACAACATAGACCTAGTCAAGAAAACTGAACACATCCACATCCCACATAACTCAACTCTGGCATCTTTTGATATAACCAATTTATACACTAATGTCCCCATCAAAGAAACCATCCAAACACTAGAACAACTACTCAGACAAAACAACACACCTGAAACACACATACAAGAAATCATCACACTGACCAAACTAATAACTGAACAAAATTACTTTACATACAATAACAAGATATACACACAAACAGAAGGTCTCCCAATGGGCTCCCCCATATCAGGAATACTAGCAGAAATATATATACACAACATAGAACAGAACCACATAATAAACAACAACAAATACACTAACAAAATTATATATTGGCACAGGTATGTAGATGATATATTACTTTTATTCAAAGGCAACACAAGACAAGTTGAAAACTTCCACAAATACATAAACACTATACACCACAAATTAAAATTTACACTGGAAATTGAACAAAAAAATAGTATAAATTTTCTAGACCTAACAATTAACAAAACTAACAACACACACACATACAAAATATACAGGAAACCAACCACAACTGACATGGTTATACACAACACATCAAACCACCCAACACAACATAAACATGCGGCCTTCAACCATATGCTCCATAGACTAACTAAAATACCCTTAAATAAACAAGATTACACCGACGAACTCAACACAATAAAATACATAGCAATCAAAAATGGTTACAACCCTAATTTAATAAACACACTACACAAACGCATCAAAAACAAAAACAACAAAACACAAAATACTATCAGCACACAACACAATAAATACATCACACTCACATACCACAACTCCTAAACACACAAAATCGCCAACACATTCAGAAAACACAAATACAAAATAGCATACAGAACAACCAATACCATTACAAAACACATCAATAATACAAACACAGACATAGACAAATATAACAAAACAGGTGTTTACAAATTAAAATGTAATGACTGCAATAGTTTCTACATCGGCCAGACAGGAAGATCTTTTTCATCCCGTTATTCTGAACATTTAAAAGCTCTAACCAACAACAATATACACTCCGCATTTGCCACACACATACACACAGAAAACCACAGTTACACCAACATAGACACCAATCTCGAAATTTTACATTACTTACATAAAGGCCGAAAACTCAACACAACTGAACAATACGAAATATATAAACACCACACAACACAACCAAACAACATACTCAACGATCAATTACAATATAAATCACATACACTTTTTGACACAATTTTACAAAAAACAAACATCAAGTTGAATCCCTGCACCAATCCCCTTCTTCCACACACCACCCCCACTACACCTTCCACACAAAAACCGTTACGAAATGATGGCAGTCTGACTAAAAGCTGAAGAAGGCGGATACTTAAGCCGAAACGCGTCCGACGAAAAAAGGAAGTTTTTCACAAGATAAAGTTCATTTTTAGTAAAGTGATAGTGCTGTGAAAGAAGAGATGAACAATCAAGACAACTACAGTGAATAATCCCTAGAGCATTATTATTATTAATTATTTTATTGAAGGTCACATGCAGACTACCTTACGAGGTTTATTAATGAAGATTGACTGTAGAATATTCCAGCGATCATTTAACTGGGCCGAGATGATGTTCCTCTGATCTCAGAAAGAATGTAATGGACGACGGTATTGGTAAGCCGATAGTGCACCACCGATTCGATTCCAGTTATAATGTTAGGGAGGTTTAGGAAAATTAAATATTAGAGGGAAAACTAACAAATAAATATAGATAAATAAATAAAACAAGATCCAAAATGTATAATTAATAAAGAATGTCACAAGAATGATTATAGAAGTAAGATTAAAACTAGGGAAATAATTGTTTTTAAGAAGGAAAGAAGATATAATAGTAATACAACAGATAATTTCATAAATATATAAAGGAGTAGGAATGCTGAAATAAAAAAATACTACGATTAAGATGTTTTGATGGAGATGTTTAAACAAGTTTGAGAAAGATATAAGGAAATAATGTGTTTAGATGTAGTTGATTTTGTCATATATAAGAATTTTTAAATGAATTTAATTGTTTTGAAATATTAATCCTAGGAGGAAAGGTATCTGTAATATTGTAATGGGAAATGTTTATTTAAATTCTGATAGAATCAGAGGAATATATTTTGAATTTTGGGAGTAAGATGTAACAAGAGAAGGGTATGAAGAATGTTGATATTGAGGCTGGATGTTTTATCTCTTTTGTTATAATAAATACAATACTTATTCATATATTCATTCATATATATATATGTTAGGAGTTCGGAAAAAACCAGTGCTTCTTAACGCAAACCAGCACAGCTAAGGGGAAACAGATCAGTTAGGGATATAGTATTGTATAAGGCCACTAGTTGATATTTTGATTTGTTGTTTCAGAGTCTGGTGATGCTGTGGCGGCGATCCTGAGCTGGCCAGTGCATCAGAGCAGGAGCGTTAAGTACCTGTCTGACTTTATGGTGTTGGGATCTCGAGAGAGAAGTCCAGTAAGGTCATTCAGGTGCGGTCACAGTCACTGGATCGAGGGTGAGTTAAATATTTTTATGTAAACCATAAAGGGGGTTGTGGCGACATATCCTGACTGATCCCTTTAGGCAGTATGAATGTGTCAATGAGTTTTTATACTTCGGCATAAAACCTCTCATTGATGGGGTATTGTAACGTGGACATTTAGGCCTACGCGGGGTAATAAATAAATGTTATTGTGTTTAATAAAAAAAAAAGGAAATAAAATTTTACGATGTAATAATAATTTTGGGACATAAAACATAAATTCATAATAAAGGTAAATTTTATTGGAGACAAAATTAGAAAGAGAAATTGTAAAATATTGTTCATGAATTGAAACGACGCAGCAAACCAACATGTGGATTTGTGTCAAGGTAAACATACAGACGCAAGAAAAACAGATATATTATGTAACATCAAGTCAGATGATATTACGTCAGTGTATACGTAACGCTGGAATGCAGGAGTGTCAGACGAACCTCATACTGGCGTAATGATACAACTTTTAGAACAATGAAAGTTTGTAAAACAGCCGCGGCTACTTCACAAAATAGTGCTGTTCGTCAAACACCAGTATAAAATTACTCCGTGAGCCGGCCGGTCACGAAAAAGTTGTAAAACAAGTTTACGGGCGCCCATACGTAACAAATTATTTAAAAATGTGAAATTAATCAAAAGTAAACAGTTCAATAAAGTTATAGTTCCGGTGAACGAATGAAATAAGGAAAATGTGCGGAATAGAAACAAAATGCGTGGTAGAGACGGACTCGTCAAGATCTTGAGTTTGGCAGATAAGTAACCAACAACAGGTAGATCTAAAAGCTTTAAAATTTGAAGAATGTTTTACTAAAGAACTGGCAGCCGAAAATATACTTAAACTAATGAACTTAATAAACCGGGGAGTACAGAAACGTAATGAGAGAGAGAGAGAGAGAGAGAGAGAGAGAGAGAGAGAGAGAGAGCGTGAATATCTATAATATAACGTGCTAGGTAGTGTGTCCGTCATCAGTATGTTACCATAGTAACAAGTAAATAAACAAATTATATTTACCGGCATCGAATATAATCTCAGAATCTACTGAACCGATTTCAATGAAACTTTGCACGCTGATAGCAGGTACCCAACGGAAGGTTTTCCATTTTATCTGATAACGATAGGTTAAAAAGAACCGAAGTTATTGCAAAAAAACGCATTTTTTTAAACCCACGGCTTCGATCGCGAATAATGATAGGTTAAAAAGAACCGAAGTTATTGCAAAAAACGCATTTTTTTAAACCCGCAGCTTCGATCGCGAATATCGATAGGTTAAAAAGAACCAAAGTTATAGCAAAAAAAACTCATTTTTTTAAACCCGCGGCTTCGATCGGGAATATTTGTATATATATGATTGTTGTGGTAACTGTCGAGTTGGTAAATTGCTAATGGTACATCTGTATTAATAATATTCTTATGGAATTCTTATCAGCATATGGAATTCGTATAAACAATACAATAATTCATTGTTTGATTATATTGTAACATTGATTTTATAGTTCACGTTGATTCTGACAAACCATACTCTTCGACATTTGAATATTCAGTAGGCCTATGTGCAGTAGGAATAATTAATTGTCGAGAATTATACTTAACCTACTTCATCGAGAATTATGCGATGAGCGTCAGTGATGTAGTATCAGTACCTTTTTTCGTTAATTTTATGTCATCGGTAAGTAATATGTGCAATATGTATTGTATTGTATAAATTATTAATTGCCCCCTACAGATTTTTTAGTATAGATCAAATAAATAAATTTCCCTTTTTTAGCTTTGCAATGCCAAAAAGACGATCATGTTTAGGAAGATCTATTGCTGCTGCGGAAAGAAAGAGGCGTCTTAGAGCATCTGAAAATGACGTCGAAGGAGTCGAAATGCAATCAGCTCCTGGAAACTCTTCAGAAAGATCTGGATTAGAAGAAGTTTCATGGATTGAAAGTCCTACGATTCGTGAAAATAGATTAGCGGCACAAAGACGCAGGCAAGCGACTCTCAGATCACGAGGTCCTACTTTACGATGGAATGCAAAATTAAATAGTGGTTTCAATTATAATCCAGTTATTAACTACGCGAATGAAACAGATATCAGGTTACCGAGTATGGTTTGCCCTCATTGCAAAGCTTTAAAGTGGAAAAATGAATCACATGGATTATGTTGCTCTGCAGGAAAAATGCGATTAGATCCCATACTTCCTCCTCCAGAACCGTTAAAATCATTATTAAATGGAGAACATCTTTTATCGAAAAAATTTTTGAATGCATTAAGATTGTACAATTCAGCTTTTACATTTACATCATTCGGAGTCAATGAAATAGTCGACGGGAGCTTCATGCCTACTTTCAAACTTCAAAGGCAAGTATATCACCTCATGGGATCATTACGCTACTCCCCACACAAAACGAAGTACCAAAATTTCTACAGGTGTATTTCATAGCTGATTATTTACAGCAATCTGAAACAAGAATGGATCATATTCGTAACTTGGATAAGCCATTAGTAACAGAACTTCAAAATTTACTTCACGCAATCAACCCATATGTTAGTGAACTGAAAAATGCGTTTGAATTTGTAACATCTGCGAATAATAATCAGTACAATATTGTGATTCATGCTGATCGAACAGAAAATAATGAAGAGCACAGGGGTCGCTACAATGCACCAACAACTAATGAGGTGGCAGTAGTTTTAGTTAACCAGGAATGCGATAAACTCGATATAATAATCCGTGCGAGGGATCATAAGCTACATCGAATTGCAGAAACGCATCGAGCTTATGATGCTTTGCAGTACCCTTTAATGTTTTGCAGAGGAGAAGATGGTTATCATTTTACATTAAAATTAGTCGATCCTCAGATTGGGTTACAAACTACTAACTCGACAGTTACCACAACAATCTAATACAAATATTCGCGTGCGAAGCCGCGGGTACCTGCTAGTAAGAATATAAAAGGAGTGCTGGTTTGTGAATAAAAGAAAGAAATATGATTAATAAATAATAAAAAATCAATAATGGAAAAGATGTAAGAAAATTAATTTTAATTGTTTTCATTTCATGAGTTTGTAGCAAAATCTGCAAAGTAGTTAAATGCAGGAAAAGAAGTTTTATGTTTTTACTATGTGTGTTATAGAATAAATAAAAATTTTTTGTTCAATTCAAATATGAATTAAACTAATTACTGCAAATAAACCATTCTGATCTCTTGTGTTCGCCGAAAAGAAACTGGCCCGAAATGGTAAGTACATATATTTTTTCTTGCAGTTGGTACAAATGCAAGATGGCGCCTGAAGAAATTAGAAAGAAAAACGGTGAATAAAAGCAAAATTAATTAAGTTTCAATTATAATAAATAAAGTTATATCACAATTGGTGCCCGAACAGGGACATTTATATAAAATATTCTTATATAAATGTAGGCCTACTTGGAGAGCAGAATGGTTGTTTGAAATAAATAAGGTATGTATGAGGTTACGAGAGTAACATAAGGTGTTGAGTAAATAGAATACATTGTTATGTGATAGTGTGTATAATAGTAATTCTGACAGAATTATACTATTCAAATAATTTAAACAAATGGATAATAACGAGATTGTAGTTGAAATGAGCGAGTCGGCTGGTGTGGGGGAACCAGGGGTTCATTCAACCCCAGTAAATCGGTCAAAAGAATACAGCTTGAATGAGTCAGCCGTAGATGACTCGAGTATCCAGTCAACTCCAACCTCAACAAAATGTAACAAATTAGATAATGATATAATGAGTACATTACGAACCATATCAAGGGATATTCATGAGCAAAAAAGCGAAATTAAAGAAATTAAGAGTAGTTTTAATGATAAATTCAATGAACAAAATATTAAATTTGACGAAATTCGAGATGAAATTAAACAGCAGAATTCTGATTTTAATAAGCATATTAAAGAGATTAATACACGTTGTGATAGTTTTAAAGAACAGATATTAGAATCAATAAGTAGCAATTGCGAGAAAAAGATTGACGAAATGAATAAAAATTTAGAAAGTAAATTAAATCAGATAATGAATAAGAAGTTAGGTGACAATGTTATAGTCATGACAAATATTGATAATGACAAAATAGTGGAAGAGGGAGTGTTAGATAGTAAAGTATTGAATAGTGATGATAATGATGTTAATTACACTTCTGAGAGTATAGTGGGGGTAAAGAATAGTGGAGAAACAGATACATTAAACGTAAATAAAGATGGTCAGATGACATATAATAAGGTAAGTAGGGGTGAGAATTATGAGAATATAATTAAAAATAGTGCTGATGAAGTTTAAGAATGTAATAATGGAATGTTAGTGTGTGTTGATGGGTTAAAGAGAGTGTGTAAAGAGAGTATAGAGGTAGAAAGGTTGCAGAGGGTAAGTTATCCCCAGGTTTATTGTGAACCAATGTGTTTACAAATGTTGTTGTTGAAGGGCAAGAGTCCCTTATTATTGGAAGACATGAGGTCTTTGAGTTGTTCCCCGAATTTTTATGAGTTAGTGCCCTCTGTATGGGATGGTAGAGAAAGTGTGATATGGTGTTGTGGTGAGAGATATCTAGAGAGAGAGTTGTGTGTTGATAGAGAGATAAAATTATTTCAGTTAAAGAGAAATTATAAAGAGTTGACAGAGAGGTTAGAAGTGGAGAAGATAAATAATATGAAATACTTACCTTGTGAAATAAAGATTGATGATTATTTTGATGATACTGTTGTAGACGATAAACGCTTACATAATGATGTAATTGATGTAGTGGAGGAGTATAATGATAAAATAACTTACCTTATGTTAACCAAAAATACTGATGGAGACTGGACAAAAATAACTAATGCAGACAAGGTTTATGAAATAATAAAAGGGAATAATCCTATAAATTATAACAGTATAATGAATGGCATTATGTTAATGGGTTATTATAATAGTAATAATAAACTGAGTGTGAAGTAAGAATGAGAATTGTTATATAAAAATAAGACTATTACATGATGACGGAGGGTAGATAAAAACTTAGTGAATGGACATTTTGAATATTTTAGTTTATGGTTATGACGTAGCTAGATTATGAAATGAAGTGTGATAAATAAGAAAAGTAATGACATAAAGTTGTAAATAAATTTATAGTGAAATTAATTGTGTTTGTGTTGTAACAGGTATTTTATGTAAACAATGTGTATGTAGTAGAAATTGATTTTAATAAATATAATATTTCAGCAGATTAAATAAATAATGAGAGTTTGCAATAAATGAATTGTAAATATTTTGGAAGAAAGTAATTAGAATAATTTGTGTTTTGAACAATTGATTGAATTAAAATGATTTGAGATGAATTAATTTATTAATGATTGTTAT
This sequence comes from Magicicada septendecula, assembly GCA_034769895.1. Taxonomy (NCBI): domain Eukaryota; kingdom Metazoa; phylum Arthropoda; class Insecta; order Hemiptera; family Cicadidae; genus Magicicada; species Magicicada septendecula. Next base: position 443,982,179 of record CM068367.1, on the reverse strand, counting down.
ACAAATAAATTTTGATAATGAATTTAAATGATTTTATGAGATTTAAACTTGATAATAAATAGTGAATAAAAAGTGGTAAAAGACAGAATTTGGGTGGTGATGATTATTTAAATAAGGCATTTGAGTTAGTCAAAGGTAATTTTAATGGGTGTTAGTATGAAATAAGATTTTTGGAAATAAAAGTAATATAGAAACAGGGAATAGTAGGGACACAGTAGTGTTAGTGATTATATGTAGAAAAAGTGAGTAATGTAATTAGAGAATAAATAGTTGATGGTAATATTTTGTGGTGAGATCTGGTGTAGGGAGGGATCAACGTGCGTCGTTGGGCAGGTAGCTGCGAAGGGTTGAAGAGTGTTTGCCGATATTTGGTGGAGGGGCAAAAGGTTATGCATGGAATTGCCAGGTTGGGAACACACATCCTAGTTACAAAGAGGGTATTAAGTATTTTATTTTGAGAGGAAAATGATTTAAGTGGAATTAGTATTGAAGGGGGTTATTATTGAGAGATTGGTGTCATACTATATAAGTCCGTTAGTGGTTGTTGTTAGCAGGAAGAAAGGTGAGTAAGGTTGGATATATAAATGCCAATTTAATACATCGAATCATAATGAATAACGGAGAGTCACCCAAACTAATTGATGAAAATGTGAAATAAAATAAAATTCAAAGTTAAAATGTAATAAAAATGAAATGTTATGTAAAATAAAGGTTGATAATAAATTTGAATTTTTGTGGAAAAGTTAATGGTATAGTAAGTAAAAAATAATTGATAATTAATTAATAAAAGTTCAATTGAAATTAAAATATAATGTTTATAATTGTATATGCAAATTCAAAGATGTAAAGTGTAAATTTTGGTCAAACTTAAATGTGAATTGATTATTTTTAAGAGAATAACAACAAGGTTAATTATGAGTATACTATGTTTTGTGATGTTGTATTATGTTTGTTAGAGTACAGGAGAATTAAAAGAAATCTTAAATATAACCAAACATATAAGAATTTACCGTCCGTGAATTGTAGTAACGGTGTCAGTGTGAACCTTATATGTCTTTTGGTAGTTTCCCCATATTTCGGGCGGTCACGGTTTCACCAAGCCCTGGCCGTGGAATTATGTAAGTAGATACTAAATTGGTGAACATAGAAATTGACAGGGGGGGGTAACGGGGCAAACTACATAACTATGGAACAGCGGCTATCATCGAAGGTGGCGATAGTGCCGTGGTAAGGGTGTGTGAATCATTATAGTAGGATTACTGGTGTCCTCGGACATCAGTAATGCCGAATTTTATATAACGCTGAACCAAGAACGGGGTAGGCAGCGTCTACACCCTAATTATAATTCAGTTCTTGTGGATGCAAATGGACGCCACAGTCCACCCTCAGGAAACAATAGAGTGTGTGGAAAGGGAGCTGGCCGTTACAAGCCAGGGGTGTAAACAATAGAGTGTTTATGCAACCAGGTAAATGCCTTGCATGGTTTACCCGTGGGGTGATTTACCTAATTGTAACTGGGATATATGGGGGGATATTAGATTTTGATGTAGAAGGAGGTTACTAAATTGTTAGTAATGAGTTGAAATATTAGATTGCATTATGTAAATGATAAAAAATAGTAGTTGATTTTACGATGTACTTAGATGATTTTGTGTTAATTTGAGATGTTTTGATGGAGATGTTTAAACAAGTTTGAGAAAGATGTAAGGAAATAATGTGTTTAGATGTAGTTGATTTTGTCATATATAAGAATTTTTAAATGAATTTAATTGTTTTGAAATATTAATCCTAGGAGGAAAGGTATCTGTAATATTGTAATGGGAAATGTTTATTTAAATTCTGATAGAATCAGAGGAATATATTTTGAATTTTGGGAGTAAGATGTAACAAGAGAAGGGTATGAAGAATGTTGATATTGAGGCTGGATGTTTTATCTCTTTTGTTATAATAAATACAATACTTATTCATATATTCATTCATATATATATATGTTAGGAGTTCGGAAAAAACCAGTGCTTCTTAACGCAAACCAGCACAGCTAAGGGGAAACAGATCAGTTAGGGATATAGTATTGTATAAGGCCACTAGTTGATATTTTGATTTGTTGTTTCAGAGTCTGGTGATGCTGTGGCGGCGATCCTGAGCTGGCCAGTGCGTCAGAGCAGGAGCGTTAAGTACCTGTCTGACTTTATGGTGTTGGGATCTCGAGAGAGAAGTCCAGTAAGGTCATTCAGGTGCGGTCACAGTCACTGGATCGAGGGTGAGTTAAATATTTTTATGTAAACCATAAAGGGGGTTGTGGCGACATATCCTGACTGATCCCTTTAGGCAGTATGAATGTGTCAATGAGTTTTTATACTTCGGCATAAAACCTCTCATTGATGGGGTATTGTAACGTGGACATTTAGGCCTACGCGGGGTAATAAATAAATGTTATTGTGTTTAATAAAAAAAAAGGAAATAAAATTTTACGATGTAATAATAATTTTGGGACATAAAACGTAAATTCATAATAAAGGTAAATTTTATTGGAGACAAAATTAGAAAGAGAAATTGTAAAATACTGTTCATGAATTGAAACGACGCAGCAAACCAACATGTGGATTTGTGTCAAGGTAAACATACAGACGCAAGAAAAACAGATATATTATGTAACATCAAGTCAGACGATATTACGTCAGTGTATACGTAACGCTGGAATGCAGGAGTGTCAGACGAACCTCATACTGGCGTAGTGATACAACTTTTAGAACAGTGAAAGTTTGTAAAACAGCCGCGGCTACTTCACAAAATACTGCTGTTCGTCAAACCCCAGTATAAAATTACTCCGTGAGCCGGCCGGTCACGAAAAAGTTATAAAACAAGTTTACGGGCGCCCGTACGTAACAAATTATTTAAAAATGTGAAATTAATCAAAAGTAAACAGTTCAATAAAGTTATAGTTCCGGTGAACGAATGAAATAAGGAAAATGTGCGGAATAGAAACAAAATGCGTGGTAGAGACGGACTCGTCAAGACCTTGAGTTTGGCAGATAAGTAACCAACAACGGGTAGATCTAAAAGCTTTAAAATTTGAGAATGTTTTACTAAAGAACTGGCAGCCGAAAATATACTTAAACTAGTGAACTTAATAAACCGGGGGGTACAGAAACGTAATGAGAGAGAGAGAGAGAGAGAGAGAGAGAGAGAGAGAGAGAGTGTGAATATCTATAATATAACGTGCTAGGTAGTGTGTCCGTCATCAGTATGTTACCATAGTAACAAGTAAATAAACAAATTATATTTACCGGCATCGAATATAATCTCAGAATCTACTGAACCGATTTCAATGAAACTTTGCACGCTGATAGCAGGTACCCAACGGAAGGTTTTCCATTTTATCTGATAACGATAGGTTAAAAAGAACCGAAGTTATTGCAAAAAAATTCATTTTTTTAAACCCACGGCTTCGATCACGAATAATGATAGGTTAAAAAGAACCAAAGTTATAGCAAAAAAAACTCATTTTTTTAACCCGCGGCTTCGATCGCGAATATTTGTATATATATATATGATTGTTGTGGTAACTGTCGAGTTGGTAAATTGCTAATGGTACATCTGTATTAATAATATTCTTATGGAATTCTTATCAGCATATGGAATTCGTATAAACAATACAATAATTCATTGTTTGATTATATTGTAACATTGATTATATAGTACACGTTGATTCTGACAAACCATACTCTTCGACATTTGAATATTCAGTAGGCCTATGTGCAGTAGGAATAATTAATTGTCGAGAATTATACTTAACTTACTTCATCGAGAATTATGCGATGAGCGTCAGTGATGTAGTATCAGTGCCTTTTTTCGTTAATTTTATGTCATCGGTAAATAATATGTGCAATATGTATTGTATTGTATAAATTATTAATTGCCCCCTACAGATTTATTAGTATAGATCAAATAAATAAATTTCCCTTTTTTAGCTTTGCAATGCCAAAAAGACGATCATGTTTAGGAAGATCTATTGCTGCTGCGGAAAGAAAGAGGCGTCTTAGAGCATCTGAAAATGACGTCGAAGGAGTCGAAATGCAATCAGCTCCTGGAAACTCTTCAGAAAGATCTGGATTAGAAGAAGTCTCATGGATTGAAAGTCCTACGATTCGTGAAAATAGATTAGCGGCACAAAGACGCAGGCAAGCGACTCTCAGATCACGAGGTCCTACTTTACGATGGAATGCAAAATTAAATAGTGGTTTCAATTATAATCCAGTTATTAACTACGCGAATGAAACAGATATCGGGTTACCGAGTATGGTTTGCCCTCATTGCAAAGCTTTAAAGTGGAAAAATGAATCACATGGATTATGTTGTTCTGCAGAAAAAATGTGATTAGATCCCATACTTCCTCCTCCAGAACCGTTAAAATCATTATTAAATGGAGAACATCTTTTATCGAAAACAATTTTGAATGCATTAAGATCGTACAATTCAGCTTTTACATTTACATCATTCGGAGTCAATGAAATAGTCGACGGGAGCTTCATGCCTACTTTCAAACTTCAAAGGCAAGTATATCACCTCATGGGATCATTACGCTACTCCCCACACAAAACGAAGTACCAAAATTTCTACAGGTGTATTTCATAGCTGATTATTTACAGCAATCTGAAACAAGAATGGATCATATTCATAACTTGGATAAGCCATTAGTAACAGAACTTCAAAATTTACTTCACGCAATCAACCCATATGTTAGTGAACTGAAAAATGCGTTTGAATTTGTAACATCTGCGAATAATAATCAGTACAATATTGTGATTCATGCTGATCGAACAGAAAATAATGAAGAGCACAGGGGTCGCTACAATGCACCAACAACTAATGAGGTGGCAGTAGTTTTAGTTAACCAGGAATGCGATAAACTCGATATAATAATCCGTGCGAGGGATCATAAGCTAAATCGAATTGCAGAAACGCATCGAGCTTATGATGCTTTGCAGTACCCTTTAATGTTTTGCAGAGGAGAAGATGGTTATCATTTTACATTAAAATTAGTCGATCCTCAGATTGGGTTACAAACTACTAACTCGACAGTTACCACAACAATCTAATACAAATATTCGCGTGCGAAGCCGCGGGTACCTGCTAGTAAGAATATAAAAGGAGTGCTGGTTTGTGAATAAAAGAAAGAAATATGATTAATAAATAATAAAAAATCAATAATGGAAAAGATGTAAGAAAATTAATTTTAATTGTTTTCATTTCATGAGTTTGTAGCAAAATCTGCAAAGTAGTTAAATGCAGGAAAAGAAGTTTTATGTTTTTACTATGTGTGTTATAGAATAAATAAAAATTTTTTGTTCAATTCAAATATGAATTAAACTAATTACTGCAAATAAACCATTCTGATCTCTTGTGTTCGCCGAAAAGAAACTGGCCCGAAATGGTAAGTACATATATTTTTTCTTGCAGTTGGTACAAATGCAAGATGGCGCCTGAAGAAATTAGAAAGAAAAACGGTGAATAAAAGCAAAATTAATTAAGTTTCAATTATAATAAATAAAGTTATATCACAATTGGTGCCCGAACAGGGACATTTATATAAAATATTCTTATATAAATGTAGGCCTACTTGGAGAGCAGAATGGTTGTTTGAAATAAATAAGGTATGTATGAGGTTACGAGAGTAACATAAGGTGTTGAGTAAATAGAATACATTGTTATGTGATAGTGTGTATAATAGTAATTCTGACAGAATTATACTATTCAAATAATTTAAACAAATGGATAATAACGAGATTGTAGTTGAAATGAGCGAGTCGGCTGGTGTGGGGGAACCAGGGGTTCATTCAACCCCAGTAAATCGGTCAAAAGAATACAGCTTGAATGAGTCAGCCGTAGATGACTCGAGTATCCAGTCAACTCCAACCTCAACAAAATGTAACAAATTAGATAATGATATAATGAGTACATTACGAACCATATCAAGGGATATTCATGAGCAAAAAAGCGAAATTAAAGAAATTAAGAGTAGTTTTAATGATAAATTCAATGAACAAAATATTAAATTTGACGAAATTCGAGATGAAATTAAACAGCAGAATTCTGATTTTAATAAGCATATTAAAGAGATTAATACACGTTGTGATAGTTTTAAAGAACAGATATTAGAATCAATAAGTAGCAATTGCGAGAAAAAGATTGACGAAATGAATAAAAATTTAGAAAGTAAATTAAATCAGATAATGAATAAGAAGTTAGGTGACAATGTTATAGTCATGACAAATATTGATAATGACAAAATAGTGGAAGAGGTAGTGTTAGATAGTAAAGTATTGAATAGTGATGATAATGATGTTAATTACATCCTTAAATTTTTAGTGACCGTCAATCAGTGAATGTTTTAGTGGATGGTTAGTGAGGATCGGTCAATAATACAACTTTAGTTATTTTGCGTCGACGTTTCGACAATATTTATTGTCATCTTCAGGACCTGTGTATGAAATACAATAGAAATATCAAACATAACGAAACAATTAAATATTTGGGTGAACGTGTTGGTGATGTGAGTGTGTGCGTGTGTATGTATGTATCATTTTTTATGTGAAGACTTATGATAGTTTGTTTACATCTTCAAATTATCTTTAAGAAAGCGAGCAAATTATAGTATCAGAGAACTTAATTTATACAGTATTACAATTTAAATTACTAAATATAATGTTATTTTAATTAATTAAACAAACAGTAACCAACAATTGGATATTACAGTAGATTGGTACATAAATTGTTTATACCTACAACAGTCAACATATAGCAAAGTAATATATTACCTATAACTAAAACAGATTAGGGGATGTTACTACGTAATTATTAAAAGTTATTTTTACCATGTTTCACTCCCTACTGGTGTTAGCAAACAATCATAATTTAGAAACATAATTTAAAACATAATTTAGAAACAATCATAATTTACACAATATTGTAAAACATTACGACTTAAATCAGATAGTTGACAAAGGTTACAAACAAAAGTTTCTGGTAAATTTTACTAACAGGTAAACTTGGATAATACGGTAATTGTAATCATATTGTAAAATATAGTCAAGAGTACTATAGAATAATGTAATTTATGTGTGTCCACAATCACCCTTCTCTTTCACCCATGCTCCCCCCGCCAGTCCTCACAGCCTCTCACTCTAACCTGAAATCGATCTATCACTCACTATCACCCCACTCACTCACTATCTCTCTCTCTCTCTCTTCTACATCTCACTCACTGTCTCCCTTCTTCCCTCTCGCACTCTTCCACCCTTCGCTCTCACACTCTTTCTCTCTCCCCCTCTCATTATCTCTCTTCATTCACTCTCTCTCTCTCTCTCTCTCTCTCTCTCTCTCTCTCTCTCTCTCCCTCTCATTCACTCTCTCTCCCTCTCTCTCACTCTCTCTCTCTCGGTCTCTCTCTCATTTGTCATTGTCCACGATTGGCACTCTAAAACACTCACCATTTTTATTACACTATCATCCTCATATAAATAGAGAATTTATGCACACGATAACAGAAATGATTTACCAACTTGTATTAAAGGGTTACAGACTTTATAACACAACATTATAGATAACAGATCTATTATATGAAAATTGTTATTACTTAATATTTACATTTTGGTAAATGTTATTTACCTGGAACTTGGTCTATACAGAGTACCATAGTCAATGTAGTTCAAATATATGTCGGTCATAATCTCTCTCACTTGCTCCCTCAATCTCTCTCTCTCTCTCTCTCTCTCTCTCTCACTCTATTCTAAACAGATATATACCACAAATCTAACACGTAGACGTGTACATACACACACGCTAGAATTACATATGAACACACACACACACACACACACACACACACACGCACACACACAACAAAACAACCTCACAAGTCAACAACACATTCGAGAATCCATACATAAATATAACACTGTTTTATTCACTTATTTTTATCATCTAAGTGTAAATTATGCACAACGGAGATGCCCACTGTACTGAGTTTAAAACTGATCGACTATGTGTCTATAAGAAATGTTATATGTTTCTTAGCTAATACTAAATAATATGATCAGTGAGACACTTACAATTGTTGCTGACGCCAAACACACAACTGTAAATTTTCCCTAACCAACACCTTATTATAAAGCAGAACAGATGACCCTTGTACATTTGTAGGAAATTAAGTAACATGTGTTCGGAAGACAGTTGAGAAAGATTTGCACTAGGGGGGAGTGTGACACTAATTAATATCTAACGACAAGCTGGCCACTAATGACCAACACATCCTGTAGGGAGACTACTGATTATTTCTTCAAATTTCATGTTTTGACGGTGTGTATAAGTTGAGCATAACTGGACGAGAGGTTTTGAGTATCAGTCCGAAAATTAATGGAGTGAGGGTCACTTTTAATTTGAATCATTTCCAGTACGCACCTTTTGAAATAATTATTTTCGTAATGTTTAATTTGGGTGTTGTTGAAGTCAAATTCATGACCGGTGTTTAAATGGTGAGATACTAAAGCGTTGGGGTTATCATTATGGGTTTTTTTATGGCAATCATACCTATGTTGATAAATTCTCTTATGTAAATATTGGGACGTAATACCAGTGTATGTGGCTGGACAGTCATTGCATTTAGAGAGTTGTGTGTTGATAGAGAGATAAAATTATTTCAGTTAAAGAGAAATTATAAAGAGTTGATAGAGAGGTTAGAAGTGGAGAAGATAAATAATATGAAATACTTACCTTGTGAAATAAAGATTGATGATTATTTTGATGATACTGTTGTAGACGATAAACGCTTACATAATGATGTAATTGATGTAGTGGAGGAGTATGATGATAAAATAACTTACCTTATGTTAACCAAAAATACTGATGGAGACTGGACAAAAATAACTAATGCAGACAAGGTTTATGAAATAATAAAAGGGAATAATCCTATAAATTATAATAGTATAATGAATGGCATTATGTTAATGGGTTATTATAATAGTAATAATAAATTGAGTGTGAGTAAGAATGAGAATTGTTATATAAAAATAAGACTATTACATGATGACGGAGGGTAGATAAAAACTTAGTGAATGGACATTTTGAATATTTTAGTTTATGGTTATGACGTAGCTAGATTATGAAATGAAGTGTGACAAATAAGAAAAGTAATGACATAAAGTTGTAAATAAATTTATAGTGAAATTAATTGTGTTTGTGTTGTAACAGGTATTTTATGTAAACAATGTGTATGTAGTAGAAATTGATTTTAATAAATATAATATTTCAGCAGATTAAATAAATAATGAGAGTTTGCAATAAATGAACTGTAATTATTTTGGAAGAAAGTAATTAGAATAATTTGTGTTTTGAACAATTGATTGAATGATTTGAGATGAATTAATTTATTAATGATTGTTATAAAATTAATTTTGATAATGAATTTAAATGATTTTATGAGATTTAAACTTGATAATAAATAGTGATTAAAAAGTGGTAAAAGACAGAATTTGGGTGGTGATGATTATTTAAATAAGGCATTTGAGTTAGTCAAAGGTAATTTTAATGGGTGTTAGTATGAAATAAGATTTTTGGAAATAAAAGTAATACAGAAACAGGGTAATAGTAGGGACACAGTAGTGTTAGTGATTATATGTAGAAAAAGTGAGTAATGTAATTAGAGAATAAATAGTTGATGGTAATATTTTGTGGTGAGATCTGGTGTAGGGAGGGATCAATGTGCGTCGTTGGGCAGGTAGTTGCGAAGGGTTGAAGAGTGTTTGCCGATATTTGGTGGAGGGGCAAAAGGTTATGCATGGAATTGCCAGGTTGGGAACACACATCCTAGTTACAAAGAGGGTATTAAGTATTTTATTTTGAGAGGAAAATGATTTAAGTGGAATTAGTATTGAAGGGGGTTATTATTGAGAGATTGGTGTCATACTATATAAGTCCGTTAGTGGTTGTTGTTAGTAGGAAGAAAGGTGAGTAAGGTTGGATATATAAATGCCAATTTAATACATCGAATCATAATGAATAACGGAGAGTCACCCAAACTAATTGATGAAAATGTGAAATAAAAGAAAATTCAAAGTTAAAATGTAATAAAAATGAAATGTTATGTAAAATAAAGGTTGATAATAAATTTGAATTTTTGTGGAAAAGTTAATGGTATAGTAAGTAAAAAATAATTGATAATTAATTAATAAAAGTTCAATTGAAATTAAAATATAATGTTTATAATTGTATATGCAAATTCAAAGATGTAAAGTGTAAATTTTGGTCAAACTTAAATGTGAATTGATTATTTTTAAGAGAATAACAACAAGGTTAATTATGAGTATACTATGTTTTGTGATGTTGTATTATGTTTGTTAGAGTACAGGAGAATTAAAAGAAATCTTAAATATAACCAAACATATAAGAATTTACCGTCCGTGAATTGTAGTAACGGTGTCAGTGTGAACCTTATATGTCTTTTGGTAGTTTCCCCATATTTCGGGCGGTCACGGTTTCACCAAGCCCTGGCCGTGGAATTATGTAAGTAGATACTAAATTGGTGAACATAGAAATTGACAGGGGGGGTAACGGGGCAAACTACATAACTATGGAACAGCGACTATCATCGAAGGTGGCGATAGTGTCGTGTTAAGGGTGTGTGAATCATTATAGTAGGATTACTGGTGTCCTCGGACATCAGTAATGCCGAATTTTATATAACGCTGAACCAAGAACGGGGTAGGCAGCGTCTACACCCTAATTACAATTCAGTTCTTGTGGATGCAAATGGACGCCACAGTCCACCCTCAGGAAACAATAGAGTGTGTGGAAAGGGAGCTGGCCGTTACAAGCCAGGGGTGTAAACAATAGAGTGTTTATGCAACCAGGTAAATGCCTTGCATGGTTTACCCGTGGGGTGATTTACCTAATTGTAACTGGGATATATGGGGGGATATTAGATTTTGATGTAGAAGGAGGTTACTAAATTGTTAGTAATGAGTTGAAATATTAGATTGCATTATGTAAATGATAAAAAATAGTAGTTGATTTTACGATGTACTTAGATGATTTTGTGTTAATTTGAGATGTTTTGATGGAGATTGTAGCGGGTCAAATTTTGGGTGTTTTATTTTAACCGTTTGGGACATTATTTATATTTTTATTTATTTCATTCTGGGCGGATTATCATTGTGCAACGTATTTGTGCGTATAACAGTCAATGTAACAGAACAGTGAAACAACATAAGACGCAGTCGTTGTTGAGGAATGCGGCTGAAGAATTTACCTCCACAAAATTCTGAGAACTTTGTACCTATGTGTGGCAGCGCACATACGCAACTGCTCAATCACGCTCCAAGTGACGCTCTGGCAAAAAACTAAGATGGCCAGAGAGAGAAATTTTCATCCTTCATTTGGTTTCACTACGGAAATGCTGTTTTAAGTCCGGCCCACTTAAATGACATCAGCAGAGCAGAAGCCAATATTGTCCTCTGGTCACACACATATACCAGCTCTATGCCGCGCATAAAATGGTTACACGACAGCAGGAACAAGATACGACGACGAAAACATCATGGCATGGAGGAACAACTTCCAGGCAGGAACAGGTAGTTGTACCTGTTACACACAGCCAGACAGTACACAGTAGTCAGAGACGCCAAGCGGTCAACGAGATACAGAGTTCCGCTACAGACGCATATATTTTGTTTCGGACCCGGTTGGTCAAGTTTTCGGAAAATGTAATTAATTCAGGAAGACCGACCGGGACCCGAGGAATCGAACGGTGTTACAAACAGTGCTGTGTAGTGACGATTCGAGAGCAGCTAATAACATAAAATGTGACCGTAACGAAAGCACGTGCTCGGCCGGCCTCGCGCATATCAAACTAACGCAAAACGAAACCGTGATCCTTAAAGAATAACTATTTTTTTTTCTTTTCTAATTTTTTATAACATTTGAAAAAGGGTTTGTATGGGGTGTGATAGAATGAATGAGCAGAATGGGCTACCTTGTAAGTAAAAATCATATTGTAAATGTAAGAGTCATGTAACCAACTCAGTTTATGTTTTCGTTCCTTGGTGTTTTTGGATTAAGGATGTCCGTATTTAGTAAGTAAAGCATTCTTTTCATAACAAAAATGTGTTAGACTAAGTTATTTCGTCATTACCACTTTCTCATTTCTGTGTTGCGAAATTCGTCTAACGGACCGGAATCTTCTGAGTTATTAATTGGGTGGGTCAGATTGCAAAATTGTCCGTTTTATTAAGGTGGAGTGTAAAGGTTTTCGATATTTTATCCTATAAAAAATAATCGTGGCGACCTTGGTCTTCTGGTGAAATTTGGATATGGTAAGTAATTGATGGCGTACAGGTAAGTTCTGGCAGTGGATCTTATTTATTTATATATTTAGGCCTCTTTTTTATTGTTACAAATGTCGACGCGCTGCCAGGATTTTCGTTTAATTATAATTTTATACGAGATAGACCTATTTTAATACACAGAAAATAGGATGTGGTAATGACGAATGTATAAAAATTTTATCGTACAGAATTAAGTAGGTTAGGTTTATGTTATTGTGATTCACAGTAGGGTTAGGCGTTTGATTATAGGAAAAAAGTGGTTTTGTTATATATAAAGTGTTGTATACAAACAAACTTTAAAAAAAAAAAAAAATGTCTATAATACAAAATAATGATAGTGATTTTGCGTGGGATAAGTGGGAGAAAGAATTTCGAGGTGTTGTGGGTGAGATGACAGACGAGGAATGGGGTAATTTAGACAGTAGATTAACACAAATGGAAGAACAAGAGGAAGGAATATTCGCAGAAATTAATAAACATAGTGAGATGACCAATGATACAGGTAAGATAGTTGAAGAGATAGTGGTAGAAAATAAGACAGAAAATAGGCCTAATGATAACGATAGTGTAGGGGCGGAAGAAAAAGAGTATACAGTATATGACCTATTTAACCTACTTAATGAGTTAAAAACAAAAATGGATAAGGGTTCTGATATGATAAATAAACATTTTAACGAGTGGGACAAAATGATGGACAAACAGTTTGATAATCTGAATAGAATAATGGATGAGGGTTTCAATAAAGTAAAAAATGCTTGTGATAAACCAGACGAGAAGTGGGAGGGAGATAGATATCAGTTAAAAGAGAGTACAGAAGTGGAGTTAACACAGGTAAGTGGTAATGATGTCTTTGATAATAGCGAAGAAATAACTAACAAGGTAAGTTGCAGTTGTAAAACTGAATTAATAAATAATAGTGATAAAATAGTTGAAAACGAGCTATTTAAGAATGATGTAGTGAAAACAAATAGTGATGATGAAGTTTGTGGTGAAGTAGAATTTAATAACAAAATGTTAGCGAGTGTTGATGAAATTGAGAGAGAGTGTGATGAAAGGTTAGGGTGTCAAAGGGCAAATTTTCCCCGTGATATAAGTGGAGTAAGGACTCCGCTAGTAGTGAATTTTGAGGACAGAGTTTCCTCCGTTAATTGTGTGGAAGACGAGGTGTCTTCAAGCAGTCCCCTAATTTTTTGTAAACCTGGAAAAGCCAGGAAATGGTATAGTAAGTTTGTTGTGCCCTTTGCATGGAGTGAAGTAGGTCAGTGGTGTGGTGACAGGTATTGTGATGAAAGTGATTATGAGAGAGAGAAAGAGTTAGAGTGGTTCAAGGTAAATAGAGGTTATGTAGAGCTGATAGAGAAGATGGATATAAAGAGAGTTATGATAAATAATGTAGACATACCTTGTGTAGTAGTAGACAATGATTATATTGATGATAAATGTGTACCTGTAGGAAGAATTAGTGTACTTGTAGTGGAGGAATATGATGAGAAAATAAATTACCTGGGTGTAACAACAAATATTCACGGAGGCGGGATAAAAACAAATAATAGTGACAAGTCTTATGAGATAATAAAAGGGAAAATGAATGACATAGAGGTAATGGTTTATGATAAAAATAATAATAATAAACTGGATGTAAATAAAAATCATTTAGTATACAAATATGTGAGGTATATTTTTGACGATGGTGGCTAAAATAGAAAACAGTAAAAGACAGTTCAATATTTTGTTTTAAGCTATTTGACTTGGCTGATTTGGAAATTGAGATGTGATAACTGAGTAAATACTGAAGTAAATTTGTAAATAAATATGTAGTAAAGCCAATGGTATGTGTTGTGGTTAAGTGACCAGTGTATGTAGGTAATTAATTGTTGTAAGAATAATATTGAAATATTTGCAATTTAAATAAATAAACCAAATTAATTTTGAAAACAAGTAATCAGAGAATTGTAATTGTTTGGATGGTAATGAATTCTATATTGTTAATAATTAATTTAATTAAACAATTTAATACATGTTAAATATTATGTTTGACTATTTCAATATTGTATAATTAACTTTTTAAGGAATTTAAATCATTTTGATAATAGATGGCTGAATTATTTGAGGTGAACTAATATGTTGTGAAATGTTTCAGGGGTGAGGTGAGAGTATTGTGGTATGTTGTATATGTTTTGAGAAATGGGCTGTAAGTATTGAAATTTTACAATATGAATAATGTATAACAAAAAGGTTGACAGGAGTGATTGATATGTTAATTCAGTAATGAAATATTTTGAAATAATTGTGCTAAATAAAAATAATGGTTAAAAATATATATATTAATAATAAATTTAGAATTTTTGAAAATCTGATTACAACACAGGATAAATTCATCATGATGATAAATAAAAAGAGTTAATGAAAAATTTTAAATAATAATGTTTATAAATTTTTATATAAATTATTTAAAAGAGAATTGTTTGTTTGATGTATGCTAATAATCCAGGTTTATTGCTATTTGTGCAATCATTTTATTGTTGTGTGTTAGATATAGTTGTTGATAAAATGTATTTTCATTATGTGTGTAATTTTTTTTTTAAGCCAATCATTAGACGCCTGGCAGGCAATCAACATAATAGAAGTAAGTGTTGATAATGTATTACATGTAACTGTTCAATTTTGAAAGGTATCCATGGTGTTTTAATTATGTTAGGATATCAGCTGATCAACAATACCATGTCACTGGTATATGGGTTTGTAAATGTTACAAGTAATTAATGTTTAGAGTACTACAGACATTTTGAAGTAAAGACAAAAAGAATATGAGAAATAAAATAACAATTTATGCAAATTAATAAAAGATAATTCATGGGTGATAAATGTTTTATGGGACAAGTAGACCTGTCCCAATTGAATTCCAAGTGAAGTTGAAATAATGAATATGATGTAATGTTGTTTTTGAGTTAATGTAATGTAATAGAATTTGGTGAAATATTGATGTTGACACAGTGGTAATGGAGACTTTATGTAGAGTTTTGAATGATATATGGTTGTTTTTATAGTTAATGAGGTTATTTTGTGTATTTGTAGTGAGGTAATGAGATTGAGATTTTTGGGGATGGCAATTTTGTATTAGGGGGTAGTGTATTTGGGGAGTCCGCAACAAGGGTTGGGACGGGATAGGGACCGATTGGCGCCGGAAAGGGTTACCTAGGGGGAGTCCAGGGACCAACATAAGGGGATGAGTTTTTGGGAAGGAAACACGTATCCTATGTACAAAGGGTTGGAGAGTATTTTTTTTCATATATGTAGAGAAGGCGGCGAATTGTGTTAAATGATAAATTGGGGTTTAGAATGGCTTGATTAGTAGATATTTTGATAGAGTTGGGTGTCATGGGAGTTGCAGTTGATTAATATTAGAGTCAGAGGGAGAAAGTTTATGTATATAGAAATGTATAGAGATCTAATACGGAAAAACGAGAATGAATAATTTACATCACCCACAGTATATTAAAGTAAGATTGTTGAAAAGAAAGAGAGATTCATGATAAAGAATATGCAATTGTTTATTTGTTTATTTTTTTAACCAGTGACAGAATTTTGATAAAATTTGAAAATAATGTAAAGTCAAGAAGTGTTTAATTTAAATGATTTAAGTGCCAATTTGATTATTATTTATATTAATATTTTGGTTATTATAAATATTCTATGTTATTATGTTTTGTATTTCAAGGTAGGATATTGAAAATGTTCAAGGTGTTTTCGGAAATCATACATAACATATGTAGGTCAAGGGTTTTGTACTTGACCTAGTTATGATCAGCTGATGAGTTCATACACCTACTAAGCTTGTAGAGTAGGAATTCAATTTTAATTTGTTTGCTTGATTAATTCAAACTAATCTTTGAATAATTTTAATAAATGTTATTTAACAAATAAATTTAATAAATATTTAATGAATAATTTTTTTGAATTTTAAAATGTTGAAAATTTTAAATTTTTTTTGAAGAAAAAAAAACTTGATTTGTCGCCTGCCAGCGAGTGAATATGTTAGATAATTATTATTTTATTGTGTATGTACTAATGATGTTTCTTTTATTGTATTGCTTTATATTGGTAGACTATAAATGATTCTCCATGTTAGAATAGAAATGTTTATATTAGTAGAAATGTCGAGGTTAAGTCAATTGTAACAAAAATTAGAAAAAAGAGGAAGAGAATTTTTTGGTAAACGATTTTTTTTTTGGAAGATTGAATTTTTTGAATTTATAATAAATTTTAAAAGGAAGTTTTTATTTTAATGTGTTATGACAATATGTAATGTTAATGTGTGTGAGCCCAGTATCTGCTAAAGGCAGCCCAGCTTGCAAAAAGGGGATCCATATCGGCGGAGGAGCTGGAATAATTTTAGCCAGGGATTGAGGATTTTGGGGGTAGCATGTTAGAAGGCGAGGAGCGCTGTGGTGCGAGTCTGATCGATTTCTCGGTGTTGGGATCTTTTACGGAGAAGTCCAGTGATCTCGTTCAGATGAGTCCATGGTCGCTGAGCCAGGGGGGTCGTGTACCCATGCAGATTAAGAACCAGGGGGTTGTTGGCACCAGTTCCTCACCGATCCTCTTCGGGGTTATCGATGAGATTTCTTCTGTCATGGACAGCAGAATTCTCATCGAGGGGGTATTGTAGCGGGTCAAATTTTGGGTGTTTTATTTTAACCGTTTGGGACATTATTTATATTTTTATTTATTTCATTCTGGGCGGATTATCATTGTGCAACGTATTTGTGCGTATAACAGTCAATGTAACAGAACAGTGAAACAACATAAGACGCAGTCGTTGTTGAGGAATGCGGCTGAAGAATTTACCTCCACAAAATTCTGAGAACTTTGTACCTATGTGTGGCAGCGCACATACGCAACTGCTCAATCACGCTCCAAGTGACGCTCTGGCAAAAAACTAAGATGGCCAGAGAGAGAAATTTTCATCCTTCATTTGGTTTCACTACGGAAATGCTGTTTTAAGTCCGGCCCACTTAAATGACATCAGCAGAGCAGAAGCCAATATTGTCCTCTGGTCACACACATATACCAGCTCTATGCCGCGCATAAAATGGTTACACGACAGCAGGAACAAGATACGACGACGAAAACATCATGGCATGGAGGAACAACTTCCAGGCAGGAACAGGTAGTTGTACCTGTTACACACAGCCAGACAGTACACAGTAGTCAGAGACGCCAAGCGGTCAACGAGATACAGAGTTCCGCTACAGACGCATATATTTTGTTTCGGACCCGGTTGGTCAAGTTTTCGGAAAATGTAATTAATTCAGGAAGACCGACCGGGACCCGAGGAATCGAACGGTGTTACAAACAGTGCTGTGTAGTGACGATTCGAGAGCAGCTAATAACATAAAATGTGACCGTAACGAAAGCACGTGCTCGGCCGGCCTCGCGCATATCAAACTAACGCAAAACGAAACCGTGATCCTTAAAGAATAACTATTTTTTTTTCTTTTCTAATTTTTTATAACATTTGAAAAAGGGTTTGTATGGGGTGTGATAGAATGAATGAGCAGAATGGGCTACCTTGTAAGTAAAAATCATATTGTAAATGTAAGAGTCATGTAACCAACTCAGTTTATGTTTTCGTTCCTTGGTGTTTTTGGATTAAGGATGTCCGTATTTAGTAAGTAAAGCATTCTTTTCATAACAAAAATGTGTTAGACTAAGTTATTTCGTCATTACCACTTTCTCATTTCTGTGTTGCGAAATTCGTCTAACGGACCGGAATCTTCTGAGTTATTAATTGGGTGGGTCAGATTGCAAAATTGTCCGTTTTATTAAGGTGGAGTGTAAAGGTTTTCGATATTTTATCCTATAAAAAATAATCGTGGCGACCTTGGTCTTCTGGTGAAATTTGGATATGGTAAGTAATTGATGGCGTACAGGTAAGTTCTGGCAGTGGATCTTATTTATTTATATATTTAGGCCTCTTTTTTATTGTTACAAGATGTTTAAACTAGTTTGAGAAAGATGTAAGGAAATAATGTGTTTAGATGTAGTTGATTTTGTCATATATAAGAATTTTTAAATGAATTTAATTGTTTTGAAATATTAATCCTAGGAGGAAAGGTATCTGTAATATTGTAATGGGAAATGTTTACTTAAATTCTGATAGAATCAGAGGAATATATTTTGAATTTTGGGAGTAAGATGTAACAAGAGAAGGGTATGAAGAATGTTGATATTGAGGCTGGATGTTTTATCTGTTTTGTTATAATAAATACAATACTTATTCATATATTCATTCATATATATATATATATGTTAGGAGTTCGGAAAAAACCAGTGCTTCTTAACGCAAACCAGCACAGCTAAGGGGAAACAGATCAGTTAGGGATATAGTATTGTATAAGGCCACTAGTTGATATTTTGATTTGTTGTTTCAGAGTCTGGTGATGCTGTGGCGGCGATCCTGAGCTGGCCAGTGCGTCAGAGCAGGAGCGTTAAGTACCTGTCTGACTTTATGGTGTTGGGATCTCGAGAGAGAAGTCCAGTAAGGTCATTCAGGTGCGGTCACAGTCACTGGATCGAGGGTGAGTTAAATATTTTTATGTAAACCATAAAGGGGGTTGTGGCGACATATCCTGACTGATCCCTTTAGGCAGTATGAATGTGTCAATGAGTTTTTATACTTCGGCATAAAACCTCTCATTGATGGGGTATTGTAACGTGGACATTTAGGCCTACGCGGGGTAATAAATAAATGTTATTGTGTTTAATAAAAAAAAAGGAAATAAAATTTTACGATGTAATAATAATTTTGGGACATAAAACATAAATTCATAATAAAGGTAAATTTTATTGGAGACAAAATTAGAAAGAGAAATTGTAAAATACTGTTCATGAATTGAAACGACGCAGCAAACCAACATGTGGATTTGTGTCAAGGTAAACATACAGACGCAAGAAAAACAGATATATTATGTAACATCAAGTCAGACGATATTACGTCAGTGTATACGTAACGCTGGAATGCAGGAGTGTCAGACGAACCTCATACTGGCGTAGTGATACAACTTTTAGAACAGTGAAAGTTTGTAAAACAGCCGCGGCTACTTCACAAAATACTGCTGTTCGTCAAACCCCAGTATAAAATTACTCCGTGAGCCGGCCGGTCATGAAAAAGTTATAAAACAAGTTTACGGGCGCCCGTACGTAACAAATTATTTAAAAATGTGAAATTAATCAAAAGTAAACAGTTCAATAAAGTTATAGTTCCGGTGAACGAATGAAATAAGGAAAATGTGCGGAATAGAAACAAAATGCGTGGTAGAGACGGACTCGTCAAGACCTTGAGTTTGGCAGATAAGTAACCAACAACGGGTAGATCTAAAAGCTTTAAAATTTGAGAATGTTTTACTAAAGAACTGGCAGCCGAAAATATACTTAAACTAGTGAACTTAATAAACCGGGGGGTACAGAAACGTAATGAGAGAGAGAGAGAGAGAGAGAGAGAGAGAGAGAGAGAGAGAGAGAGAGAGAGAGAGAGAGAGAGCGTGAATATCTATAATATAACGTGCTAGGTAGTGTGTCCGTCATCAGTATGTTACCATAGTAACAAGTAAATAAACAAATTACATTTACCGGCATCGAATATAATCTCAGAATCTACTGAACCGATTTCAATGAAACTTTGCACGCTGATAGCAGGTACCCAACGGAAGGTTTTCCACTTTATCTGATAACGATAGGTTAAAAAGAACCGAAGTTATTGCAAAAAAACGCATTTTTTTAAACCAGCAGCTTCGATCGCGAATAACGATAGGTTAAAAAGAACCGAAGTTATAGCAAAAAAACTCATTTTTTTAAACCCGCGGCTTCGATCGCGAATATTTGTATATATATGATTGTTGTGGTAACTGTCGAGTTGGTAAATTGCTAATGGTACATCTGCATTAATAATATTCTTATGGAATTCTTATCAGCATATGGAATTCGTATAAACAATACAATAATTCATTGTTTGATTATATTGTAACATTGATTATATAGTACACTGTAACCATAAAAAAGAAGCCGAAATATATAAAATAAATAAAACCACTACCAGGACTTACCTGTTGCAGAAATTTCATCAGAAGCCCAGAGTCGCCACCTATATCTTTGAAGGACAGATATGGAGACCTTTACACTTCACCTTAACAAAACGGACAATTTAGCAATCTGACCCCACCCAATTAATAATTCAGAAAGATTCCGGAACGTTTAGACGAATTTTTTCAACACAGAAATAAGACAGTGGTAATGACGAAATAACTTAGACTAACACATTTTTATGATATGAAATGAATATTTTACTTACGGAAATACTGAAGTCCTTAATACAACACACAAAAGAACAAAACACATTTTGTTAGGAAATAGCTCTTACATTGAAAATACAATTCTTACACTTATAAGGTAGCCCAGCTGCTCGCACACACATTCACGCTATTTTAAAAAAAAAAACCCTTTTATTTTACGATACCAATCCTTTTGTTTGTCTTTATTGTCACTGCCGCGATTTCGTGAAAAACACGTGTTTGCCTACCGATTCGAGTGTCCGCTATTTATTGGTCTGATCCACCACACCACCGCACAAATTGTATTATTGGTGAGTTCGTAATTCCTCGGGTCCCGGTCGGTATTAACTCCGTTGTTGACTCAGTTACAGTTTATAAACTACACCGACCGGGTCCGAACAAAATGTCTGTGTCTGTAGCTGAAGTTGGTTGTTCGTGGACTATCTGGCGTCGCTGCTTAATGTCGACTGTCACCGAGAACGTAACAGGTACATGTTGCTTCGTTGAGTCGCGGGAAATGAGCAGTCACGGCCATCAGGTTTTAGTTGCCGTATACTGTTGATTTGCTGAGGCATATTCAGTTTATGCATGGATTATAACTGGTATATGTGTGTGACCAGAGCTTAATATTGGGCTTGGCTCTGGTGATGTCACCAACAGTAGGCGGAGTTTAATGCGACTTCCGGTATTGAGTTGATGGCTGCAACAAACGTTTTTCTACATCGCCATGTTTCATAGCGTGGGTTGTGTTTTCCCAAGCGTCATTCAGGTGCGCCGCCCATCAATGTTGCATACGGGCGTGATCATACACACGCAAAGTTCTGCGAAAAATTGGGGTGGTAAATTCTTCGCCGCATTACTCAACAACAACCTGCGTCTTATTGCTTTGTTTCACTGTTCTGTTATACTGACAATTACGTTGCACAATACAATTACAGTTTTACAAATTTATTATACCAGTCCGCCCGAAAACGAAATAAGTAAAAAATATATATATATATGCCCCAAACGGTTAAAATAAAAACACCCAAAATTTGACCCGCTACAATACCCCCTCGATGAGAATTCTGCGGTTCATAACAGAAGAAATCTCATCGATAACCCCGAAGAGGACCGGTGAGGAACTGGTGCCAACAACCCCCTGGTTCTTAATCTGCATGGGTACACGACCCCCCTGGCTCAGCAACTATGGACTCATCTGAACGAGATCACTGGACTTCTCCGTAAGAGATCCCAACACCGAGAAATCGAACAGCTGAGTACCACAGAGCACCTCACCTTCTAACATGCTACCCCCAAAATCCTCAATCCCTGGCTTAAATTAGTCCAGATCCTCTACCGATATGTTTCCCCTTGTATGCAAGCTGGGCTGCCTTTCGCAGATACTGGGCTCACACACACTAACATTAATGTTACCATAACACATTAAAAGTAAAAAATTGCTTTTAAGATTTATTAAAAATTTAACAAAAAATTCAAAAAAAAATATTTTATCAAAAATTTAAAAAAAAATCAAAAGTCAAAAAAAATAATCTTTTATCAAAAAATTCTCTTCCTCTTTTTCTAAATTTTTGTTTCACATGACAACCTAGACATTTCTACTAATCTAAACACATCCTTACTCTAACATGAGAACCACTTATAGTCTACCAATACAATGCAATACAATAAAATAAACATGGTTAATGCACACATAATAAAATAATCATTACTCAAAAATATTCACTCGCTGGCAGGCGAAAAATCAAGTTTTTTTTTCCAAAAAATTAAAATTTTCAAAAATTTTAAAATTCAAAAAAAATTTAAATTTATTCATTAAAAAATTTTATTAAATTTATTTATTAAATAACATATTTATTAAAATTATTCAAATATTGGTTTGACTTAATTAAACAAACAAATTAAAATTGGATTCCTACTATACAAGCTTAGTAGGTGTATGACCTCATCAGCTGATCGTAACTAGGTCAAGTCCAAGATCCTTGACCTACATATGTTATATATAAGTTCTGAAAACACATTGACCATCTGTAATATCCTAACTTTGAAATACAAACATACTAACAAAATGTCTTTAAAATGAACAAAATATTATTACAATAATCAAATTGGCATTTACATTATCTAAAATAAACAATTCTTGACTTTACATTATTTTCAAATTTTATCAAAATTCTGTCACTGGTTGAAAAAAATAAACAATTGTATATTCTTTATCATGAATCTCTCTTTATGCTTAACAATCTTACTCTTCATTTAACAATCTCGCTATACTTTACTGTGGGTGATATAATTTATTCATTCTCGTTTTTCTGTATTAGATCTGTATACATATATGAACTTTCTCCTTCTGACTCTAATATTAATCAACTTCCATTCTCATGACACCCATCTCTACCAAAATCTCTACTAATCAGGACACTCTAAACCCCAACTTACCATTTAACACAATTCGCCGCCTTCTCCCATTATAAAATACTCTCTAACCCTTTGTATATAGGATACGTGTTTCCCCTACCCAAAAACTCAATTCCCTTATTTGGCGGCCCGGATTCTACCTAAGGCGGCCCCTTCCCCACTAAAATCTATCCCTATCCCGTCCCAACCCTTGTTGCGGACTCCCCAAATACACTACCCCCTAATACAAAATTGCCGTCCCCAAAATTCTCAATCTCATTACATTACTACAAATACACAAAATAACCTCATTAACTATAAAAACAACAATATGTCACTCAAAATCTACATAAAGTCTCCATTACCACTGTGTCAACATTAATACTTCACCAACTCTGTTACATCACATCAACTCAAAAACAACATTACATCATATTCATCTCTATCATTTCACATTCAACTTTTAATTCAAATTGGACAGGTCTACGTGTCCCATAAAAAATTTATCACCCATGAATTATCTTTTATTAATTTGCATAAATTATTGTTATTTTATTTCTCATATTCTTTTTATCTTTACTTCAAAATATCTGTAGTACATTAAACATTAATTACTTGTAACATTTACAAACCAATATACCAGTGACGTTATTGCTGATCAGCTGATCCTCCTAACCCCATGAAAATACATCTTAAAATTGAACAAATTACATGGAATATACATTTCTCTGATTCTGGTTATTTATGTTAGCCTGCCAGACGATTTACTTATTGGCTTAAAAAAAAAATACACACATAATAAAATTACCTATTCTTATCAATGCTTATCTAACAGACAACAATAAAATAATACACTTAAAATTATAGCATGAACACCTTATTTTTAAATATCTAAGCAGCTAGTTACCTGAACAGAGCACAAGCAGTTTTATTTGATCAAACTTTGAATTAAAAAAAACTTTTATGTCATAAACTTTAAATTCGTGACTCCTTTGCGTCACCTCCCAACCACACACACTATTTCAGATTATGGTGGACTGTGGCGCCCATTCGCTTCCACAGAGACTGTATATTTTGGAGCAGGTTTTACCTCTCCGTGTCTCTGCTTCCGCTGTTAAGTTTTAAAGTAGTGAACATCATCATGTTCTTGTTCTATAATCATACACCCTTAAAACGGATCTGCCACCGGTCTTGCTACCCCCAAGCGGGCAGAGTGGCAGCCGCTGTTCCATAGTGCCGGAGATTTCCTCTAATGTCCCCCCATTGAATTTCAAATATATACCAATTTCAAGTCAGCTATGGTCAAGGGACTTGATATGACCATAGCTGGCCGCTAGCCAAAACCACGGTTAGTGCTGGTAAGACAGTAACCGCCCGAAAAGTCGAGGAAATCTAAACTTTTATTTCACTGCCTGTTTCACATCAATCTCATTATGTGCGACACGTTATTTAGTATTGTGTGTAAAATTTTTTATTTACACGGATAAGGTGTGCCGCACGTTTATCGCCAGTTTGGCCTCCGATGGAGGTAACACTCACTGTTACCCCCAACCCATTTCGCTATCTAAGAGAGCACAGGCCACCCCCTCAATAGCCACTTAATAACTACGTAATTAATTAACAATTTTATATACATTATCATAATATTTTCATCAACAACCATTTAACCCATTCATAACCTTTTACCGTTTAACTTTCTTGAAATTTTCAAAATTTATTATTATATATCATTCAGTTATTATTAAAAATTTTTAATTATCATATTTATTAAACACAATGATTGCATTAAAATCTCACTATTGCATTAACACCTCAATCACACCTGTAAACATTTTTATTATACATGATTATAAAATTTACATACTTACACTCCATTTAACACGATATACACACAAAACGTAATCACTACCATCTCTGAAACATCTTACACAAAATTAGTTTAAATCCAACAACTCATCATTCATTACCAAATTTCCAAATCTCGTAAAATAAATTAAAGTCATTAAAAAATTTAGTTAATTAACATTTAAATAAGCAACATTTTTAAGCAGATCGTTTAATTTAATTAATTACTGAAAATATAAATTATATAGTTATCGAAACAATCACCATTAGTCACTTACTGTTTTCACATTCCATGTTATTCTTTCTTTAAATTGCAAAATATTAGTCTTATTGTTATTATGTAATTAATTAATAACAGCTCAATGGCGCCCGAACAGGGACGAATTTAATAAATTAATAAAATTCCATACCTACAAATAAGATACAAGCGTAATTTAGAGACTGAGTGAAAATACGTAATGCAAAATATAGTCAAAGAATTAAGACAGGAGAGTTGGTTCAAATAATAAATAAGTATATAACAACCAATAATAAAGTTATAAAAAAGAGATAAAGTAAAATTACAAAAATGGAAAATACAGAGAATGAAGTCGTTTTGTCCGATTTAACTGTTACAAGCGAAGTAGCTGAATTTGATGAATCAGTTGTTATGAGCAGTCTTGAAGTACATTCAACACCGAATGTAGGTCAAGACGACAAAACTATAGAGATAAGCAACACGAATGAATCAAATAGTACAGATGATTCGGAGATCCAAACGACCCCAAAATCGAATAGAGAAAGCAAAATCAATAATAACGAAGTCAGCTTCACTGACAATAAAACAGAAAGTCAGTCGACGCCGGTCCAAGGCAAAAAGTCTGACGATAGTTACGAAATGTTTCAAATGCTACAAACAATGTTAGATATGAAATTCAGCGAACAGAAGAGTGATTCTGACGCTAAATTTAATATCCAGAATAACAAACTTGACGAGTTAAAAAATAAGATTCAAGAGATTAATAGATGTTGTGAAAGTACCAAAGTAGAATTTACTAATAGAATTAACCAAGTAGAAACCAAGTTAGAGAATTCAATACAGAAGACAGATGTTAAATTTAATGAAATAGATAGTCAGATAGATAGAGTTGAGAAGCAGATAAATGAGAATAATGAAATATTAATAAATTCAATGAATGAGCATAACAATGAAATAGAATATAAAATAAATAAGTGTAATACTGAAACTGAATGTAAGTTGAGTAGCGTAGTAGTGACAATCGAAAAATTGAGTCAGAACATTGATGAACACAAAAATAATGTAGACTTTAAGGTCATTGAAATTGAAAATACCTGTAAGACAGAAATACAAGCATTAAATGAATCAATTAATGTAATATCAAAAAATAGCATACAGTCTGAGTGTAATAACGACAAAAAATTATATTCACTTGAACAGAACATTAATAGTGTGAGAGACGAATTAAGTTTAGTAAGAAACCAAAATTTAAACAATGTTACTGAACATATATTAATTGCACGCGACACTAATAATGAGGTTGAACTCGAAACCTTTTGTAGTGAAAATCGTAGAGTGCATCCAATGCAATTTTTGAATCGAGTACGGGAATTTGACAGATTTAATGGTAGTAGTTGGGAAGTTAAACTTATAAAAATTTTGAAATGTTTTAAAGGTAATTCGGAGATATGGGCAGAGACACATCGAAACGAATGGGAGAGGTATGAAAATTTTGAAAAAGCCTTTCGGAATAAATACTGGTCGGAGGAGGAGCAGGAGATACTACGAAGTCAAATAATGGGAACCGGGAGCTTTGGGAGAAACAACCGTAATATTACCGTCTATACAATGAAGCTATACAATGAAGCTAAGTGCTTAGAACCACCGTTGCCATTCCAGTCTTTTGTACGCCACATCAGCAAACATCTACCGAGGGAAGTATAGATCACGTTAATGACCAGAGAGGTAAGTGATATCAATGAATTAGAAAAAATATTGGATGTTTTTCAGAATATTAAGGACCAGGAAGACAGCAGACGCATACAACAACCTAATATGCACAGTGGAGGGAACTATGCACCAAGAGGAGGACCAAATGGGGGAACCACACACAATGGTCGAGAACGGGACAGACGATATCCGATGTGGAAATGTGATGGGTGTCTGGTGGAAAATTATGCTGACCGTAATTTCTGTTATAGATGTAGAAGGGCGAGGCCCGGACAGCAGCCGAGGACACAACAGAGATTCAACAACCCACAGCAGAGGAACGGGGACAGACAAGCAGAGAATACAAGAAACGAAGGAGGAAATCAGTATATGGGCAGAGTGTATACGCCCCGAAATACAGACGAGAGGACGGGAAACTAAGGAGGACAATGGATGAGGAGGCCCGGCCATTGTCGAGGAATAACCACGGGGTCCACGAAAAAAAATACAGGAATAACACTGTTCACACGGACTTGGCTACGGAATTGATGGAAGAAGAGGAGGCGGAAACAAGGAGACAAGAGGCGTGGTTGACTGAGGTAAAACTGGAAATAGAAGGTAAGTCAGTCTTGACACTTATAGACACCGGTAGTGAAATATCCGTAATAGCGGAACATGTACTAAATAAATTAAAAGAGACTAACAAAAATATTCCGCCAGTGGCGGGAGTAACAATTGTAGGCATTACGGGTGTTAGAAGTAAACGGTTTACAACACAAGTCCAGTTGAATATGTTAATAAATGGGGAAAGTTATGAGAATACATTTTTAGTCGTAAGAGGTTTAAATTTAGAAGTAATTTTGGGTAATGATTTTCTAATCAGGAATAATGCGGTCATCAATTTTAGAAAAAGAATTTTAGAATTGAACAATGAGAATAAACAAGTAACGGTTAATTTTGAACGGGTTTTAGACACAGTAAAGATTTCGGGTATAAGGGTTATACCAGATAAGACCATAAATAGGGAGATGGAATTTAGTATGAATATGTGTAGAGAGAGAGTGAGTGAAGAGAGTGAGGAGAGAAT
Organism: Magicicada septendecula; assembly: GCA_034769895.1. Taxonomy (NCBI): domain Eukaryota; kingdom Metazoa; phylum Arthropoda; class Insecta; order Hemiptera; family Cicadidae; genus Magicicada; species Magicicada septendecula. The sequence goes on along the minus strand of CM068367.1, from coordinate 443,954,213 downwards.
ATGGGCGGATAGAACGGTTAAATTTTGTGGGGAGGGTGGCGTAATAGGGAGTTCTCAGCGTAAAGCGCTGTGGCGGGTAGTCGAGGATTATAGGGGAGTGTCTGCCGGGGAACCAGGAAGGGCAAAAGGTTATGAATGCGAGTTAAAGGTGAGGGAGCATGCGCCATATGTCCAACGTAGTTATCCAGTACCATATTCGAAAAGGGGGGCCGTACAGTTAGAATTGGATAGGATGTTAGCGGGGGATATTATAGAAAGGTCGGTATCAACTTATTCCAACCCTTTAGTAGTAGTGATCAAAAAAGATGGGAGAGTTAGGTTATGTCTAGATGCCCGCAAAATTAATCATATAATTATCCCAGTCCGGGAGTCACCCGAAGCTATCGAAGAGATTTTTCAGAAATTCAGCGGTGTGAAATATATGACCTCTTTAGACCTAACCGCCGGGTATTGGCAAGTTCCTTTGGCAGTAAATAGTAGGAAGTATACCGCGTTCTTGTTCAACGGAAAAAATTATCAATTCAAGCATTTACCGTTTGGTTTGAACACCAGTGTAGCCAGCTTTATCAAGTGTCTTGATGAGATTTTGCAACCTCATAATTTAGATTTCTTAACCATATATGTCGATGATATTCTAATAGCTTCTAAAACATGCGAGGAGCATGTAGAACATTTAGAATATGTATTGGAGAAGTTATACCAGGGAGGTTTGACGGTGAATTGGGACAAGTCAAAATTTTGACAGACCGAGATATATTTTTTAGGTTTCATCATAACACCTACAGGGATACGGGCTAATCCGGACAAAGTAGAATCCATCCTGACGTTTCCGGAGCATAAAAATATAAAACAGTTACAAAGTTTTCTTGGTCTCTGTAATTTTTACAGAAAGTTCCAGCGAAACTACGCCCACACGACGGCCCGACTCAGCGCAGTGCTGCAAAAGAACAGAAAATGGAGGTGGGGAGATAACAAAAGAGCAGCGTTCCACGAAATCAAGAATAAGTTCGCTGATATGATTTTAATGAACCATCCAAATTTTAATGATAATTTCTACTTGCAGACAGACGCCAGCAATATAGCACTTGGAGCGGAACTGTACCAAGAGGACGAGGCGAAAGAACACAAAACCATTGCTTTCGCCAGCCGGACGTTGCTAGCCGCAGAGCGTAACTATACTACCACCGAGAAGGAGCTCCTTAGTATAGTTTTCGCTGTGAAGAAGTTCCGTACGTATCTGCTGGGTAATAAAACCATCATCAGGACGGACCACAAAGCGCTGTCGTTCCTGATTACATGTAAACTTACACACAGCCGGATAACCAGGTGGGTGTTAGCTCTTCAAGAGTATAATTTTTCTTGGGAATATATTAAGGGTGTAGAGAACAGGGTGCCAGACACACTATCACGAATAGACACAGATAGAAATCGAACGGGTAGAGATATCAAAGAAATAGAGATTTACAGATTGTCCAGGGAAGATAAACTTTTTGGGGAAGAATTGAAAGATATCAATGTAATGCAAAGAGCCGATAGTAAATAAAATAAAATAATTACTAGTGTAGAATCAGATGTAGATGAATTTGGGTACAAACAATATTTTCAAGTATTTCAGGGGAGTTTATTTAAAAAAGTAGAGGGGAGAGAAAGGGACTGGAGGTTAGTTATACCTGAAGGGCTGATAGAGAAAATAGTGTGGGACTGTCACCTTAGATACGGGCATTTTGGGGCACGGAAGTGTGTGAATGTATTAAAGGAATGTTGTCTATTTAAAAATATGGAAAAACGCGTCCGAAAAATACTTAGAGCTTGCGAACTATGTCAGAAATCTAAAGTTGTGAATTATAGGTTAGAAGGAGAACTAAATTACATTAAAGTAGAAAAACCATTTGATTTAGTAGCTGTAGATTTGTACGGCCCATTGCCAAAGGGTAGGGGTGGAGTGATGCATATTTTTGTTGTACTTGATACTTTTTCCAAATATGTAAGGTTATATAGCGTGAAGCGAGCAACAAGTAAGGTGCTGAGTGAGAAGATCACACGCGACTACATGATCAACGTGGGAAAGCCGAAGGTGATATTATCCGACCATGGACCGCAGTTCATCAGCGGGAGATGGCGCCAGACTCTCGGATGGGAAGGTATCATCCCAAAGCACACCGCTGTGTATCATCCGCAGTCCAATCAGGCGGAGCGAGTCATGAGGGAGTTGGGCAGAATTTTCCGGACATACTGCCACGCCAAACACAGCGAGTGGCCACTCTATGTGCAGAAAATTGAAAATTGGCTTAACTGCACCACCCATGAGTCGACAGGGTTCACTCCTTATGAGTTAATAAGAGGAAAGCATCCGCAGAGAATTTTGGAACAATTAATTGAGTATCCACCAGAAACCAACACTATTGGTCGTGATGTAAAACTTAGGCTAGCGAAAGAAAGCTTATTGACGAAGGGGGAGAAGAGAAAACAGAGACATGATATGAAAGGTAAGTGGACGCAGTACGAGGTTGGACAGCTGGTATTGGTACGACGACATGATTTATCAAGTGCCCAGGATAAGGAGATCAAGAAATTTTTCTTACTCTACGAGGGGCCGTACGAGGTAATCGAGGTAAAAATGAAGAATTCATATGTGTTACAGAATAGAGAAACGAGGGAGATAGTTGGAACGCACAACGCTACAAATTTGAAATTATATTGGTCAACATAAGGAATTTATCAATGATTAATTGTATGAATGAAATTTAATAGATTTCTATATGTTTTCAGAAGAGATCCTCCCCCATTTTCGGGCGGTCACGATCTTACCAGTCCTGGCTGTGGAATTCGGAACTTGGAGGCGGGCCATGGTTGGCGGATCTTCCTTCGGGCGGTGAAAACAACGATGGTCCGGCTCCACCAAAATTGGTAGAAATTAGAAAACTTGCTACACATTTGAACGGGGAGGGGGACCCCAAAAGGTACGTGACACAAATTATCATTAATACACTCCAGGTGCAGCGGTCTTGGTGTACCTGTCACGTGCCTGCACTGCCATAGAGGGTGTGTATATAAGGGAGGCTACACCTAAATACAAGGCAGTGCGTGCAAATTTAAAAAATTTTCAGTGTCAATGGCAAAATTCAAGTTGAGCCATTGACAGTAGTTTTGTTTAAACCGAAATGAAGAGTTTTGCGGAGAGGCAGAGTTGGACACAGTTAAGATGACGGGTCGGAAGAAATGAGGGCGATAAGTGAGTATAGTTGGGTATAAAGGGGAAGTAACTGCACAAAGTAGATCTTAGCTGGGTCAGACTTTGCCTCATCGCAAGAACACCCCCGTTTCAGGCGGGGATACTGACCACTAGAATATAAGAGAGTTTTGAAGAAAAAAAAAAAATATATATACCAAAATATTTTGGATGTTTATAATTGTAAATTTAAATAAATTTTAAAATTAAGTGACCAAAAATAATTGTCAAGTTTTAGTATCAGTGAGCATGGGAACGTTTTAACAGATGTGAAATAAAATAAAAACTTGTTATCAATACAAGATGTGGGGATAATTTTGGGGGGTAGATTGGTGCTCAAAGAAGTGATAGAACAGTGGAGTGTAAAACTGCAATTGTCGAAAGTTTTAGTTTATCACTTTTAATTAGTTAGTTATTAAGTTGCTATTGCGGGGGTGGCCTGTGCCCTCGTAGATAGTGAAATGGGTTGGGGGTAACAGAGAGTGTTACCTCCATCGGAGGCCAAAATGGCGAAAATGTGCGACACACCTTTTCGTGCAAATTCAATTTGTACACTGATAGACGTTCGTGTCGCACATACTAATGACGAAGTAGAGCAGGCAATGAAATGAAATTAGATTTCCCCGACTTTTCGGGCGATTACTGTCTTACCAGCACTAATCGTGGATTTGGCTAGCGGTTAGCTATGGTCATACCAAGTCCCTTGACCATAGCTGACTTGAAATTGGTATATACTAGAAATTAAATGGGGGTGAAATTTAGGGGAAATCCAGGTAATATGGAACAGCGGCTACCACTCTGTTCGAGTAGGAACAGCAAGGCCAGGTGGTAGACCCGTTTAAGGGCGTTTAAATATAACCACGAATATGTTGGTATTCAAAAACGTTAAAATATAACTGCCGAAGCAAAGACACGGAGATGTCAAATTACTCCAAAATATGCAGTCTTTGTGGAAGCGAAAAGGCGCTACAGTCTTACATAACTTGCAATAGAGTGTGTGGATGGGAGGTGGCTCAGAGGAGCCACGAATTTAAATTCTATGTCATAAAAATTGCTAACTCTAATTTTGATCAAATAAAAATGCTTGTGTTCCGTTTAAATAACTAGATGCTCATACATTCAATATAAGGTGTTCATTCTATGTTTAAATGTAATATTTTATTGCAGTAGGTTAGATATAAGAGTTGATAGAAAGTATATGTTTTATATAATTTGTGTATTTTTTAAACTAAGCAAATAACTAAACCGACTGGCAGGCGGTTAACATAAATTATCAGAATCAGAAAGAGGGGAAACCAGGAGGTTAGAAATAAGGATTGATAAATATACATATTTCATGTGAGTTTGAGATGTGTTTTCATTGTGTTAAGAATGTCAGCTGATCAACAATAAAATGTCACTGTTATATTGGTTGTAAATGTTCCAGGTAATTAATGTTTAATGTAATGTTTCAATGTATTACAGATGCTATTTAAAGTAATGAGAAAAGTAATTTGATAAAGTGAGAAATAAAGTAATAATTTGTGAAAGCTAATAAAAGATAGTTTTTGCGGTGATGGATATTTTGTGGGACATATAGATCAGTCCAAGTTGAATTTAAAATTGAAATAGTAGAGATGAAAATAATGTAATGTTGTTATGAGGTAATGTAATAGAATTTGAGAAGTATTGATGTTGACACAGCAGTTACGGAGAATATATGTAGAGCTTTGAGTGATATATTGATGTTTATAATTGATGATGTTATTTTGTTGTAGTTGAAGTGGGGTAATAAGATTGAGATTATTGGGGATGGTAATTTTGTAATAGGGGTAGTGTAATGTGGGAGTCCGCAACATAATGGTTGGGACGGGATGGGACCGATTTAGTGGGAAGGGGTCGCCTCAGGTAGAATCCAGGGACCAGATAATGGGAAATGAGCTTTTGGGGGGGGGACACGTATCCTAAGTACAAAGGGTTAGAGAGTATTTTATTATATAAATTGAGAGAAGGTGGCGATTTGAGTTTATTAGTAAGTTGGGGTTAGAGAGCGTTTTGAGAGATGTTTTTGATAGAGATGGGTGTCCTGTGAGTTACAGCTGTTAGAGGTTAGAGTCAAAGAGGTAAAGATTATATATGTATACAGATCAAGTAGTAAATTAAAGGAGATAAATATTTAAGTCACCCACAGTAATGGAGAATAAGATTGTCAAATAAAGAAAAAGATTTGTAATAAGAAAATATAAAATTTTTGTAATTGAAGACAGTGACCAATTTTTGATAGAATTTGGAAATGTAAAGTTATAAAGTGTTTATTTTGAATAATTTAAATGTCAATTTGATTATTATTTATAATAATATTTTATTAATTTTAAATGTTTTATTTTATTATGTTTTTGTGTTTCAAGTTAGAATGTTACAGATGTTAAATGTATTTTCAGATAGAACTTGTACATAACGTATGTAGGTCAAGGTTGTAGACTTGACCTAGTTTTAATCAGCTGACAGTGAGGTCATATAAGTTAATAGTAAGGAAGTTAATTCAACTTTGGTTGTGGATCAATTTAAACAAATTTTAAATAATTTCTATATGTAAAATGAAACATTTTAATAAATTTAAATTTTTTTTCTTTGAATTTTAAAATTTTTTGGAAAATATTTTTTTGTTGGAAAAAAAATTTATTTTTATTTCTTGATTTTGCGCCTGCCAGATAATGGATATTTTCAACTTTGCTTATTTTATTGTTTGTGTTCTAACCATGTTTATTATTATTGATTTATTTTGTTGAATTGTATTGTTAGACTCTAGGTAATCACATGTTAGGTTAAGGATGTTCTTAAGTGTAAGAAATGTTTGAATTGATTTATTTTAAATAACAGAAAAAACCAATGAAGAGAATAATTTAAAATATATACAAAATTTATGATTTGATTTTAAATGGAAACAACCAGTGAGGGGTATTTTAACGAATTTTTAAAGAAGTTTTCAATTGTCAATATGTAATGTGAGTGTGTGTGAGTCCAGTATCTGCTAAAGGCAGCCCAGCTTGCATATAAGGGGAAACATATCGGTGGAGGATCTGGCATGATCTAAGCCAGGGGTTGAGGATTTTTGGGGTAGCATGATAGAAGGCAAGGTGCGCCGTGGTGCGTGTCTGTTCGATTTTTCGGTGTTGGGATCTCTTACGGAGAAGTCCAGTGATATCGTTCAGATGCGTCCATGGTCGCCAAGCCAGGGGGGTTGTTTACCGATGAAGTGTAAGAACAAAAGGGGGTTGTTGGCACCAGTTCCTCACCGGTCCTCTTAGGGGTTTTATCAATGAGATTTCTTCTGTTTTGGACAGAAGAATTCTCATTGGGGGGTATTGTAACGTGTCAAAATTATGGGGTATTTTATTTTATTTCAGTTTTTGGGGTTTCATAAAAAATATTGTGCAAGTTTTAATCCCATTGTGAAAGAACACGTGGTGACTATAGCAGTTTGTAACAAAGCAGCAACGTAATATTCCGTTGCGAAATCAGTTGAAGTATGTGGCCACCTCAAATTTCTCAGAACTTTGTTTGAATGTGACAGCGCACGCACGCACGACACAGGTATACGCTCGGACTGACGCGGTCAGGAAACACCAAAATGGTGAAAAGTACTTTTTCTGTTTCATCTACTTGACTGAAAAGGCGGATATGAAAAACTAAGCTACCGCCCCCTTAGTGACATCAAACCATAAGTGCCTAGATATCGTCGGCACACACCACAGAAAAGACCACTATACATCATGCACCTGGTCGCTAAACTACAACAACTCAACTATGAGCGACGACGAAATCCGTTAGCGGTGAATATCAGTTTCCGCCAGCTCCGAGAGAAGCGTTGCCCAGTCCTTTGCTGATCGTGTCGGCCGACACAGCGCCAAGTGCGCCCTACTAAATTTTTATCAGTTTTTTTATCTCAAAAGTGAAATAACAGTGAAACCCATGTGACCGCGGTCGAAATAAAAAGTGGAGAATACATCTATCGATTTTTCGGACACTAACAATAAATTTGTAATGATGTAATAATGATCAATCAAGAACCACGTTGCCGGCGGGGGGAATTTGCCAGAATGATAAGGGTTTCTGTGTGTGTATTTTCTGTGTGTTTGTGAGAATGTAAATTGCAGGCTGGGCTGGTTGTGTTTGTGTGTTTGTGTAATGTACAAGGTAAGCTATAGCACGTAAGTAAATACTGTAAAATTACCGATTACTAGGAAGCTGTATTCCAGTTAAAAGTACACTAAAAGATAATAGGTTTTGTAGACAAACGGAAATGAGTAATGAATAATTTGAACAGAATATATTCAATGAATAATAAAGCTTAAATAATTCTCTTCATAAAAAATGTGTTGTGTAAATCATTCACACAACCTTAAAAATTACGCCTGTATCCTAACGTTCGTATGACGCAACCCTGGACCCGAGGATACCGATTGACGGTAAGTGGAAGTTTCTTCAATTTTATTTTGTATTTTATTATGTAATTAATTAATAACAGCTCAATGGCGCCCGAACAGGGACGAATTTAATAAATTAATAAAATTCCATACCTACAAATAAGATACAAGCGTAATTTAGAGACTGAGTGAAAATACGTAATGCAAAATATAGTCAAAGAATTAAGACAGGAGAGTTGGTTCAAATAATAAATAAGTATATAACAACCAATAATAAAGTTATAAAAAAGAGATAAAGTAAAATTACAAAAATGGAAAATACAGAGAATGAAGTCGTTTTGTCCGATTTAACTGTTACAAGCGAAGTAGCTGAATTTGATGAATCAGCTGTTATGAGCAGTCTTGAAGTACATTCAACACCGAATGTAGGTCAAGACGACAAAACTATAGAGATAAGCAACACGAATGAATCAAATAGTACAGATGATTCGGAGATCCAAACGACCCCAAAATCGAATAGAGAAAGCAAAATCAAATTAATATCCAGAATAACAAATTTGTCGAGTTAAAAAATGAGATTCAAGAGATTAATAGATGTTGTGAAAGTACCAAAGTAGAATTTACTAATAGAATTAACCAAGTAGAAACCAAGTTAGAGAATTCAATACAGAAGACAGATGTTAAATTTAATGAAATAGATAGTCAGATAGATAGAGTTGAGAAGCAGATAAATGAGAATAATGAAATATTAATAAATTCAATGAATGAGCATAACAATGAAATAGAATATAAAATAAATAAGTGTAATACTGAAACTGAATGTAAGTTGAGTAGCGTAGTAGTGACAATCGAAAAATTGAGTCAGAACATTGATGAACACAAAAATAATGTAGACTTTAAGGTCATTGAAATTGAAAATACCTGTAAGACAGAAATACAAGCATTAAATGAATCAATTAATGTAATATCAAAAAATAGCATACAGTCTGAGTGTAATAACGACAAAAAATTATATTCACTTGAACAGAACATTAATAGTGTGAGAGACGAATTAAGTTTAGTAAGAAACCAAAATTTAAACAATGTTACTGAACATATATTAATTGCACGCGACGCTAATAATGAGGTTGAACTCGAAACCTTTTGTAGTGAAAATCGTAGAGTGCATCCAATGCAATTTTTGAATCGAGTACGGGAATTTGACAGATTTAATGGTAATAGTTGGGAAGTTAAACTTATAAAAATTTTGAAATGTTTTAAGGGTAATTCGGAGATATGGGCAGAGACACATCGAAACGAATGGGAGAGGTATGAAAATTTTGAAAAAGCCTTTCGGAATAAATACTGGTCGGAGGAGGAGCAGGAGATACTACGAAGTCAAATAATGGGAACCGGGAGCTTTGGGAGAAACAACCGTAATATTACCGTCTATACAATGAAGCTATACAATGAAGCTAAGTACTTAGAACCACCGTTGCCATTCCAGTCGTTTGTACGCCACATCAGCAAACATCTACCGAGGGAAGTACAGATCACGTTAATGACCAGAGAGGTAAGTGATATCAATGAATTAGAAAAAATATTGGATGTTTTTCAGAATATTAAGGACCAGGAAGACAGCAGACGCATACAACAACCTAATATGCACAGTGGAGGGAACTATGCACCAAGAGGAGGACCAAATGGGGGAACCACACACAATGGTCGAGAACGGGACAGACGATATCCGATGTGGAAATGTGATGGGTGTCTGGTGGAAAATTATGCTGACCGTAATTTCTGTTATAGATGTAGAAGGGCGAGGCCCGGACAGCAGCCGAGGACACAACAGAGATTCAACAACCCACAGCAGAGGAACGGGGACAGACAAGCAGAGAATACAAGAAACGAAGGAGGAAATCAGCATATGGGCAGAGTGTATACGCCCCGAAATACAGACGAGAGGACGGGAAACTAAGGAGGACAATGGATGAGGAGGCCCGGCCATTGTCGAGGAATAACCACGGGGTCCACGAAAAAAAATACAGGAATAACACTGTTCACACGGACTTGGCTACGGAATTGATGGAAGAAGAGGAGGCGGAAACAAGGAGACAAGAGGCGTGGTTGACTGAGGTAAAACTGGAAATAGAAGGTAAGTCAGTCTTGACACTTATAGACACCGGTAGTGAAATATCCGTAATAGCGGAACATGTACTAAATAAATTAAAAGAGACTAACAAAAATATTCCGTCTTTGCCAGTGGCGGGAGTAACAATTGTAGGCGTTACGGGTGTTAGAAGTAAACGGTTTACAACACAAGTCCAGTTGAATATGTTAATAAATGGGGAAAGTTATGAGAATACATTTTTAGTCGTAGAGGTTTAAATTTAGAAGTAATTTTGGGTAATGATTTTCTAATCAGGAATAATGCGGTGATCAATTTTAGAAAAAGAATTTTAGAATTGAACAATGAGAATAAACAAGTAACGGTTAATTTTGAACGGGTTTTAGACACAGTAAAGATTTCGGGTATAAGGGTTATACCAGATAAGACCATAAATAGGGAGATGGAATTTAGTATGAATATGTGTAGAGAGAGAGTGAGTGAAGAGAGTGAGGAGAGAATATGGGTGGATAGAGCGGTTAAATTTTGTGGGGAGGGTGGCGTAATAGGGAGTTCTCAGCGTAAAGCGCTGTGGCGGGTAGTCGAGGATTATAGGGGAGTGTCTGCCGGGGAACCAGGAAGGGCAAAAGGTTATGAATGCGAGTTAAAGGTGAGGGAGCATGCGCCATATGTCCAACGTAGTTATCCAGCACCATATTCGAAAAGGGGGGCCGTACAGTTAGAATTGGATAGGATGTTAGCGGGGGATATTATAGAAAGGTCGGTATCAACTTATTCCAACACTTTAGTAGTAGTGATCAAAAAAGATGGGAGAGTTAGGTTATGTCTAGATGCCCGCAAAATTAATCATATAATTATCCAAGACCGGGAGTCACCCGAAGCTATCGAAGAGATTTTTCAGAAATTCAGCGGTGTGAAATATATGACCTCTTTAGACCTAACCGCCGGGTATTGGCAAGTTCCTTTGGCAGTAAATAGTAGGAAGTATACCGCGTTCTTGTTCAACGGAAAAAATTATCAATTCAAGCATTTACCGTTTGGTTTGAACACCAGTGTAGCCAACTTTATCAAGTGTCTTGATGAGATTTTGCAACCTCATAACTTAGATTTCTTAACCATATATGTCGATGATATTCTAATAGCTTCTAAAACATGCGAGGAGCATGTAGAACATTTAGAATATGTATTGGAGAAGTTATACCAGGGAGGTTTGACGGTGAATTGGGACAAGTCAAAATTTTGACAGACCGAGATACATTTTTTAGGTTTCATCATAACACCTACAGGGATACGGGCTAATCCGGACAAAGTAGAATCCATCCTGACGTTTCCGGAGCATAAAAATATAAAACAGTTACAAAGTTTTCTTGGTCTCTGTAATTTTTACAGAAAGTTCCAGCGAAACTACGCCCACACGACGGCCCGACTCAGCGCAGTGCTGCAAAAGAACAGAAAATGGAGGTGGGGAGATAACAAAAGAGCAGCGTTCCACGAAATCAAGAATAAGTTCGCTGATATGATTTTAATGAACCATCCAAATTTTAATGATAATTTCTACTTGCAGACAGACGCCAGCAATATAGCACTTGGAGCGGAACTGTACCAAGAGGACGAGGCGAAAGAACACAAAACCATTGCTTTCGCCAGCCGGACGTTGCTAGCCGCAGAGCGTAACTATACTACCACCGAGAAGGAGCTCCTTAGTATAGTTTTCGCTGTGAAGAAGTTCCGTACGTATCTGCTGGGTAATAAAACCATCATCAGGACGGACCACAAAGCGCTGTCGTTCCTGATTACTTGTAAACTTACACACAGCCGGATAACCAGGTGGGTGTTAGCTCTTCAAGAGTATAATTTTTCTTGGGAATATATTAAGGGTGTAGAGAACAGGGTGCCAGACACACTATCACGAATAGACACAGATAGAAATCGAACGGGTAGAGATATCAAAGAAATAGAGATTTACAGATTGTCCAGGGAAGATAAACTTTTTGGGGAAGAATTGAAAGATATCAATGTAATGCAAAGAGCCGATAGTAAATAAAATAAAATAATTACTAGTGTAGAATCAGATGTAGATGAATTTGGGTACAAACAATATTTTCAAGTAGTTCAGGGGAGTTTATTTAAAAAAGTAGAGGGGAGAGAAAGGGACTGGAGGTTAGTTATACCTGAAGGGCTGATAGAGAAAATAGTGTGGGACTGTCACCTTAGATACGGGCATTTTGGGGCACGGAAGTGTGTGAATGTATTAAAGGAATGTTGTCTATTTAAAAATATGGAAAAACGCGTCCGAAAAATACTTAGAGCTTGCGAACTATGTCAGAAATCTAAAGTTGTGAATTATACGTTAGAAGGAGAACTAAATTACATTAAAGTAGAAAAACCATTTGATTTAGTAGCTGTAGATTTGTACGGCCCATTGCCAAAGGGTAGGGGTGGAGTGATGCATATTTTTGTTGTACTTGATACTTTTTCCAAATATGTAAGGTTATATAGCGTGAAGCGAGCAACAAGTAAGGTGCTGAGTGAGAAGATCACACGCGACTACATGATCAACGTGGGAAAGCCGAAGGTGATATTATCCGACCATGGACCGCAGTTCATCAGCGGGAGATGGCGCCAGACTCTCGGATGGGAAGGTATCATCCCAAAGCACGCCGCTGTGTATCATCCGCAGTCCAATCAGGCGGAGCGAGTCATGAGGGAGTTGGGCAGAATTTTCCGGACATACTGCCACGCCAAACACAGCGAGTGGCCACTCTATGTGCAGAAAATTGAAAATTGGCTTAACTGCACCACCCATGAGTCGACAGGGTTCACTCCTTATGAGTTAATAAGAGGAAAGCATCCGCAGAGAATTTTGGAACAATTAATTGAGTATCCACCAGAAACCAACACTATTGGTCGTGATGTAAAACTTAGGCTAGCGAAAGAAAGCTTATTGACGAAGGGGGAGAAGAGAAAACAGAGACATGATATGAAAGGTAAGTGGACGCAGTACGAGGTTGGACAGCTGGTATTGGTACGACGACATGATTTATCAAGTGCCCAGGATAAGGAGATCAAGAAATTTTTCTTACTCTACGAGGGGCCGTACGAGGTAATCGAGGTAAAAATGAAGAATTCATATGTGTTACAGAATAGAGAAACGAGGGAGATAGTTGGAACGCACAACGCTACAAATTTGAAATTATATTGGTCAACATAAGGATTTTATCAATGATTAATTGTATGAATGAAATTTAATAGATTTCTATATGTTTTCAGAAGAGATCCTCCCCCATTTTCGGGCGGTCACGATCTTACCAGTCCTGGCTGTGGAATTCGGAACTTGGAGGCGGGCCATGGTTGGCGGATCTTCCTTCGGGCGGTGAAAACAACGATGGTCCGGCTCCACCAAAATTGGTAGAAATTAGAAAACTTGCTACACATTTGAACGGGGAGGGGGACCCCAAAAGGTACGTGACACAAATTATCATTAATACACTCCAGGTGCAGCGGTCTTGGTGTACCTGTCACGTGCCTGCACTGCCATAGAGGGTGTGTATATAAGGGAGGCTACACCTAAATACAAGGCAGTGCGTGCAAATTTAAAAAATTTTCAGTGTCAATGGCAAAATTCAAGTTGAGCCATTGACAGTAGTTTTGTTTAAACCGAAATGAAGAGTTCTGCGGAGAGGCAGAGTTGGACACAGTTAAGATGACGGGTCGGAAGAAATGAGGGCGATAAGTGAGTATAGTTGGGTATAAAGGGGAAGTAACTGCACAAAGTAGATCTTAGCTGGGTCAGACTTTGCCTCATCGCAAGAACACCCCCGTTTCAGGCGGGGATACTGACCACTAGAATATAAGAGAGTTTTGAAGAAAAAAAAAATATATATATACCAAAATATTTTGGATGTTTATAATTGTAAATTTAAATAAATTTTAAAATTAAGTGACCAAAAATAATTGTCAAGTTTTAGTATCAGTGAGCATGGGAACGTTTTAACAGATGTGAAATAAAATAAAAACTTGTTATCAATACAAGATGTGGGGATAATTTTGGGGGGTAGATTGGTGCTCAAAGAAGTGATAGAACAGTGGAGTGTAAAACTGCAATTGTCGAAAGTTTTAGTTTATCACTTTTAATTAGTTAGTTATTAAGTTGCTATTGCGGGGGTGGCCTGTGCCCTCGTAGATAGTGAAATGGGTTGGGGGTAACAGAGAGTGTTACCTCCATCGGAGGCGAAAATGGCGAAAATGTGCGACACACCTTTTCGTGCAAATTCAATTTGTACACTGATAGACGTTCGTGTCGCACATACTAATGACGAAGTAGAGCAGGCAATGAAATGAAATTAGATTTCCCCGACTTTTCGGGCGATTACTGTCTTACCAGCACTAATCGTGGATTTGGCTAGCGGTTAGCTATGGTCATACCAAGTCCCTTGACCATAGCTGACTTGAAATTGGTATATACTAGAAATTAAATGGGGGGTGAAATTTAGGGGAAATCCAGGTAATATGGAACAGCGGCTACCACTCTGTTCGAGTAGGAACAGCAAGGCCAGGTGGTAGACCCGTTTAAGGGCGTTTAAATATAACCACGAATATGTTGGTATTCAAAAACGTTAAAATATAACTGCCGAAGCAAAGACACGGAGATGTCAAATTACTCCAAAATATGCAGTCTTTGTGGAAGCGAAAAGGCGCTACAGTCTTACATAACTTGCAATAGAGTGTGTGGATGGGAGGTGGCTCAGAGGAGCCACGAATTTAAATTCTATGTCATAAAAATTGCTAACTCTAATTTTGATCAAATAAAAATGCTTGTGTTCCGTTTAAATAACTAGATGCTCATACATTCAATATAAGGTGTTCATTCTATGTTTAAATGTAATATTTTATTGCAGTAGGTTAGATATAAGAGTTGATAGAAAGTATATGTTTTATATAATTTGTGTATTTTTTAAACTAAGCAAATAACTAAACCGACTGGCAGGCGGTTAACATAAATTATCAGAATCAGAAAGAGGGGAAACCAGGAGGTTAGAAATAAGGATTGATAAATATACATATTTCATGTGAGTTTGAGATGTGTTTTCATTGTGTTAAGAATGTCAGCTGATCAACAATAAAATGTCACTGTTATATTGGTTGTAAATGTTCCAGGTAATTAATGTTTAATGTAATGTTTCAATGTATTACAGATGCTATTTAAAGTAATGAGAAAAGTAATTTGATAAAGTGAGAAATAAAGTAATAATTTGTGAAAGCTAATAAAAGATAGTTTTTGGGGTGATGGATATTTTGTGGGACATATAGATCAGTCCAAGTTGAATTTAAAATTGAAATAGTAGAGATGAAAATAATGTAATGTTGTTATGAGGTAATGTAATAGAATTTGAGAAGTATTGATGTTGACACAGCAGTTACGGAGAATATATGTAGAGCTTTGAGTGATATATTGATGTTTATAATTGATGATGTTATTTTGTTGTAGTTGAAGTGGGGTAATAAGATTGAGATTATTGGGGATGGTAATTTTGTAATAGGGGTAGTGTAATGTGGGAGTCCGCAACATAATGGTTGGGACGGGATGGGACCGATTTAGTGGGAAGGGGTCGCCTCAGGTAGAATCCAGGGACCAGATAATGGGAAATGAGCTTTTGGGGGGGGGGACACGTATCCTAAGTACAAAGGGTTAGAGAGTATTTTATTATATAAATTGAGAGAAGGTGGCGATTTGAGTTTATTAGTAAGTTGGGGTTAGAGAGCGTTTTGAGAGATGTTTTTGATAGAGATGGGTGTCCTGTGAGTTACAGCTGTTAGAGGTTAGAGTCAAAGAGGTAAAGATTATATATGTATACAGATCAAGTAGTAAATTAAAGGAGATAAATATTTAAGTCACCCACAGTAATGGAGAATAAGATTGTCAAATAAAGAAAAAGATTTGTAATAAGAAAATATAAAATTTTTGTAATTGAAGACAGTGACCAATTTTTGATAGAATTTGGAAATGTAAAGTTATAAAGTGTTTATTTTGAATAATTTAAATGTCAATTTGATTATTATTTATAATAATATTTTATTAATTTTAAATGTTTTATTTTATTATGTTTTTGTGTTTCAAGTTAGAATGTTACAGATGTTAAATGTATTTTCAGATAGAACTTGTACATAACGTATGTAGGTCAAGGTTGTAGACTTGACCTAGTTTTAATCAGCTGACAGTGAGGTCATATAAGTTAATAGTAAGGAAGTTAATTCAACTTTGGTTGTGGATCAATTTAAACAAATTTTAAATAATTTCTATATGTAAAATGAAACATTTTAATAAATTTAAATTTTTTTTCTTTGAATTTTAAAATTTTTTGGAAAATATTTTTTTGTTGGAAAAAAATTTATTTTTATTTCTTGATTTTGCGCCTGCCAGATAATGGATATTTTCAACTTTGCTTATTTTATTGTTTGTGTTCTAACCATGTTTATTATTATTGATTTATTTTGTTGAATTGTATTGTTAGACTCTAGGTAATCACATGTTAGGTTAAGGATGTTCTTAAGTGTAAGAAATGTTTGAATTGATTTATTTTAAATAACAGAAAAAACCAATGAAGAGAATAATTTAAAATATATACAAAATTTATGATTTGATTTTAAATGGAAACAACCAGTGAGGGGTATTTTAACGAATTTTTAAAGAAGTTTTCAATTGTCAATATGTAATGTGAGTGTGTGTGAGTCCAGTATCTGCTAAAGGCAGCCCAGCTTGCATATAAGGGGAAACATATCGGTGGAGGATCTGGCATGATCTAAGCCAGGGGTTGAGGATTTTTGGGGTAGCATGATAGAAGGCAAGGTGCACCGTGGTGCGTGTCTGTTCGATTTTTCGGTGTTGGGATCTCTTACGGAGAAGTCCAGTGATATCGTTCAGATGCGTCCATGGTCGCCAAGCCAGGGGGGTTGTTTACCGATGAAGTGTAAGAACAAAAGGGGGTTGTTGGCACCAGTTCCTCACCGGTCCTCTTAGGGGTTTTATCAATGAGATTTCTTCTGTTTTGGACAGAAGAATTCTCATTGGGGGGTATTGTAATGTGTCAAAATTATGGGGTATTTTATTTTATTTCAGTTTTCGGGGTTTCATAAAAAATATTGTGCAAGTTTTAATCCCATTGTGAAAGAACACGTGGTGACTATAGCAGTTTGTAACAAAGCAGCAACGTAATATTCCGTTGCGAAATCAGTTGAAGTATGTGGCCACCTCAAATTTCTCAGAACTTTGTTTGAATGTGACAGCGCACGCACGCACGACACAGGTATACGCTCGGACTGACGCGGTCAGGAAACACCAAAATGGTGAAAAGTACTTTTTCTGTTTCATCTACTTGACTGAAAAGGCGGATATGAAAAACTAAGCTACCGCCCCCTTAGTGACATCAAACCATAAGTGCCTAGATATCGTCGGCACACACCACAGAAAAGACCACTATACATCATGCACCTGGTCGCTAAACTACAACAACTCAACTATGAGCGACGACGAAATCAGTTAGCGGTGAATATCAGTTTCCGCCAGCTCCGAGAGAAGCGTTGCCCAGTCCTTTGCTGATCGTGTCGGCCGACACAGCGCCAAGTGCGCCCTACTAAATTTTTATCAGTTTTTTTATCTCAAAAGTGAAATAACAGTGAAACCCATGTGACCGCGGTCGAAATAAAAAGTGGAGAATACATCTATCGATTTTTCGGACACTAACAATAAATTTGTAATGATGTAATAATGATCAATCAAGAACCACGTTGCCGGCGGGGGGAATTTGCCAGAATGATAAGGGTTTTATAATTTTCTGTGTGTTTGTGAGAATGTAAATTGCAGGCTGGGCTGGTTGTGTTTGTGTAATGTACAAGGTAAGCTATAGCACGTAAGTAAATACTGTAAAATTACCGATTACTAGGAAGCTGTATTCCAGTTAAAAGTACACTAAAAGATAATAGGTTTTG
This sequence comes from Magicicada septendecula, assembly GCA_034769895.1. Classification (NCBI taxonomy): domain Eukaryota; kingdom Metazoa; phylum Arthropoda; class Insecta; order Hemiptera; family Cicadidae; genus Magicicada; species Magicicada septendecula. Next base: position 443,936,485 of record CM068367.1, on the reverse strand, counting down.
TAGACAAACAGAAATGAGTAATGAATAATTTGAACAGAATATATTCAATGAATAATAAAGCTTAAATAATTCTCTTCATAAAAAATGTGTTGTGTAAATCATTCACACAACCTTAAAAATTACGCCTGTATCCAAACGTTCGTATGACGCAACCCTGGACCCGAGGATACCGATTGATGGTAAGTGGAAGTTTCTTCAATTTTATTTTGTATTTTATTATGTAATTAATTAATAACAGCTCAGTCTCATGGATTGAAAGTCCTACGATTCGTGAAAATAGATTAGCGGCACAAAGACGCAGGCAAGCGACTCTCAGATCACGAGGTCCTACTTTACGATGGAATGCAAAATTAAATAGTGGTTTCAATTATAATCCAGTTATTAACTACGCGAATGAAACAGATATAGGGTTACCGAGTATGGTTTGCCCTCATTGCAAAGCTTTAAAGTGGAAAAATGAATCACATGGATTATGTTGCTCTGCAGGAAAAATGCGATTAGATCCCATACTTCCTCCTCCAGAACCGTTAAAATCATTATTAAATGGAGAACATCTTTTATCGAAAACAATTTTGAATGCATTAAGATCGTACAATTCAGCTTTTACATTTACATCATTCGGAGTCAATGAAATAGTCGACGGGAGCTTCATGCCTACTTTCAAACTTCAAAGGCAAGTATATCACCTCATGGGATCATTACGCTACTCCCCACACAAAACGAAGTACCAAAATTTCTACAGGTGTATTTCATAGCTGATTATTTACAGCAATCTGAAACAAGAATGGATCATATTCGTAACTTGGATAAGCCATTAGTAACAGAACTTCAAAATTTACTTCACGCAATCAACCCATATGTTAGTGAACTGAAAAATGCGTTTGAATTTGTAACATCTGCGAATAATAATCAGTACAATATTGTGATTCATGCTGATCGAACAGAAAATAATGAAGAGCACAGGGGTCGCTACAATGCACCAACAACTAATGAGGTGGCAGTAGTTTTAGTTAACCAGGAATGCGATAAACTCGATATAATAATCCGTGCAAGGGATCATAAGCTAAATCGAATTGCAGAAACGCATCGAGCTTATGATGTTTTGCAGTACCCTTTAATGTTTTGCAGAGGAGAAGATGGTTATCATTTTACATTAAAATTAGTCGATCCTCAGATTGGGTTACAAACTACTAACTCGACAGTTACCACAACAATCTAATACAAATATTCGCGTGCGAAGCCGCGGGTACCTGCTAGTAAGAATATAAAAGGAGTGCTGGTTTGTGAATAAAAGAAAGAAATATGATTAATAAATAATAAAAAATCAATAATGGAAACGATGTAAGAAAATTAATTTTAATTGTTTTCATTTCATGAGTTTGTAGCAAAATCTGCAAAGTAGTTAAATGCAGGAAAAGAAGTTTTATGTTTTTACTATGTGTATTATGGAATAAATAAAATTTTTTTGTTCAATGCAAATATGAATTAAACTAATTACTGCAAATAAACCATTCTGATCTCTTGTGTTTGCCGAAAAGAAACTGGCCCGAAATGGTAAGTACATATATTTTTTCTTGCAGTTGGTACAAATGCAAGATGGCGCCTGAAGAAATTAGAAAGAAAAACGGTGAATAAAAGCAAAATTAATTAAGTTTTAATTATAATAAATAAAGTTATATCACAATTGGTGCCCGAACAGGGACATTTATATAAAATATTCTTATATAAATGCAGGCCTACTTGGAGAGCACAATGATTGTTTGAAATAAATAAGGTATGTATGAGGTTACGAGAGTAACATAAGGTCTTGAGTAAATAGAATACATTGTTATGTGATAGTGTGTATAATAGTAATTCTGACAGAATTATACTATTCAAATGATTTAAACAAATGGATAATAACGAGATTGTAGTTGAAATGAGCGAGTCGGCTGGTGTGGAGGAACCAGGGGTTCATTCAACCCCAGTAAATCGGTCAAAAGAATACAGCTTGAATGAGTCAGCCGTAGATGACTCGAGTATCCAGTCAACTCCAACCTCAACAAAATGTAACAAATTAGATAATGATATAATGAGTACATTATGAACCATATCAAGGGATATTCATGAGCAAAAAAGCGAAATTAAAGAAATTAAGAGTAGTTTTAATGATAAATTCAATGAACAAAATATTAAATTTGACGAAATTCGAGATGAAATTAAACAGCAGAATTCTGATTTTAATAAGCATATTAAAGAGATTAATACACGTTGTGATAGTTTTAAAGAACAGATATTAGAATCAATAAGTAGCAATTGCGAGATAAAGATTGACGAAATGAATAAAAATTTAGAAAGTAAATTAAATCAGATAATGAATAAGAAGTTAGGTGACAATGTTATAGTCATGACAAATATTGATAATGACAAAATAGTGGAAGAGGTAGTGTTAGATAGTAAAGTATTGAATAGTGATGATAATGATGTTGATTACACTTCTGAGAGTATAGTGGGGGTAAAGAATAGTGGAGAAACAGATACATTAAACGTAAATAAAGATGGTCAGATGACATATAATAAGGTAAGTACGGGTGAGAATTATGAGAATATAATTAAAAATAGTGCTGATGAAGTTTTAGAATGTAATAATGGAATGTTAGTGTGTGTTGATGGGTTAAAGAGAGTGTGTAAAGAGAGTATAGAGGTAGAAGGGTTGCAGAGGGTAAGTTATCCCCAGGTTTATTGTGAACCAATGTGTTTACAAATGTTGTTGTTGAAGGGCAAGAGTCCCTTATTATTGGAAGACATGAGGTCTTTGAGTTGTTCCCCGAATTTTTATGAGTTAGTGCCCTCTGTATGGGATGGTAGAGAAAGTGTGATATGGTGTTGTGGTGAGAGATATCTAGAGAGAGAGTTGTGTGTTGATAGAGAGATAAAATTATTTCAGTTAAAGAGAAATTATAAAGAGTTGATAGAGAGGTTAGAAGTGGAGAAGATAAATAATATGAAATACTTACCTTGTGAAATAAAGATTGATGATTATTTTGATGATACTGTTGTAGACGATAAACGCTTACATAATGATGTAATTGATGTAGTGGAGGAGTATAATGATAAAATAACTTACCTTATGTTAACCAAAAATACTGATGGAGACTGGACAAAAATAACTAATGCAGACAAGGTTTATGAAATAATAAAAGGGAATAATCCTATAAATTATAATAGTATAATGAATGACATTATGTTAATGGGTTATTATAATAGTAATAATAAATTGAGTGTGAGTAAGAATGAGAATTGTTATATAAAAATAAGACTATAACATGATGACGGAGGGTAGATAAAAACTTAGTGAATGGACATTTTGAATATTTTAGTTTATGGTTATGACGTAGCTAGATTATGAAATGAAGTGTGATAAATAAGAAAAGTAATGACATAAAGTTGTAAATAAATTTATAGTGAAATTAATTGTGTTTGTGTTGTAACAGGTATTTTATGTAAACAATGTGTATGTAGTAGAAATTGATTTTAATAAATATAATATTTCAGCAGATTAAATAAATAATGAGAGTTTGCAATAAATGAATTGTAATTATTTTGGAAGAAAGTAATTAGAATAATTTGTGTTTTGAACAATTGATTGAATTAAAATGATTTGAGATGAATTAATTTATTAATGATTGTTATACAAATAAATTTTGATAATGGATTTAAATGATTTTATGAGATTTAAACTTGATAATAAATAGTGAATAAAAAGTGGTAAAAGACAGAATTTGGGTGGTGATGATTATTTAAATAAGGCATTTGAGTTAGTCAAAGGTAATTTTAATGGGTGTTAGTATGAAATAAGATTTTTGGAAATAAAAGTAATACAGAAACAGGGTAATAGTAGGGACACAGTAGTGTTAGTGATTATATGTAGAGAAAGTGAGTAATGTAATTAGAGAATAAATAGTTGATGGTAATATTTTGTGGTGAGATCTGGTGTAGGGAGGGATCAACGTGCGTCGTTGGGCAGGTAGTTGCGAAGGGTTGAAGAGTGTTTGCCGATATTTGGTGGAGGGGCAAAAGGTTATGCATGGAATTGCCAGGTTGGGAACACACATCCTAGTTACAAAGAGGGTATTAAGTATTTTATTTTGAGAGGAAAATGATTTAAGTGGAATTAGTGTTGAAGGGGGTTATTATTGAGAGATTGGTGTCATACTATATAAGTCCGTTAGTGGTTGTTGTTAGAAGGAAAAAAGGTGAGTAAGGTTGGATATATAAATGCCAATTTAATACATCGAATCATAATGAATAACAGAGAGTCACCCAAACTAATTGATGAAAATGTGAAATAAAAGAAAATTCAAAGTTAAAATGTAATAAAAATGAAATGTTATGTAAAATAAAGGTTGATAATAAATTTGAATTTTTGTGGAAAAGTTAATGGTATAGTAAGTGAAAAATAATTGATAATTAATTAATAAAAGTTCAATTGAAATTAAAATGTAATGTTTATAATTTTATATGCAAATTCAAAGATGTAAAGTGTAAATTTTGGTCAAACTTAAATGTGAATTGATTATTTTTAAGAGAATAACAACAAGGTTAATTATGAGTATACTATGTTTTGTGATGTTGTATTATGTTTGTTAGAGTATAGGAGAATTAAAAGAAATCTTAAATATAACCAAACATATAAGAATTTACCGTCCGTGAATTGTAGTAACGGTGTCAGTGTGAACCTTATATGTCTTTTGGTAGTTTCCCCACATTTCAGGCGGTCACGGTTTCACCAAGCCCTGGCCGTGGAATTATGTACGTAGATACTAAATTGGTGAACATAGAAATTGACAGGGGGGTAACGGGGGAAACTACATAACTATGGAACAGCGGCTATCATCGAAGGTGGCGATAGTGCCGTGTTAAGGGTGTGTGAATCATTATAGTAGGATTACTGGTGTCCTCGGACATCAGTAATGCCGAATTTTATATAACGCTGAACCAAGAACGGGGTAGGCAGCGTCTACACCCTAATTACAATTCAGTTCTTGTGGATGCAAATGGACGCCACAGTCCACCCTCAGGAAACAATAGAGTGTGTGGAAAGGGAGCTGGCCGTTACAAGCCAGGGGTGTAAACAATAGAGTGTTTATGCAACCAGGTAAATGCCTTGCATGGTTTACCCGTGGGGTGATTTACTTAATTGTAACTGGGATATATGGGGGGATATTAGATTTTGATGTAGAAGGAGGTTACTAAATTGTTAGTAATGAGTTGAATATTAGATTGCATTATGTAAATGATATAAAATATGTAGTTGATTTTATGATGTACTTAGATGATTTTGTGTTAATTTGAGATGTTTTGATGGAGATGTTTAAACAAGTTTGAGAAAGATATAAGGAAATAATGTGTTTAGATGTAGTTGATTTTGTCATATAAAAGAATTTTTAAATGAATTTGTTTTGAAATATTAATCCTAGGAAGAAAGGTATCTGTAATATTGTAATAGGAAATGTTTATTTAAATTCTGATAGAATCAGAGGAATATATTTTGAATTTTGGGAGTAAGATGTAACAAGAGAAGGGTATGAAGAATGTTGATATTGAGGCTGGATGTTTTATCTTTTGTTATAATAAATACAATACTTATTCATATATTCATTCGTATATATATATATATTATAACTTTACTTATATGCGTTATTGTTATGTTGTGTTGTGTGTGAGTACCTACCTGCTGTCTGATCTCGCAGATTCTTCCGACTAGGGCGTGTGGATTTTGGATTTGAAGTTCGCAAGCTAGTAATCTCAAATTTATTACAACAACACACAAAATAGGTTACTTTAAAGGGGGAGAGTTTTGTGAGACTGGTAGGCTTTATCGTACAACAATAAAACACTGTTATATGGGGTAATAAAACGTTGTTTATTACACCAACAACACACAAGAATAGAATGGTTATTATTTTATGATTTTCTTATAGTCTAAACAATGAATCAATGTTTTTCGATTGGTCAATAGTTGAAAGAAACTGAACTCGTTCTTTGGCGAGTTAATTGCAATTTAAATTTTACTTTATTAATTGATTTGAATTTAATTAAATTTATTTAATTAAATTGAATCTAAGTGTTCATGAAACAAAATATAAAACTCTGAAATTAATTAGAATAATTAATTAAAATGAATTTGACGTGACAGTATAGTTCACGTTATTTCATTTCTAGTGATTCTACTTCTGATCTACTGCAGTATGATCTAAGATTAGATTGTCAGTTAAGATTTGTATAGCGCTTTTATACTACTTCTATTTCTTAACTATAACTTACTAATGTCTTAAACTGCTATACAGATTATCACAATGAATTTACTTTTTAATTACTAGAGTCTTTGCTTTTTGTTTGGCACCTGAATTATTTGAATTACAATGTTTTAATTGAAAAATAGAAAATGAATTACAATGTTTTAATTGAAAAATAGAAAATTTGATCTGAAAAATAAATAAGTGGATTTTGCTTTCCTGTTACTGAAGAGGATGTCGTCCCGATTTGTCCCTCGTCGATTCGAGTCCTTGGTTAGAGAAAGTAATCTGCTTAGAACTGCTGGATTCTGTCGTGGAGTTCAAAATTCGGCAACACTCTGCTTCCTTGCTGTTTGTGAATATTTTAACGTCTGCTGCTGTCCGCTGGAACTGGTTCCTGTCCCTCGTCGATTCGCACGTTGCACGTCAGCGTGTGTGTGTGTGCTTCGTTCGGGTGGTCGCTCTGCTCGTCAGCTGCTCACCAATAATTTAGACGGCCTCTCTGCTGTATTCTTGAAGTCTGGTCTTGAAGTCTGGTGGATCTCTTGCGTGCTTATGACTAACTGGTAGTACACAATAAGCTTGGTTGATGTACTGAAGAGTATCTCGCCTTTACGCAACAATTACGAGCTATACAGATGATCTGTACTTAGTGTGTTCGTAATTGCGTGTGTGTTGACCACGTAGAGTCTTCTTGTTGATCTTCACCACTTTGGTTACTAGACGATCGAAGGACTATGTCTTAACTTCGTAAGTACTGACAGAAGAGTGAGGTTTCAACCAGAAAACACCGCACTGGCCGGGGCTCGCGTGAAATGATTTCATTGGCTGGCACACTCTCCCTACCACATAAAATTTTGAATTCCCTTGGTCCGTGAGAATGAAGTTAGGTTCCCACAGACGGAGAATTGATATTATTATCTAATATTCTTATTATAATTATCCGGTGGAACCAATTTCCCGCTCCGGATATCCTGTGCTTATTTAATTTTGCAATAACTTGGTTGCAAACCAAGTTGTGTGAAATCTAAAATATACAATCTGTCAGAAATTATTATCTTTATAACATACTAAAATCTCATTACTGTAACTCTATTTTTACAGAAGTTATTCAATTATTTTAATTAACTCTTTCATTTGTTAATTATATTGCATCAAATTTGCACACGTCATTATTAATATTTCGGCAAACATTTTGGCTATGTTAGATTTCGCCTTTATTTATTAGTTTCCGAGATATTAATAATTAACAGTTTGGGTGTGGTCGCTTCCTTGTACAGCGAACTGATTACATAATGACCGCGTGTGCGTTGCTTTAGAAAGCATTATTTTCAATGCGCTACATTCAAATGGAGTTTTGACTGTTCTATTTTATTTAAATATGCTTTCAGTATGCGGTAAACATATAACCCCAAATAGTTAATATTTGGTGCTGTTATAATATATATATATATATTGTAGCATGACAGATAAACACATAATAATGAATGGCATGATCATTAGAATAATATAAGATTATAACATTAAATCCGAAGAAGCATTAAAATAATATAAAGAATTAATTCAGAGCAACTGTGCAGAACAATCATGGATAGTAAAACTATAATTTCGAATAAAAGCTATGTTACTAGTGATGAATCATCAAAACCAGTCTAATAACCCAAGGTTTTTTTTAAAAATATAACCCAGGAAGGTAAGGAGTATATAAAGAAACAACAAAGAATATGACTAAACCCACAACGAGGATAAATAAATGAAAAAGAAACCCTTAATAAGGCAAGATCCACCATAAAAGGTGATGTATTTCAAGAAACCAGAAGAAGATGAAGTAACCTCAAGAAACCCGATGAAGAAGATGAAGAACATACCATTCCAAGAAGCCAGAAGAAAAGAAGACACCATTGAAGAAAGAAGAAGAAGACAGAAACCAGAAGAAGAATGAATGCTCTTATAAAAAACACCCATATCCCCATATCCCAATGAATAAAAACTACAAATGATAAAAGTATAACGAAATAGTCTTGAACAGTAACCACATGTACAATAAAATTAAGAAAAAAAAAGTGTATAAGTAAGAGTTGCCAGTGGACCAAGGTGAAACAATAATATAATACCCAAAGAACAAATCTTCATTGTAACCCACAAACCAATTTCTTGATGTTAATAAGACTAAACAACCATTTAGAAATAGCATCAAAAAGTGTAAAGTGAACCAGTGCTAGTTTGTGTATTATAAAAAATAAACCTTATGTTTCGTCCTTGGCATCCACAAATGGTGTATATAATGAAATATACAACTTTGAGTGACTTATAATTTGTACCAGGTGAATGTGATACATGTAATAATAACAAGCTGTTAATCTGTTGGAAATGACATTTCTTTAAAGAATGAGTAAAAACAGATTTAAACAAAGTGACAGGGTACAATTACCCTAAATCATATTTAAAAAACAGTTTAAAAACTGCATAATCAAACTTAGTATAAGAGATAGCAAATAAGAGTATAGGAATAAGGTTTTGTGAATATAGAATAAGGATTTTAAAAATGTATTAGTAGTAAGATCCTTTTATTAAGTTTGGAACCACTAACATCCTAACTGTAAATATATTTATTACTGGTATTGATAGTAATAATTGAATAAGATGTTAGATGGGAAAAAATAGTCTTTGTAAATAATATTTCTGTTTTAATATTAAGTTTTGATGGTAAAAAAAAAAATGTCTAAATAGTTGAATACAACCATTATTGGAAAATATTTCTTATTTGTTTATTGTATTGAAACCAATACTAATTATTGTTATGTTAATTGAAAAAATGTTTAGTTCATATTACCATGTTAAAAAGTCAGAGAGGGTATAACACAGTATGTATTATTTATGTAAAAATTTGTATGAAAAAACTTGTTAAAAAATCTAGGCAAAATGATGAAAACTAAACCTTACCAGAACTGAAAAATTAAGCACTTAAATACATTTAAACTAAAGAGATTTAGATAACATAAACCAGAATTGAAGCCATATAATTAGAAATACAACTTAGAAAGATTTTGTACAATTATAGCCAGGATTATAAATAAAAATGGAAATGACAGAACTCAAAAATTTGGAGGGGGAGTCATATATTCCAACATAATATTTTAAAAATTAACCAATTCAAATAATTGCAAGAAACTAAGGGAATATAAACCTTTTATTACAATATGAGATTAATAATCATAATTATAACTTAAAAATGGCAGAATTTGCATAATGACAGGAAGTTGATTTTGAGAATTTACCAGATACAAAATGAAAGTAAAATTACCAATTTTAGATATAAAAACTTAATAAAACGGCATTATTCGATATTAAAATACGCCGAATGAACTGAAGGACAAAATTAAATAACATCTAGCTAATAAATTTGAATAATAACCAAAGTTTAAGCAGTTATATAATGTAATTTTAATACATGCACAGGATGCAAAGTAAAATTCGAACAATGTAAGGAATAATATTGCATTGGCTAAGATTTTAGTCGAAAGTGAAGGAAGTAGGGAGTTGATTATTGAACGTTGTACGGTGCACTTGACAAGAGTATTTTAATCGAGTTAACCTAATTTATCGTACCGTAATGGCGAGTCAGTGAATGACACAATTTTGAAAATCGCGAGTGGCAACTAAAAACATTTCGTAACATTGACATAGTGGCATAAACACTTCCCAGAGACTAAATAACATTGTACAGCACTAAACTACAATCAAACAACCTTATTAAACACTATAAAACAGTATAAATCATAACCATAAAACAGTGCCTGAATGACAGAAAGTGAACGGACTTATACATACACCACTATTCAAAATACAACACAGAAACTTCACCCAAGACACTAAACCAACATCAGAAGGAAGATTTGCTGACACCAGGACGTTAATACTGCAAGAAAATCTCTTTATTGGAACGCCACATTTGCGAGGGACATTTGACCAACTCGACAGCAGCCATTTGCAATTTTCGTCGTCACTGAACTGAACACCGCCTTCTAGTATTGTCAGCGACATGGTTCGCAAACTTGTTTATTTCAATATTTTCTATTAAATATATGTATTTAGTATTAAGAATTAATTATTGTAACGTTACACTTTTTTAATATTAGCCCGATTTCTCTGACTTTAACTATGATTAGCTGTTAAAAGAACCTGATTGCATTTTATATAAAAAAAACTTGTAACATTTTGATACCCTGAGAGTCGATTTTATAATCGACAAGAGTCTTGTTAACCAATTATCCAATAAATCATTTATACTTGTCACCTCAAAATAGTTCTTTCTTTATTAAACATAACCATTTACAATTAATTTAACTTAAACCATATAATACAAGAATTTCACCACATCAGAAGGAAGATAACCTCCAAAACGAAAAGTAAACAAATATCGATTGTACCTGGAGACAATCTTATAAGTGGTTGGAGTTTATTGAAAATACTAAAACATTAATAAAATTTCCTAGATAAGTGAGACACGTTTCAAAACTTTACGAAACACAATTAATTAATTGTTTTTAATTAATTAATAGATAAAAAAGAAATTTTTTTTAATAATAAAATTTTTTTTTAAACACAATTTTTATTTCTTCAACAAACAACATTTTTAAAACATTTTTGTAACATCACATCTATACAGCTTTAACACTATTACAGAGTTTTATTACAAATTGGCGCCCAACATGGGGCCAATAATTAGCGATTGAAAGGCCACTACAATCTGCCCAGTCACTAATTGGAGTTCGGCAGCAGCTATAAAGCCAGAGAAAGAAAGAAAAATGCAACGATGGGCAACTTCAAAGAAACGGGCGGCGGAGGCCGAAAAAGAAGTAGAGATGGACATGGAGAATAAAGAGGCGACGCCAGTAGATGTGGAAAGTTCATTGCCACCGGTATTGTCAAAACAACCTGCACAACCAGAGGAACAACCTGAGATACCCACACCAACAGGTGACATCAATGTTCCAGAGAAGGAGATGGAGAAAACCAAAACAATGGAAGATAGCAGGATGGATAAAATAATGGAAATGTTCTTGCAAATGAGAGAGGATAACAAATCAACAAAGGAAGACAACCGATCCTTAAGTAAGAAGATGGAAGGAATGGACAAGAAAATGGATTACACAAACGAAGAATTGAGTGGAATGAACAAGAACATGGAGGAGAATAGTAAAAGGTTCGAAGATTTGAAGGAAGACAACCAGTCCCTGAGTAAGAAAATTGACGAAACAAATAAGAAGATGGAAGAAGAAATGGGGAAGAAGTTAGAAGAATTGAAGGAAGACAACCAATCTTTCAAGGAAGAATTCAAGTCGACTAAAGAAGAATTGATTAATAAAATTGAAAACACCAATCAGAAAATCGATGAAACTAGGAAGAAGATAGAAAAGAACAACTGACAGTTGAAGGAAGAGTTGAAGGAGGATAACAAGAAGTTGGAAGAAAAGATGGGGAGAAGTTGGAAGAATTGAGAGAGGACAATCAAATTTTAAGAGAAGAATTAAGGGAGGTCAATCAGGAGAATCTGGATAAACTTGACGAAAGAATGGAATTGTTAAGAGAAGAACTGAATAAGGAAATCAATGTTAACAAGAAAGCGATTAATAAAAAAATGGAAGAAGAAAACATAATGGTGAATCGACAGATCCAAGAGATTGACGGGAAGTGCAACCAGACCGAAAAGGAGGTACAAGAATTTAAGGAAGTAGTAAACATCAAGTTTACAAATATAGAAGAACATAGCCGCAGGAAAGTGGAAGAACAGCGGAAGGAGACTCAAGAAGAATTCGGGAGAGTACGGAACCAAGTCGCGGAACGGTGTGATGGTATGCAAGAGGCGATGACCAATATCACAGGTCAGGTGCGACAAAGCCAAGAGGAGATGGAAGTTTTAAGAAATAGACCGACTCATTTTACCGGATTGCCCATCAATGAAAGCCGAGAATGGCTCAACTTCCGGCAGTACAAGCGGAAACCGATGGAGTTCCTGGCTAGGGTAGATGAATACTTCGCCAAACATAAAATAACGCAATGGAGCCATAACAGGGAAATCTTGGACGAGTCATTCAGGGAGATGACGGATAATTGGTGGATGGCTAACCGTAGCGAGATTCCCGACTACCAGCAGTTCCGGAGAATGTTTAAGTCGAAATACTGGTCTGAAACAACCCAGAACCTGATCCGTGATAACATATGCAACGGACGATACAGGGCGCAAATAGGCAGTAGCATGACAGCCTATTTCTTAGGAAAGGTGTGCATGGCGAAACACCTCGAACCGGCTATAACCGAAGAGTGCCTGGTAAATAAAATCTCAAACCACTACGACGAAGACATTGTCAGGGCCCGGAGAGGTAGCCAGATCAAGACGGTACAGGCAATGACGGAATTGCTAGAAGGGTATGAAAATGAGGAATATTATCGCCAGAGCAGGAGGAGGAATGAACGACCAGAGGCGAGGCCGAATCAATACCCTAGTAACGGCAATAACCATCCCGGAAACCGAAACCAGCCCAGTAATTACGACGGCCATAATAACCCGCCGCGTAATAGCAACAATTTTAATGGCAATGCTATCGGTATTAGGAACAACAACCCCTATCCTAATAATAGGAACAATTATTATCAGCCCCCAAATAGCCCGTACAGTCAGAGAAATCCATACCCCGGTAATAATGGTGATAGGCATTACCCACCCAATAGAAATTATTATAGGAATAATTATAATAATAATAATAATAGAGTGTCACGCCCGAGGGTTAATTTTATAAGAGCAGAAGACCGCGGTCCGAGGAGATACTATCAACCACGGAGTGTAACGTGTCAAAATTATGGGGTATTTTATTTTATTTTATTTTCGGGGTTTCATAAAAAATATTGTGCAAAATTTAATTCCCTTGTAACAGGCCACGTGTATGGAACAGTGTTGAAACAAAGCAGCAACGCAATATTCCGTTGCAAAATCAGTTGAGGTATGCAGCCACCTCAATTTTCTAAGAACTTTGCTTGTGTATGACCATGCACACGCACGCGTCAAGTGAGTATACGCTCGGACCCACGCGGCCAGGAAACGCCAAGATGGTGAAAATTACAGTTTCTGTTTCGTCTACTTGAATGAAACGGCGGATACGAAAAACTTAAGGACCACCTCTTTAGTGACGTCAGACCAGCAGTGCCTAAATATCGTCGGCACACACTACAGAAACAACCACTATGTAGCATGTGCCTAACCAATAAACTGCAACAAATCAACTATGAACGTCGACGAGATCCGTTGGCAGTGGACATCGGTTTCCGCCCGCCTGAAAAAGACGCTGGCACAGTTCGTCCCAAGTCGTACCGACCAGTGCAACTCAAAGGGGTTATCTCTTCCCAAAATTTTAAAATATAACAGTAAAAAATGATTTAACAGTGTCAAAACCAAGTGGCGGTGATGTGAGAACAACAAGACAACACCAAAACACAATATTGTTTTGTTTCGGGACAATTGTGAACGTACAATGGGGCGACCACGCGGTCAACGAGTGAACACGTCGCTGGCTGGGGTTTTATGTAATGGGTGTTAATCAATAAGGGTAAAGGGGATTTTATTAAGAATGTGAGTGTGTGAAAAATTGCAGGCTGGGCTGTTTAGAAGTATGTGTGATATAAGTAAGGTAAGACAATAGAGTAAGGTAACATGTAAAATAATCAGGAAAAGAAATTATAAAATGTAATATAATCTACTCAAGCAAGTGTAACGAATTTGGATAAAAAATGTTGGATTTTAAAAAATGAATTTTAAAAATTAAAATAGCTATTCTCTTCTTTTAAAAAATGAGTTAATTATTTCTCTAACCTATGAGATACGTTTGCATCTGACGTACATGTGATCGAATTCTGGACCCAAATAGAAGCTTTACAGGTAGGTGAAAATAAATTATATTTTATATATTTAAATTGTATATGAACATAACAATGGCGCCCGTGACTGGAACGAATTTAATAAATTAATTAATTAAATTCCACACCTACGAAGATGCAGACGTGTGTTGTTAGGTTAGCGGAATAAAATAAAAAGTGCGTTATTTACACAAAATTGGCTATACAATATATTATATATTGATTATATTATATGTACGCACAAGTATCAAGTATAAAAAGTAAGAATGTCAGATAACGAAAATAAAGTAAATGAAACTAGTGTCGAAATTTTTGACAAGTCAAACACGAGTGATTTTGAGGTACATTCGACTCAAAGTGCGAGTCAAAATAAAATAGAAATAAATGTAACAGACCAAAACAATGTAACTGAAGATTCGGGGATTCAAATAACCCCAAAATTGAGTAGGGACTGTACAACTAATAATGAAGAAGTCAGCTTCACTGACAGTAATGCAGAAATAACCGAATCAAAAATAATGAAAGATGTCGAACATCAATCGACACCTATCCAAAGTAAAAAATCTGACGATACGTATGAAATGTTTAAAGTAATACAAGCAATGATAGAAAAACAGAGTGTAAAGTTTGATGAACAGAAAAACGAAATTCAAGAATTTAAAAGCAGTGTAAATGAGAAATTAGATATACAGAATAACAAATTTGACGAGTTAAAAAATGAGATTCAAGAGATTAATAGACGTTGTGAAAGTACCAAAGTAGAATTTAGTAATAGAATTAACCAAGTAGAAACCAAGTTAGAGAATTCAATACAGAAGACAGATGTTAAATTTAATGAAATAGATAGTCAGATAGATAGAGTTGAGAAGCAGATAAATGAGAATAATGAAATATTAATAAATTCAATGAATGAGCATAACAATGAAATAGAATATAAAATAAATAAGTGTAATACTGAAACTGAATGTAAACTGAGTAGCGTAGTAGTGACAATCGAAAAAATGAGTCAGAATATTGATGAACACCAAAATAAGGTAGACTTTAAGATAAATGAAATTGAAAATAATTGTAAGACAGAAATACAAGCAGTAAATGAATCTATTGATGTAATATCAAAAAATAGCATACAGTCTGAGTGTAATAACGACAAAAAATTATATTCACTTGAACAAACCATTAGTAGTATGAGAGACGAATTAAGTTTAGTAAGAAATCAAAATTTAAACAATGTTACTGAACGCATATTCATGACACGAGAAACAAACAATGAAATAGAATTAGAAACTTTTAGTAGTGAGAATCGTAGAATACATCCGATGCAATTTCTGAACCGAACACGGGAATTTAATCGATTCAATAGTAGTAGTTGGGAGGTCAAATTATTGAAAATTTTAAAATGTTTTAAGGGTAGTGCCGAAATATGGGCGGAAGTACACAATGTCGAATGGGGTAGTTACGAGGATTTTGAAGTAGCTTTTCGAAACAAATACTGGTCAGAAGAGGACCAAGAAATCCTAAGGAGTAAAATAATGGGTAACAGGAATTTTGGCAGAATGAATAACCACCTAACCATATACGTGATGACTATATATAACGAGGCCAAGTATCTAGAACCACCGTTACCATTCCGATCATTCGTAAGACATGTTAGTAAGCACCTGCCCAGAGAGGTGTAAATCACGTTAATGACTAAAGAGATTACCAATATCAACGAGCTAGAGAACATGTTAGACGTGTTACAGAATATAGGGGAGCGCGACATGGGGCGACGCCCAAACCTACCAGTAGTACCTAACTATAATAATAATTACCATCAAAGTAGGGGTACACAGAATTTTCATAAAGGAGCGCGGGGAGGAAGTTTTGATAATAGGGACGAGAGTTGGAGGTGCAGAGAATGTGAAACAGATAATTATGCTAACCGAACCAATTGTTTTAGATGTCATCGAAACAGGGAGTGCGCCAGGAACGAGAGAATGAATCCACCACCAAATCAACAGTCGAGAGGAGGAGAATTGTATAGAGGAGCGCCAAGAGGAGGAGTCCACAACAACAGAGGGAGAGGAGGAAACCATCCAGCTGTAGCAGGTCCATCCACGGGAAACTAAGGAGGGCAATGGAGAAGCGGGCCCAACCATTGTCAACGGAGAACCGGGTCCAAGTAACCAACGAATATGCGAGCAACATTATCAAGGTGGACATGGCAAAAGAATTGTTAGAAGAAGAGGAGAACAAGGTGATGGAACGCAAAACAGGATTGACTGAGGTGACAATTAACATTGAAGGTAAGAAGTATAAAACTTTAATTGATACAGGTAGCGAGATCTCAGTAATTTCTGAAAATGTCATTGGTGAATTAAAAGAGATAAATAAGAATATACCATCATTACCAGTTGCGGGGGTTACGGTAGTGGGGGTAACTGGGGTGAGAAGTAAAAGAATAACCAGACAAGTACAATTAAATATTCTAATAAATGAAGTTGAATTTGAAAACACTTTCCTAGTAGTTAAAGGGTTGAGCCTAGATGTAATATTGGGAAATGATTTTTTAGAAAGAAACGGAGCAGTAATAGACTTTAATAAACAAATAGTAAAACTTGAAAAGGGGAATGAACCAGTCAGAATAGAGTTTAAGAAAATAGTAAATGAAGCTAAAGTCGCGGGAATAAAAATGTTACATAAGCAGATAGGCGATAGAGAGATAGAGACCAAAATAAATATATGTCGAGAGAGTGATAGCCTAGAGATGAGGAGGGAGAGATGCACGAGAGTAATGAGAGTGTGTGGGCAGATAGAGCCAACAAATTTTTTAATGAAGATGTAGTTGTAGGAAATACTCAGCGAGAGGAGCTGTGGGCAGTTGTGGAGCATTTCAGAGAGGTGTTTGATGAATCACCAGGGAAAGCGAAGGACTACATCTGTGAGCTGAAAGTTCGGGACCACACACCCTACATGCAGAGGAGTTACCCGGTGCCGATTTCGAAGAGGAGGGCTGTACAGGAGGAACTAGACCGGATGATGCAGGGAGATATAATTGAACGCTCAGTATCACCTTACTCAAATCCTTTGGTAGTAGTGATTAAAAAGGATGGAAAGGTAAGGCTATGTTTAGATGCCAGAAAGATTAACCAAATTATTATACCTGACCGGGAGTCTCCGGAACCCATTAATGAGATTTTACAGAAGTTCAGCGGAGTCAAATACATGATGTCATTAGACCTGACAGCTGGATACTGGCAGGTCCCATTAGCAGCGGAGAGCAGAAAATACACAGCTTTTCTTTTTAACGGTAAGAATTACCAATTCAAACGCTTACCTTTTGGATTAAACACCAGTGTTGCCAGCTTTATTAAATGTTTAGATAATATATTACAACCTAAGGATCTAGATTTTTTAACAGTATATGTCGATGATATCTTGATAGCTTCTAGAACATTCACTGAACATTTAGAACACATAGAGTATGTATTAGATAAGCTACAAAAAGGGGGTTTAACAGTTAATTGGGATAAATCTAAGTTTCTGCAGACAGAAATACATTTCTTAGGATTTATTATTACACAGGAGAGAATATTAGCTAACCCTGACAAAGTAGAAGCCATAATGCGATTCCCCGAACCAAAGAACATTAAACAATTACAAAGCTTCTTAGGATTATGCAATTTTTACAGAAAATTCCAGGAGAACTACGCACACACAACATCCAAACTAAGTGCTGTACTGCAGAAAAATAAACAGTGGAGATAGGGAGATACGAACGAAATGCATTCAACGAAATTGAAAGAAATTTTAGCCACATGATTATGATGAATCATCCCGATTTTAATAAAACGTTTTATTTACAGACCGACGCCAGCAATGTAGCGCTAGGGGTGGAGCTCTACCAGGAGGGCTGCGACAAGGAACATCTAACGATCGCCTTCGCCAGTAGATCGCTGCTGTCGGCCGAGAAAAATTACACAACGACAGAAAAGGAACTTTTAAGTATAGTGTTCACCGTGGGTAAATTCCGGACATACATCCTAGGCAATACAACAATAATCCGAACGGACCACAAGGCGTTATCATTCCTCAATTCATGTAAGCTAACACACAGTCGTCTGACCAGGTGGGTATTAGCTTTACAAGAATATAATTTTTCCTGGGAGTATATAAAGGGGTCAGATAATAAGGTACCAGATACACTTTCTAGAGTAGATTTTATAGACAATAAAACTGGTAGGGATCTTAAAGAAATAAAAATTTTTAGATTAACTAGAGAAGATAGAATTTTTGGTGAAGAATTAAGTGACATTAAAAATATGCAAAGATCTGATATTAAACTGGGTAAAGTCATTGTTAGTTTAGAAACGGAGGTAGAGGGATCTGAATATAATGAGCGATTTCAAGTATATCAAGGTATTTTGTTCAAAAAAGTAGATAGTGGGGAGCGTGATTGGAGGTTAGTTATACCCGAGGGGTTAATAGATAAAATTGTTTGGGATTGCCATATAAGGTATGGTTATTTTGGGGCGAGAAAATGTGCTAATGTTTTGAAAGAATCATGTATATTTAAGAATATGGAGAGGAGAGTTAGAAGAGCGTTAAGAGTGTGTGATTTATGTCAGAAATCAAAAGTAGTGAACTATAAAGTAGAAGGGGAGATGAATTACATAAAAGTTGAGAGACCGTTTGATCTAGTTGCGGTTGATTTATATGGGCCATTACCTAGAGGTAGAGGGGGTGTATTGTATGTATTTGTAGTTCTAGACACTTTTTCAAAATTTGTGAAATTGTATAGCATTAAGAGAGCGACGAGTAAAGTACTCAGTGAAAAAATAGTAAGAGACTACATGATTAATGTTGGAAAACCGAAAATTATATTATCTGACCACGGACCACAGTTTATAAGCGGCAAATGGCGACAGACGCTTGGATGGGAAGGCATCATACCCAAGCATACGGCAGTGTACCATCCTCAGTCGAACCAAGCAGAACGGGTGATGAGAGAAATTGGTAGGATATTTCGGGCGTACTGTCATGCCAAACACACAGAATGGCCATCCTACGTGAAGAAAGTAGAGGAGTGGCTGAATTGTACCACCCATGAGTCCACAGGATTTACGCCGTATGAGTTGATCAGGGGAACATGGCCGCCCAGGATATTGGAACAACTTTTCAAATACCCACCAGAAGGTCAAGTTTTGGACATAACCATGAAAATTAGATTGGCAAACGAGAACTTACTTACGAGAGGAAAGCGGAGGAAACAGAAACATGATGCTAAGGGTAAATGGACCAAATACGAGGTAGGTCAATTAGTGTTAGTGAAGAGGCATGATTTGTCCAGTGCTCAAGACAGAGAAATAAAGAAGTTTTTCTTGTTGTATGAAGGGCCAAAATTATAGAAATTATAGAAATAAAAATGCAGAATGCGTATGTGTTAAGGAACCCAGCAACACAGGAAATAGTAGGTACTCAAAATGCGACGAATTTAAAATTATATCGGTCACTTTAAGTATATTTATGAATAATGTTTAAAATATTGTTGTATGTTTACAGAAGGGATCCTCCCCCATTTTCGGGCGGTCACGATCTTACCAGTCCTGGCTGTGGAATTCGGAACTTGGAGGCGGGCCATGGTTGGCGGATCTTCCTTCGGGCAGTGAAAACAACGATGGTGCGGCTCCACCAAAATTGGTTTAAAACTAGAAAACTAACTACACATTTGAACGGGGAGGGGGACCCCAAAAGGTACGTGACACGCATTAAATTTTTTTTTGACACTCAAGGTGCAGCGGTCTGGGTGTACCTGTCACGTGCCTGCACTGCCTTAAAGGGTGTGTATATAATGGAGGCTGCACCTAAATACAAGGCAGTGCGTGCAAATTTAAAAAATTTTCAGTGTCAATGGCGAAATTAAAGTTGAGCCATTGACAGTAGTTTTGTTTAAACCGAAATGAAGAGTTTTGCAGAGAGGCAGAGTTGGACACGGGTAAGACGACGGGTCGGAAGAAATGAGGGCGATAAGGGAGTATAGTTTGGTATAAAGGGGAAGTAACTGCACAAAGTAGATCTTAGCTGGGTCAGACTTTGCCTCATCGCAAGAACACCCCCGTTTCAGGCGGGGATACTGACCACTAGAATATAAGAGAGTTTTGAAGAAAAAAAAAATATATATATACCAAAATATTTTGGATGTTTATAATTGTAAATTTAAATAAATTTTAAAATTAAGTGACCAAAAATAATTGTCAAGTTTTAGTATCAGTGAGCATGGGAACGTTTTAAAAGATGTGAAATAAAATAAAAACTTGTTATCAATACAAGATGTGGGGATAATTTTGGGGGGTAGTTTGGTGCTCAAAGAAGTGATAGAACAGTGGAGTGTGGAACTGCAATTGTCGAAAGTTTTAGTTTATCACTTTTAATTAGTTAGTTATTAAGGTGCTATTGCGGGGGTGGCCTGTGCTCTCGTAGATAGTGAAACGGGTTGGGGGTAACAGAGAGTGTTACCTCCATCGGAGGCCAAAATGGCGAAAATGTGCGACACACCTTTTCGTGCAAATTCAATTTGTACACTGATAGATGCTCGTGTCGCACATAACAAAGAGTTTAATGTAGAACAGGCATTGAAATAAAAGTTAGATTTCCCCGACTTTTCGGGCGATTACTGCCTTACCAGCACTAATCGTGGCTTTGGCTAGCGGCCAGCTATGGTCATATCAAGTCCCTTGACCATAGCTGACTTGAAATTGGTATATAGTAGAAATTAAATGGGGGGTGAAATTTAGGGGAAATCCAGGTACTATGGAACAGCGGCTGCCACTCTGTTCGAGTAGGAACAGCAAGGTCAGGTGGTAGACCCATTTTAAGGGCGTTTAAATATAACCAAGAATATGTTGATATTCAAAAACGTTAAAATGTAACTGCCGAAGCAAAGACACGGAGATGTCAAATTACTCCAAAATATGCAGTCTTTGTGGAAGCGAAAAGGCGCTACAGTCTTACATAAACTGCAATAGAGTGTGTGGATGGGAGGTGGCTCAGAGGAGCCACGAATTTAAATTTTATATCATAAAAATTGCTAACTCAAATTTTGATCCAATAAAAATGCTTGTGTTCTGTTTAAATAACTAGATGCTCATCCATTCACTATAAGGTGTTCATGCTATGTTTTAAATGTACTATTTTATTGTAGTAGGTTAGATATAAGAATTGATAAAAAATATGTGTTTTATAATGTGTGTATTTTGAAACTAAGTAAATGACTAAACCGACTGGCAGGCGGTTAACATAAATTATCAGAATCAGAAAAAGGGGAAACAAGGAGGTTAGAAGTAAGTATTGATAAATATATATATTTCATGTGATTTGCTAAAATTTCGAGATGTGTTTCATTGTGTTAGGGAATGTCAGCTGATCAGCAATAGAATGTCACTGTTATATTGGTTGTAAATGTTCCAGGTAATTAATGTTTAATGTAATGTTTCAATGTATTACAGATGCTATTTTAAAGAATGAAAAAGTAATTTGATAAAGTGAGAAATAAAGTAATAATTTGTGAAAGCTAATAAAAGATAGTTTTGGGGGTGATTAGTATTTTATTGGGACATATAGATCAGTCCAAGTTGAAGTTAAAGTTGAAGTAGTAAAGATCGAAATATTGTTTTGAAGTAATGTAATGTTGTTGTGAGCTAATGTAGTAGAATTTGAGTACTGATGTTGACACAGTAGTTATGGAGAATATATGTAGAGTTTTGAGTGATATATTGATATTTATAATTAATGTTGTTATTTTGTTGTAGTAGAAGTAAGGTAATGAGATTGAGATTATTGGGGATGGTAATTTTGTAATAGGGGGTAGTGTAATGTGGGAGTCCGCAACAACATAATGGTTGGGACGGGATGGGACCGATTTAGTGGGAAGGGGTTGCCTTAGGTAGAATCCAGGAACCAAGATAATGGGAAATGAGCTTTTTGGGGGGGGGAACACGTATCCGAAGTACAAAGGGTTAGAGAGTTTTTTATATATAGAGAGAAGGTGGCGATTTGAGTTTATTAGTAAGTTGGGGTTAGAGAGTGTTTTGAGAGATGTTTTTGATAGAGATGGGTGTCATGTGAGTTACAGTTGTTAGAGGTTAGAGTCAAAGGGAGAAAGATTATATATGTATACAGATCAAGTAGTAAATTAAATGAGATAAATATTTAAATCACCCACAGTAATGGAGAATGAGATTGTCAAATAAAGAAAGAGATTTATAACAAGAATATAAAATCTTTAATTAAAACCAGTGACAAATTTTGATAGAATTTGGAAATGTAAAGTTAGAAAGTGTTTATTTTGAATAATTTAAATGTCAATTGGATTGTGAATTATAATAATATTTTGTTTATTTTAAATATTTTATTTTATTATATTTTGTGTGTCAAGACAGAATTTTCCAGATGTTGAGTGTATTTTCAGACGTAAGGGGTACATAACATATGTAGGTCAAGGTTGTGGACTTGACCTAGTTTTGATCAGCTGATAATGAGTTCATGTAAGTTAATAGTAAGGAAGTTAATTCAACTTTTGGTTTTTGATCAATTTACACAAATTTTAAATAATTTCTATATGTAAAGGAAACATTTTAATAAATTTAAATTTTTTTCTTTAAATTTTAAAATTTTTTTGGAAAATATTTTTTTGAAAAAAAAAATCTTGATTTCTCGCCTGCCAGATAATGGATATTTTTAAGCTTTGATTATTTTATTGTTTGTGTACTAACCATGTTTATTATTATTGAATTATTTTGTTGAATTGTATTGTTAGACTCTAGGTAATCCATGTTAGGTTAAGGATGTTCTTAAATCCATGTTAGGTTAAGGATGTTCTTAATTGTAGGAAATGTTTAAATTGATTCATTTTAAATAACAGAAAAAAACCAATGAAGAGAATAATTTAAAATATATACAAAATTTATGATTTGATTTTAAATGGAAACAACCAGTGAGTGGTATTTTAACGAATTTTAAAAGAAGTTTTCAATTTTCAATATGTAATGTGAGTGTGTGTGAGCCCAGTATCTGCTAAAGGCAGCCCAGCTTGCATATAAGGGGAAACATATCGGTGGAGGATCTGGCATAATCTAAGCCAGGGGTTGAGGATTTTGGGGGGTAGCATGTTAGAAGGCGAGGTGCGCTGTGTCGCGTGTCTGTTCGGTTTCTCGGTGTTGGGATCTCTTTCGGAGAAGTCCAGTGATCTCGTTCAGATGCGTCCATAGTCACCGAGCCAGGGGAGTCGTGTACCCATGAGGAGTAAGAACAAAAGGGGGTTGTTGGCACCAGTTCCTCACCGGTCCTCTTAGGGGTTTTATCAATGAGATTTCTTCTGTTTTGGACAGAAGAATTCTCATTGGGGGGTATTGTAACGTGTCAAAATTATGGGGTATTTTATTTTATTTTATGAGGAATTCCCTCCCATCATCAATTCCCACCACACACACCTATAGTCCATAATCGTTATTCTGCAACAATGACTTTCAGTATTTACTCACACTGAGGAAGAGGCACAACACCTTGAAACGTTTGTGAAAGTGAGAACAAAAGTAAGTTCATTTGTGAACGTTTTTTTATATATAATAATATCAGAGGAATATATTTTGAATTTTGGGAGTAAGATGTAACAAGAGAAGGGTATGAAGAATGTTGATATTGAGGCTGGATGTTTTATCTTTTGTTATAATAAATACAATACTTATTCATATATTCATTCATATATATATTGTAACATAACCAGATGTTACATAACCTAGACATATACCATCAGATTTAATAAATACATAACAGTAATGTAAATAGATAATCTAATGATAAGAGTAGCCAAGAAGAGAGGAACCATGGAAGAAGAAAGAAGAAGAAAGAAGAAGAAGTGCCACAAGAAGCAGTAAACCTAAACACTGCTTGACACTACAACCATACTATAACTGACACAAACTAATGGACAAATTAAATTCACTTTAAGCTGTCAAGCGAGTCAGTGAATAACTTAAATGGAATTTGACATGTTAATAAAAATGATTAAATAAGAATCCGAATAATGTGATATCAGAATCAGCATTTGGGCTGAGAATTAATCAACTATGACTAGTAACTATTAATGCCAAGGACTAAGATTAGATATGGCCACAATATGAGAATGAAGCTATATTACAGTCTCAAATATACTTATGACAAGTAAAAATGTTTGTAAGAGGGAACCTTATACAAATAAGCTACCTCGTCAAAGTACCAGATTGTAAACTAATAAATGTTATTAAGGCATAAATCCGATACAAACGGTATGCCTCAGCAATGCCTAAAACAAACAATCATCAGTAAGGTGATTAGTAGGAAGTACTAGAAGTGTAAATCACATACACTGAACAATCTTTATACCCAAACATAGCGATAAGCATTAGTAATATGATATACGATTAATAGTTCAATTGTTAATTAATAGCACGGAGCAAAATAATGTGAAGCAAAATGTCATAGTGAGTAAGTATAGTTAATAGCAATGTATAAGTTAAGGTTTAATCATAATATTCAGTAAATAAATATCAGTACAGATATAATAGTGTTCTAACATAAACGTTTAAGTGAAAAAAATGCTATGTGGAACACAAACAATATTAATAAGAGAGTGTAATCGCCGGCTTCGATTAGCAGACGACAGAGCGACGCCGAGTACCTGAACATTGTTTATTAAACAACGTCAGTAAAAGTGTAAATAAACCAGTATCAAACTATATCAAATTGAAGAGGAAAAAATATCCTTTGATTTGATAGCGATACGACCCCGATCGCAACTATAATAAGTGCGTGACTGGCGTTAGCATCATTTGCACAAAATGCATAAGAAATCTGTTTATCAACACTAACAACAACGATGGCTGTCAATCATTCTGGCAGAAGTCGGTTAAAAAACCGTTAGTGACAGTTGAAAAGACAATACGTCACTTTCGTAACGCCCGGCTAAGCCAATCAGAAAATAGTTTAATAAGTAAAACAATCGCCTAAAGCCGATCAAACCACAGAGTATATAAGAAACAGCGGCGTATTGCCGTTAGACACTTTTTACTTTCATTCGGAGCGGAAGGTGCGCTCGTCTCATCAAAATTGTCTAACTGATAGTTTCATTGTAATAGTGCATCGATGGAACCTTTTCGACAACAACAAAAAGTAACTACAAGATATTCTACAAGGAACCAGTGCGTCTAAGTGCAGTATTATTTTATTTAGTGCGGGAAAATAATGAACAGAAGAAATAATTAAGTAATATTATTTAAGATCCTTTTAGTCAGAAGAGGATCGATATTCTCTGTTCATGTGCGTGTGTAGTGAATAACAATGATCATTATAATCCGATCATTGATGTGTTTAATTGAGTTTTAATCGAAAGATTAAAAACACAAAGGTAACAGGGTGACAATTTATTCATTACGCCGAGTGCGATAACCTATATGTTTTGATAAACAAATCTGTACTGACGCATAACACTGAAACATTTTCTGTATCACACCATGTCTGAATTTATTTAATGGATTTGTCAATC
This sequence comes from Magicicada septendecula, assembly GCA_034769895.1. Classification (NCBI taxonomy): domain Eukaryota; kingdom Metazoa; phylum Arthropoda; class Insecta; order Hemiptera; family Cicadidae; genus Magicicada; species Magicicada septendecula. Next base: position 443,910,739 of record CM068367.1, on the reverse strand, counting down.
CTAGTTAAGTTGGATGTTAGTCATAAGTGATCTCACCATATAACTTTGTAAATCATAAATCAAGCGTGACGAACGCCTAACCTATAAAATAGGTTTTATTTTATTTTTATATTAGTAACCTAAAAGGCATTACTAGTCGATATTATATCAGAAAATAATTAACTATTGTGTAGGCATTAGCATTCTTTTTTGTGTTTCAAAGAACTTACACCTGAGATATAAATAATATTAATGTTTAAAGTAAAGAGTATCTGGACTTAACCAGAATTATTGTGTATGCTCTGAGCCAGTCGTATAGGGTATGTAACTAAATATTTGCAATTGTACATCACTGTATTCTATTAATTATATTTGTTGAATTCTCTATCAAGGGTATGAATAAAACCCCATTATTAACAGCATAGCTCGACTTAATTTATTTCTAAAAAACAGATAAATAATTCATTCAGAAGAATCAAAACAACCTTCAGTTGTGATTAAATATTGTTGAATTGCATTGCCATAAGGGCAATAAACAATTATTTTAACTTTTTAAAAAATTATTATTTGATTCTATTAATGGGTTTTCCACGGGATTTTCCTGAAATAAACCTGTGTGGCGCCCATTATTAAACAAGGTAACCTAACCTTGTAGATAAAGTGAGTTGGTTTTGTAAACCGTCTTGGCAGCTTACTGATTTATTGAACTTCTGAACTTCCAGAAAACACGAACAGGTATGTGGAAGTGTATTTTATTAATTCTATTGTCCAGACATTACTAGACTTTACGTACTTAGACGACAATCAACCTGGAGGAGGAGTTTCGCTGCTAGTATCATCAAGACGGTCACCCACATCAAGCGACCAGCTAGCACACTTTATTTTTAAATTTAAGCAACGTTAGTGTTTAAATAATATTAACACAACTATTTTATTTGTTTTATCTAAGGGAATTCTTTTCAGACAATTATAATTTTGCAATTGTAAACACGCTTTTAATAACATCTGATGCTATATTTTAACTGCTTTATAAAATTAGTAACTTTCAATTTTCAACAACTATAACCTTTAATATTTCAAATAATATTTCAAATATAAACGTAATAAAGTTTTATTAAGTTACAAATTGACGTACCCAACGCGGGGCTTTAAGAATAAAGGAAGCCTCACGTAATAAAGGTAAATAAAATTATATTTAGTTACAATATATATATATATATATATATATATATATGTTAGGAGTTAAGGAAAAAACCAGTGCTTCTTAACGCAAACCAGCACAGCTAAGGGGAAACAGATCAGTTAGGGATATAGTATTGTATAAGGCCGCTAGTTGATATTTTGATTTGTTGTTTCAGAGTCTGGTGATGCTGTGGCGGCGATCCTGAGCTGGCCAGCGCGTTAAGTACCTGTCTGACTTTATGGTGTTGGGATCTCAAGAGAGAAGTCCAGTAAGGTCATTCAGGTGCGGTCACAGTCACTGGACCGAGGGTGAGTTAAATATTTTTATGTAAACCATAAAGGGGGTTGTGGCGACATATCCTGACTGATCCCTTTAGGCAGTATGAATGTGTCAATGAGTTTTTATACTTCGGCATAAAACCTCTCATTGATGGGGTATTGTAACGTAGACATTTAGGCCTACGCGGGGTAATAAATAAATGTTATTGTGTTTAATAAAAAAAAAAGGAAATAAAATTTTACGATGTAATAATAATTTTGGGACATAAAACATAAATTCATAATAAAGGTAAATTTTATTGGAGACAAAATTAGAAAGAGAAATTGTAAAATACTGTTCATGAATTGAAACGACGCAGCAAACCAACATGTGGATTTGTGTCAAGGTAAACATACAGACGCAAGAAAAACAGATATATTATGTAACATCAAGTCAGACGATATTACGTCAGTGTATACGTAACGCTGGAATGCAGGAGTGTCAGACGAACCTCATACTGGCGTAGTGATACAACTTTTAGAACAGTCAGATCGAAATAGACAGGAAATATGTAAAAACAAACCCGTCACCCCTCTCCCCCACCCTGCTCACACACAACAAGCTATAAATTAATGACCCTTCCCCACCCCCTAAACCCTGTCCCACCATCTGTACAGTTACATATTTTTCTAGCAAATTCCTTGTGTTTCAGTGTTGTGTGTGTGTGTGTGTGTGTGTGTGTGTGTGTGTGCATCCTTTTAAACTACCCTCTTCCTCCCCACACACGTGGGTCAGTCACACACCCTTATTTTAAAACATTTAATTAGTACTATGCAATTTAATTCTTAATCTTATCTATCTGTCCTCTATCATTTACTTCCTAATTATGTTATAAAATATTTCTTCATTATCAAATTTAATTTTAGTATTAATTAAATTGTCTAACCCTTTTTCTCTTTCCTTCAATATTTCTAACTCCTCCCTAAGCTTCCTTTCAACTGTGTTATTTACTACTTTTACAATTTCGTAGTCTTCCAAAGGATTAACAAACTTATGGTTGTCTTCTATGAAATGTCTTGCATATAACGAATTGGTTGTTCTATTACCTTCTCCACGTTTGTGGTCAGACAACCTGCATGCGAATTTTCGTCCTGTCTCACCTAGGTACACTTTGTTTCAGTCTTTACATTTTAATTTATAAATTCTGCTTTTCTGTAATACTGGAATTTTTTCTATATTTTTATTCCTTATCTTATCGAATACCGTTTCACATTTTTTAATAGCTATATCTACTCCGTATTTATTAAAACATTTTATAATTTTTCTAGTATGTGAACCTATGTATGTCAATGACCCTGCATAATTCTTTTGTTCTGGTTCTATTTTAGCTTTTTGTATGTTAATCCTTTTTATAACTTTATCCACTATGTTGGTGTTATAATTATTATTCCTTACAATTCCCTTTATCGTTTTTAACTCCCTATCTTTTGATTCAGTCTCTTTTAAACACTTCTGAGCTCTGTAACAAAATGAATTAATTGCCGCCATTTTATATCTATAAGGGTGGTAAGACTCTCTTGGTATAATTATATCAGAATACGACTCTTTCCTAAATATCCCAAACTGTAGTTTCTCATTATCTTTAATTTCTATGTTTAAATCTAAGTAATTTATTTCCTTACCTCCTATCTCTTCTTTAAATTGTATAGAAGATATAGAAGATTCTTACTTATTTTTAATTAATTAAATAATTAATTCCATATCTTGTTATATCATATTTAGCCATTTCGTTTAGTTCAGAAACGTGCCTACAGATTGCGCATGCACATTAAATTTCATTACATCATAGAGTTGAAAATCATTCGGCGTGGTTAATTAAAGTCTTAAAAGATTTGTAATTATTTTGACACTTCCAAAAGGCATTATCACAGATTTAATTGTAGTCAAAAGGACTCATGTAAATTTATTGAACTTGTAATTAATTTTACACTTGTTATTAAAAACCTAGAACCCTCAGATAGACATTGTGTTACCAGCATTCTGACTGAGTAAATTTTGTAAAGCTGAGGTATTTATTCATTATTGTTATTATTTTATAGTAAAAATAATACACAAAGGAATAAATAAAGAAGACTTACTTTTTAACTTTGAAAGGGAACTGTGTACTTATTTCGACTGTCAACGAATTACGTACACAACCAAGTGAAGATACTTTACGTGACCTTGTGAAGATAGATAATTGAGGCAACACCTAGTACACACTTTATGAATTAAATTTATGAAAAATAATAATTGAGTATTATTTTCGTAATTGAGTATATCAATTAGGTACGTAAATCCTAATGAACATTTACTATGTACTCAGCCAGCAGTAGGCCACACCCAAGTCTACAAACATTTTTTGCTTCCAATCTCAGACAGAAAATGCGCAAGTGAGTGGGATGTTTGATTTCTCTGTGTGTTTGAACAGGGAAAGACCCAACCAAACTGCTGCTTTATGCAGTTCTCACCTACCAGTTCTACAGATACCTACCTAAATTGTTTCAAGCTGGTGGAATGAATCCAACTCTATATTTTGCACATGATACACAGTACCACTGTGAACAGGAACCCTGACCATTGTATCGCATCGCCCATTTGTGGATTGTAGGCATGGTGCATAATGTATATCTTACATAACGATTTTTAAAATATACCTTACGATACTAACTTACACAACAGAAATACCAAAATACTTTATATTATGACCATGACCTAATGTTGTTTCAAAGTAGCAAGAATTTAGGAATTAATTACGTTTATATTATTTTCTTAGTGTTGATTAGTTTTTTTATATACTGGAAGACTAAATTTCAAAATTTGTTTGCCAGTCTCAATTGAGTCTGTTAAGTCTGATAATTTCTGATAGAAAAGAAGTACTAACCATATTCAACTATGCAAATAATAATTAAGAAATTAGCATTAAGTAATAATTAAATTATACATGATCTTAACGAATTTAATGTTACAACCATTTTCATACTTCCTATACTTTCACAGAATTACTTCTTAATTACAGATTTCTTTGTTAAAAAGTATAAGTTATATTTATTATAAAATAACATATTTAGAAGTGCATCTTACAGTTTGTTTTTCCTTTAATTTCTCTTCATACTGCATCCACACTCTTTTCTGTTTCATTATAGCTACATTTTTTACAATCTCTTCTCGTTTCTTTATACTTTTCACTTCATTCTCCATCCTAAAATGTTAACAAAAACAAGCATGATTAGTATACATATACAGGTAAACAAAAAAAAAAAAAAAGGCATATAACAAGTTGTTATTCCATTGACGCTTTTTATGGGACTCTCAGAAAATATAAGTGTTATAGAATAATGTTACAACCGATGTCGGATGGGATACTTAGAGATGAGGTAAATATTTCTACCTAGAATATAATACACTTAAAATTAGTTTTCAGTTATATTATAGTGTGTTACTTAAAAGCTGTAGTTAATAGTATATGAAATGCTTGATCATTTTACTTTCTGTTAAAGCATTAAAGGATATTATATCAAATGGTTCTCATGGGAGACTTTAAATTTCAATTTCTCTGTAATAAATGACAGCAGCTATATACACAATTGCAGGTACTTTGTACTTTCACACAATGTTTGTAACATCTTTAAATGTTAATCCCTTTTAAAAAATGTAATCAGAGCAGAGTGTCCACTATAATTTACGTATAATGTTTGTACTATGGCAATTGAAAAAAAGAGTCTTCATATTGTGCTAATAACAAATTCAACCACATGAATAGCCTATTAGCAAAAGCCTACAGTAAAGACAAAGGTAATTAAGATGAAAACAAAAACTGAAATAACTACATGTTTGGAAAAATGAGAAGGATCATTCACTAGAAGAACATTAGTTTCAGTTGCTCAATTACTGGAACAATTACAAAGACTATTCGATTGAGATTAATCAGTAACGAAAAGGCACTGCTTCACTGGAAGCATATATGTTTGTATTCAATTCTAAAGTTTAAAGTTTTTATTCACAAAAATTAAATTTTGTCCTAATTAAAAAAAAAAAATACACAATACTATTTTATTCTGAATGAAATCAATTTTTGATTTATATGCTAACTGCCAGAAAATGTTTAACACGTTCCAGTGTGTTTTTGTCATTCTGCCCTACGCCAAAACAATTTTTGCTGTCTAAAATACAATGCTACTCTTTGGTCATAATGACCAACGCAGCAAGATTGGTTTGACACATTTTCTTTCGATCATTATGACCAACATGGCAAAGAACGTGTTAACGAATAAATATTTTTTTGTGAGCTATGTAAAAAAAGTATTTTTATGTACAATAATTTTTTTAACAGCTTACGGATTTATAAAAAATAAGCCTTAAATTATTGTTAATCTATATTAGAAATAATAAAAAGAAAAATCTGGGATGCTGTAACTTTTATTTAAACTTGGCTGACTCAGGTAACATGGGTGAAAAGGAAGAGCATTATTGAATTTATATATGTATATGCTTTTTTTGTTATATATTTGTTAGTTTTTATATATTGTTGTATTATAATTGTTAGGACCCTACTGTTCAAAAACTGTCTTATTATGGAGTCTATAAAGACATTATTTAAGACTTACTACATCTCTAAGCTTTTAAAAAAAAAATGTCTTCATTGCAAGACCCTAAACAGCTTCAAGTCACCAGTGAACAGGATCCTCTATTGCTCATTTCTTTAAAACTGTATTTGTTTGTATATAACCAGTTATTTCAGATCTATATATGACACAGAAATTATTTTGCACACTGTTTAAGAGTTCTACGACTTGTTCACTGAATTGAAAGATGTGATATATTTTTGAAATGAGAAAATTTTACTTCATGGTCGACAAATGTTACAAAACAACTTTGTGTAACCTTTCTGGTAAGCAGATATACTCACAAAAGTTATAAGTGCTCAAAACAGGTTCACTTGCTATGCCTGTACCTTGTCATTTCCCATAGTTACTGAGTCATTTCACATAAGATGATTATGAGCCTGCAGACACAATATGCGGCAGATGATACAAACAATTTACTGAGTTTCAGGTAAAATGTCTATTATCAGAAGTAGGTCGGACAATTATCATTGTTAGAATTTATCACACGTTTTGACCACTAAACAATCTGTGGTCAAATTCAGATGTTAAGTTAAACTACTACATTAAATGCAAACTAAGCCTACCCAAGATTCATTCACTGATAAGTATAAACCATAAACAAATAATTAATAAAATCAATTTATAATAATTTGCTTCTGCTAAGCCATGACTAGACATCAGCAAATGCTGTGTGTTTCTTGAGGAATGTAATGCTTTGTGTATATTAGGTTTCAGAGAAAAATGTAATGTGTAGTCATCAGTACACCCGTCACAGCATAATTTGATAGTATTTCTAAAATCTGCTTATTTTGTTTGAATACTGTGTTTGGTTGTGTATTAAAACCAAAGGTACTTATATAAATTTCTTCAAGCAGAAGTATGTGAATACATATTATTCACTTTTATATACAGTAAAACCTGACTGAACGACCACATTTATTCAGCAGTCACCTTAATGAACTGCCACTTTTCTGAGGAACAAATTGTATTTTCCATAAAATCAATGTAAATTTCCCCTCCATTAAACGGTCATCTCCTCTCTTGGCCAGCGGTCAGCCCATAATGGGTTCATTCCCTTGTTTAAATGGTCACCTACTGCATGTTCAGTCATCTGGAATATAATACAGCAGACAAAATAGTCTGACAATACATATAAGATTACTCAAGTTGTGTGTATACCTGACACAACTAAAAGATAAGGTAAACAATCTAATCATATGGACCGGCACACTTTTAAATTAACAAAATGTTACTTCTAGCCCTACACAATAAACTGTCGTAGTCTCCATAAAGTTGAAACAGTAGTAAGCGGTCAGTTACAAGTGAACATTTGGAATTTATAGCGGAAGTTGTAATGTTGAATTGGCATAAGTGATCCGCGTGTGTTTAGTGTTTTTGTAATTTGTAGTGTAATTTAACAGTGTGTCAAAAATGAGTACCACAGAAAGAGAACGTTTAAATTTAGAAGCTAAGCAAGTGTTAATTTTGAAAGTGTAAGGGCATTTCAGAAAGGAAACTTACCGAACTTTTTAAATGTGGAAGGACACAAATCAACAGCATAATCCAAAATAAAGACCAAACTTGAAAAGAATGGGAATCCAATATGAACTGGGACGTAATAACAAAATGTGAATAAAAGTGTTGACAAATAAATGAAATTCTTTACGAGTGGTTTAAATGTTTTCGCTCAAAAAACTCCCAGGTAGTGGAAGGCATTCAAAATTTTTACTGAAATTAAAGTTGAAAATTGTGTAGCAAGCAACGGGCGGCTGGAGTGTTTTAGAAAGCAGCACAACATGTCATTTAAAACAATTTCGGGTGAAGGTGCAGATACGTCTGTTAATGAAGTAGAGGTTACTGACCATGAATTGAGTGACATTTACAATGTTGATAAGATTGGATATATCTTATACCTGTTCCAAATAAATCATTAAATTATAAAAAAGAGCATGTAATGTTCGAAAAATAGCTAAAGAAAAAGTAACGATTATGTTATGTTATTGTGCTGCTGGCAAAAAAAAGAGGGTAGCCACTAGTTATCGGAAACTCATAAAAACCAAGGTGTTTCAAGAATTTGGAGACAACATTATCGGTCATTAGTTGCCAAAACAATATTTACCGCATAATTTTGTTATATGATAATGTGACACGTTGTCTAGTTTCATCATTATCCAATGTGAGGCTCTTATTTATTCCAACAAACATGACATCTCATCTTTAGCCATTGGACCAACGAAAAAACAACCAACATTTAAACTTTTTATTGGAAAAGAGTTCTTTGGTCCATTATGTTTCATATGGATGACAACATTTCCCTTGGTGAAGAAAATTAGTGTTTTCAATGCGGTAACCTGTATCAAGACAGCCTGAACAGAAGTTGCTGGTACCAATATTTATGAATTGTGGCATTCAAACTAGCAATGCAGATCTGCAGGCACAATCATTACATCAAATTCTGGAAAAACTTCACACACTTCCTACAGTTGTTGGACTTCCATATGATGAAAATGGAGACTCTATATAAAGGTTATACAGATAAAATTCTGTATTTACAATGAAAAGTTTCTGAAATTGTCGATTAAAATCCCTATTTCCAAGATATTCGCTTTTGCAATACAGCAATTTTTCTGGATTTTGCAGAAGTGGGTGATGATGACGTACAGAGTGAACAGAAAGAAATTAAAGCACTGCGGATAGTTTATAGAAGTGTTACAATCTCTTGGATGGATCAAAAGTGTTTGCGCTACTCTAGATACGGAATGTTGGGAGAAAGCTGTGGAACAGTGTAGTACACAATACTGTTTGGTCGAAAATTATGCAATTAAAAAGAAAACTGCTACCACAAAACAAAGTACATTAAAATACATTATTTTTCAAAATTATAACTTCTTTATCATGTGTTGTAATATAAGTATTTTCATTGTAAATGTATTTAAATAGGAATACAACTGCAAGCACATAATAAAATGGTATAGCTGATCACCCTAACTTAATATACTGTATTGTTACTACCCCTGCCAACCCTTCATTGAACAGGCATCTTTCTAAACGGCCACATTTTACAGAGATCCAAGAGTGGCCGCTTACGACAGGTTTTACTGTATATTTCTAACTAGATCCACATACAATTAGGTTGTTTTATGTTGTGTTCATTGCTTCTGTGTTTTCCTGTTTTTAATGGTGATTATTGTGATGTTAAGATTAAACTTTTCTATCTTAAGTGCTGTATATCACCCCTAACTACTTCTGTAAAAGTGAATACACACCGCACTTTTGAACAAATATTGAATATAGAGCTGTATGAGATATTTTAAATGTTTCAGATTGACTTCTGAAAACTGCTGAGTGCTCTTGATGTATATTGTTACGTATTATTTATTGGGTTTTGTTGTTATGTTGAGAATCTATCTTTCTGTAAAGCCCCACGTTGTTGGACGTCAATTTGTAATGACACTCTTATTTCTACAGGTTATTTAGCCTCACTGTTGGGATCGCCAATTTGTAATGACAAGACTCGTTACCAATCTAAATTGTACTTTGTTAATATTTTAAGGATGAGTATGTTGTCAGGGTAATATTAGTTGAGCGCCAATTTGCAATCAAATGTTGCAAATAAAATGTATTTGTAAATTGGTAAGTAATATTTTAAAATAGCATAAAGGTTTCTTTTTCTACTATAATTCAATCTTTTATTTAACAGAAGATTGTGACTACTAAAGCTCAGCAAGTCAGATTCAAATCGGGTGCCATACTTTCCTTGTTGAGAGTGTTACCAACCTATGCTAGTTGATGAAAAAATTAACATTCATTAATATGGTGTATATAATATCAGATACATTTACTTATCCATTAAATAAAGAAAAGAAAACCTTTTATATACTGTTATTGAACTCAAATCCTTTATTATTCTTTTTTAAATTTCTTTTAAAAGACAATTATAATTATTAACAAAGTCTGACCAGCTGTTCTTTAAATATGCTCAGAATGGCAGTAGGAGCTCTTATGTCTCAAGGCAAACACATTTGCATTTTGTTATAATTGCTAAATAAAATACAAATAGAATTTTTTTAAGTTAGGTCCTTTTGACTACAATATAAACGACAAATATGTTAGGAAAAGTACCAAAATACATGGGATTATAATAAATTACAGAGTGTCTTAACAAGAGTATATTAAGAATTATACAATGTTCAGTGTCTAGGTTATGTTGATTTATGTGTTTTTTAAATGTCTAATACACTTTGAATGGTTGTATTCAAAAAACTATTAATAGTTTTTTACACTGAAAATAAGATTATTCGTTAATTATTTTCACAGTGAAGGTTTAAAATAGTTTTAATCAAAAGTGTAAACAGTGTCTTTGAAAAGTGTAAACAGTGTAACTTATGCCATTAAGGAAAATTCTTCAGTTTAGTTATTTATCAAAAATACTTCCCTTCCTGGATAGGTAGATTTTATTTCTTCAGATGTTCCTGGGTTTACTTCTTTTGAATAATGTTGTACTTCTTTCTTCTATTTATTTAGTTTAGTAATATTATTTAACTTTACTTTAGGTTCACTGATATGAATTTTACAATATGCTGGAATAGTCACTCTTATTTTTATATCAACCTTTCTCGTTTAGATCTAATAATGCCCTCCTTTTTATTCAATTTATAACATCTCAGTTGCTAAGGCCTAACTTAGCTTTCATTGGTGTGAATTATAACATTTTGTGTTACTATGGTTCTCTCTGAGCCTCAACATAAACAAACTTCTAATATTTTACCTTCCATTTTCTTTAAATTGTTATAACTTTTTTATAAGATCTTTAATCTTCAATTTATTAGTATCTTTGAGTTTCTGATGGAACACTGATTATTTTGATACCACTTTTGATTATCTTCCATTACATATTTCCTGAGTTACCATTTTACACTTTTAATTATTTGTACCACAATTATTTTTTATTAGTTCTTCTAGTACTCTTCACTTTATTAAAACTATTGGACACAATCAGTAATAACATAATTCAACCTGACATTGATTATTCTAATTTTAATACAAATTCTTTTTTCAAATCCCTTAACTATCTAGGCTTAACATGCCTAGTTTTACAAATCTCTATTATTATTATTTTTGGTACTCTTCTATTAATATTAACATTTGTATTATTAATATTACAACATATAATATTAATCAATATAGAAAAAATTAATTACTAATAACTATTAGTAAACATATGACAATTCTTATTAACCTTCTGTATAAATCCAGTTTTTATAAACACAATAAAACACTGTGAGTAGTTCCCAAAACATTGTCCTCCTTACTTACTAACTTTAATAGTTTAACCATAACTACTAGAACATTGTTTATTATTAATTACTTCCCTCATCAACATAACACAACTCTTAATAAACTTATTAATTAATTTCCTCTCTCATACACATAGTAGGATTAGTATTATCATAGTAAGTATTTCTAAAACATTGTCCTCCTTACTTACTAACTTTAATAGTTTAAACATAACTACTAGAGCCTTAGTTAACATTAATCAAATAATAGTTAAATAAATAGTATTTAACTAAGTAGTTAAATAGGTAGTTCTTGAAACAAGCTACATCATGTTTCTTGGTACTTTTCTAGGATTAGTAAAGTACGTTACTATCAACAAGATGAGTGGCAAAATATCATGTAACAATATACTTGCCATTGCTGAAAGTATGGTGAATGGACACTGCACACTGTTCATTTGTATTGGGCTAAAAGGCTCATTTGCGAAAAGGTAAAAGGTCCATATTACAACTAGATGTTCTTTTCGGTCGGTTTAGAATTATTATTGTGAAGATTTAATTTATAGTTCAAGTTGTTTCAAAAAAGGGTTTAAATGCTGAAAAATCTTTAAGTTCTTTTTTCGAAGCACTGGTTGGTCTAGATTTTAATTATCACTTACTTACCGATGTCAATCTTCTAATGTAGATCTTCTCTTTCTGTAATATATTGAAAACAGCACAACACAATTCATATAATATTTACCACTTGTTTGTATGTTAAAATTGTGTAAATAAAGTTAATCTGTAAATAAGACTGTTTTGAAATTATTCAAAATCTTGGCTGCTTACTTGCTTTACTGCCAATCTGTGAAATAAATGCTCTGTTGTGTTGTTATTATAGTCTACCTTTAAATAATGGACTGACTCGATTATATATTAAATGGTAATTTATTAACAATGTAATTCAATTAAAGTTCAATTTAAAACCCTCACAAAAGTTTTTTAAAACATTAAAACAATTCAAAATCGTTACAGATATTCTTAAAACTCAGGGCTGGTAACACTGATTTCTATGTTATGATTCTCTAACATGATCTGGTTAGATTTCTTATTTATAATTAATAAAATTGTGAGTGCTTTGAGTATACAAGATACTTACTACAAAAAATGCTTAAATACGATAATGGCGTATTGTGGAGAGTGGTTACATAAAATAGAAAAAGGTCAATTATAATTGTAAACAATTGTACAAGACACGCTTGCATTCAAATTTGCAGGTTATGGTATCGCATGTACAATACGATTATTATTTCTGTATATCGGAATAAAATTCCGTTAATGGTTATAAAAATTAAAATATAATGACTGATTTATAATTTCAGTGCAATTAAAAATAGTTATGCTTTCTTGAATTGAAAGCATTGCACTGCATCAATTGTGTACATTTCAACAACAGGTAGGTTAGAATGAAAATTTTTCTAAGTTAATTGATAAAAATATCTGAATTAAATTCATAAAATCTCATCGTTATACATAATATTAGTTAATGACATACTTATTAATCATTAACTTTATTGACAGTTCTCAAATATTATTACGAATCGAATTGTCTTTCGTTATCATTAAAGTCAAATCAGAATCTATGTTCAAATACATTTGTGTTAATTAAATAGTAGTTTTTCATTTTGATTCTTTTTAAAATTTATATTTTAATTAAAAAAAAATATTATTGAGAACTTTTATTCAATAATACGTTAAGTCATAATTATTAGTTATGTTAGTCACGTGTGATCGCATTTGACTAACGTAGTATCAACACAAAAATTATTATTTCAAAATCATTTAAAATTCAGTTAAATGTTGTTAATTCAATATACTCCCTTATTATCACTTTTCATTGCTGGGATTATACACTAGCAATGATAATACACTACGTCTAGTAGCACTATTTACACTTCACACGTTTTGGAGGTTATGATGTTAGGTTAGTTATCTGTCTACTGGGGGGGGGGACACGCACATTGTTATTAATATACTATCAGCGGAGAAATGTTCTGTTGGCATCGATGTCCAGTTTTTTTAGTGAAGCCACGCTTAGCTCCTTTGGCCGGCGTCTGCTTGGAATCAGCGTCTCTAATTGGCTGAAAGTCGTTTAATCTTGTCCCCATATGCCACAAGAAATTAATAACTTTTATTTCTCAGCGTCTGTTTTTGGGATTGAGAGTATAAAAAGGAAGCCATCAATTCTTTTGTAATTGACTGAATAATTATGATTGCTCATAACCTTCTTAATGTACCTCCGATTCGAAAACTAATAGTATCATGTTATTTCGGCTGCTTTGCTCTTTATTTTGAGCCCACACAAGCACTATTTTCGTTCATGATTAAACAATTTAGACTTCCATTGATGCACTTTTAGTGTTTTTTATTTAAACATAAGTTTTTTCACTTTTATTGTATCACATGATACATATATCACTTATTGATTATGCTTCAAGTCATTTTTTCTCATTAACTATTTCTTAACTGCTAAATATTTACAAAATTCAATAATACACTTTTCAGGCGAGTAGGCCTTAAATGTCCATGCATTATTTCTTATTATTTACAATATATATTTCACTCTCACACAATTCTATTGTGTTTAGTTTATACCTCAAACGATTCTACACATTTGGTGCAGTTTTGTAGTTACTAACATATCTTAGTTTATTTACAATAAATGGTTTTATCACACCATGTCAGGTGTACTGTCATTCTGACACTCTTATTTTACAAACAATTTTGTATTATGGATGTATTTTCTTCCATTAACTGGTATTTAATGTTTGTTTACATCTTATTTTGGATATTTAGTATTCCTTGCTGGGCTAATTACTCACAATTTTCTGTTGGACTGTTACGTTCATCTAGCTTCATCTGACATGTACTATTGGTTTTCATGATTATTACATCAATTTATGCATTTACTGTTTGTTGAGTGTTCTCAAAGAAGTATCAAGTATTCTTGAAACTACTGTTATACTATTTTCCTCTTTCTGATTAGTTTTAATTCATAGTTTTTTATGTAATTCTGTCAGTTACTCTGTGGTTTGGTATTTTGGCTGCTATTTGTTTATAAAATTTAAAGTATATTGTTGTGTTTTCTAGTTCACATTGGGTTTATTCTACTCATTATTTATTCTAGTTTGGTTGTTGCATTATGTAAATACTTTTATCAGTGTTTTTCTAATCGTTAATGATGATTCTTTTTTGCAAATTCTGCTCAGTTGGGGTTATGTGTATATATTTAAAATGCATGTTAGTTCTTGGTATCCAAGTCACGTATGAACAGTAAATTATTATAAATAAATCACCTTATTTATTAAAGACATTGAATAACAAAATCAATAATTGCGTAAATTTGTTTAGCGAATGCACACGTCGCTTCCTGAAGCCTATTAATGCTAAAGCTCCCGAACTCACTGGCCTACCCAAAATTCATAAACACGACATACCGGTCAGACCACTCGTTAATTTTACCACAGCGCCCGCATACAAAACAGCTAAAAAACTCGTCAAAGTAATCAAAGAAAACATAAATTTAAAGAACAATCATAGTGTCACAAACAACACGGATTTTATTAATAAATGTAAAAATGTTGATATACTACCAAATTATAAGTTAGCATCGTTTGATATAGTAAATTTGTATACCAACATACCAGTAAAGGAAACACTAAATATCTTAAAAGAAAATTTATTAGAGAATAATAAATTAAATATACAGACGATAAACGAGTTAATTGGTTTACTTGAAACTATCTTAGAACAAAATTACTTTGCTTTCAATAACCAATTTTTTATTCAGGACGATGGATTGGCCATGGGTTCACCTCTTTCTGGTCTATTGGCTGACGTTTACTTGAATTGAGGAGTTGAATACCATTAAACATATAGCTTTAGCTAATGGTTACCAAAACACGTTAATTGATAATCTCATCAAAAAACATAAAATTCGAAAATCCAAGCCCCCAATAGATAAGGATACAAAAATAACATTTATTTCTACCACATACACAAATATAATGCCAAAGATTCTAACCTCCACATTTAATAAATTGAATATTACTGCTACCTTCAAAACCAACAATAGTCTATTAAAAATACTACGTCATAGAAAACCCATACCTTTAGAAAAGAAATCCGGCATATATAAATTATCATGTAACGACTGCAACAGTTTTTACATCGGTCAAACGGGGAGAGGTTTCCTCAAACGATTTAAAGAGCACACACCACAACGTCACCTAAATAATCTCACTTTGTTAAATAATATCAAGTCCAACTTTGCCCGCCACTTAATCTTACACAATCATAATTATACTGATTTTAAATCTAATTTAATACCCCTACATGTGTGCAACAAAGGCCGTTACATGGACGCAATAGAAGAGTTCGAAATATACAAAGCATATAATAACATAAACAGCCGAGATTTCATATTGAATGACCACTTAAATTTTAAATCCAACCCGCTATACGATACAGCTTTGAACCTGCTTAGGCGTAATCACTCAGATAATAGTTCAGTGTCCGATCGGCTTCGTCATGGTGCGCACCATTTAGAGGGCGAGTGAATTACATAGTGGACAATTATGTGTAACATGTGTTTTTAACGTTTAACGACCTCAATAGAGCGATTTAATCTGATGATGGAGCAGATGTTCCTAAACGCGTCATTTTAATCGACGTAACGAAGTCACACTACGGATATAAGGTGATTTATTTATAATAATTTATGTGTATATCCCTGTATTACAATGCCTATATGTGTTAGTTTGGTTTCTTGTGTATTATCTTACATATTTACCACGATTGGTATTACTATTAGCTAGTACAATGGTTTCCTGTATTTTAACTCTATTACTGACTATTTGTTTACATAGTATTATCTAATTATAATTGGTTATTGGTATATATATTGGATGGTTACATTTGGTTTGGTTGACTGTTTTTAATCTAATACATGTTGTCTTATTTCTGATATTCTAACAATTACATTCTGTTGATTTTACTTTCCACTCTCCTGATATCTAAATGTATGTTTTGCAATGATTTTAAATTTAGAGTCAGTCATGGTAGTTACAGGTAATCAGTTCCATTTACTTTCATATTTGAGCAATTATTTCTGCACTTAACTTCAGTTCACTTGTTGTCTTTATTATATTTTATTATATTATACTTTTTACTCATAACTAATACACTTATTGTCTGTGTTGGTTTATTCGAGATTACTGAATAAAATTGTTGTCACTTAATATTTCCACTTTCTGTAAATACTACACTATCATTGTTTGTGTTGGTTTATTTTAGATCGTTGGATAATGATACTGTTACTTGTAGGCTTACACTTTCTATAAATCATACACTATCATTGTTTGTGTTGGTTTATTTTAGCTCGTTGTATAATAATATTATTTAATTTACTTTAAGTAGCACACTTTTATTGTCTGTGGTTGCTTATTGAATTATTATATTGTCAAGAGTTTTGCTCTTGGTCACTTGGAGTTTCCTCTCAGGTTCTTCCTGGTTGTGGTATTATTCCTCACTTATTGGGTACTCTTCACACTGGTAATATTTTCTTATTTGTTGGATATTTTCCTCACTTATTAGATGCTTTCCCTCACTTATTGGATCTATTGGGTCCTGGTTGCTAACGTAGTTACTTGGTTTCACTTTTCCTTCTGTTATAATATTGACGATTTATTTAATCACAACTCCTTTCCTTCTAAGGTGCTTAGTTTCCTTAACATTATTTATTCATGGATATACAGGTTTGACTTTGACATTTTAGTGTTGTCTTTCCTCTTGTTAGTGTGTTTGGCTATATTAGCTTAGATATGTTTATGGTAGATCTTCATTTGGGTATTTTTTATTATATTTATGTAACGGTATTTTTTGATGCGTTACAATATTAAGATATCTTTTTACAGCAGCAAAATTACATTAATTCAGTACAATAAATGTGTGTGTGTGTGTGTGTGTGTCACAAAGTTGATAATAAGTGGAAAATATCAGTAATTTAGTTTGATATATCAGAAGTTTCCAGATAAAACAGGCAAGCAGAGAAATAAAAATAGCACATTTGACATAGGATGTACATGTTCCCCCCTTATGATACTGTTGTTAAGTTACAATCTATTGATTACAAACAATAATCACGGGTTTCGGCACCACTTGTTACTTTACAAACTTCTTACAAACAATAATCCTGGTCATGGCATCATTTGTGAGTTTACAAACTATTTATCATTTTAACTTTCAAACTTCCCTCCCAAAATACTACCTACCTTTGACATTCCAACTCTTACGTGTATCCAGAAAACCCCAGAGTCCGTTAAGCGAGGATTAAATGGCGAAACAGACTGATGTAGCGTTTGAATAATTTACACTAACACGTAGTCGTTGTGAACTGAACTTAGTATTTTATTTGCCATTAAAACATTAACGGGGTTTGCCCCAATTTCTCTGGTGATTCATAGACCACATTTATGAATATACATATTTATTAATAGATAGAATTACATTTACTTATTTTTAGTAAGGCTCACCAGTACTTCATATTCATGCTCGCTTTCATTCTTTAAAAAAACCCCATATTACTTTTAATATATCTTTATTTGTTTTGTTTCGTAGTTTGCTTAGGCCTTTGGTACTTATCTTGACGGGTTATCCATTGTGAGGCGCCATTGCTCGTCCATTAACTGCTGCTGTAAATTTCACGAACACAATTCCGGAACTGTTTAATTTATTCGTCACTGGCTGTCGATACTTGATACTGATTTTACTGCAGTTGAATTAAATTTTAACTGGTTTAAGGTTCCAAATCTGATTTGTCCGCGGACTTGAATTATATGCAACTGGCCAGTTTAAGGTGTTGAGCGGAACAGAAAGATGGCGACTGACGAACGTTGATCAAGTACGCCCGGCCAGTTTTAGATGTTAGTCGAAACAGGACGTTTTCGGTCTCCGTGCGGCCAATATATTTGTGGGTCATGTGATACTCCTTCCACGTTGGCGACGTCATATCGTATGCCTCTGGACGTTTTAGCACTGTTTTCTTATGTTCCAGAGGTATAAAATGTTGATTTTATGTCATTATGGTTGTGACGTCAGTCGATGATTACGATGTTGAGGCCACTTTTGGGTTCGATCAGCTCCACTCTGGCTAGACACAGCTAAAAATAGCACTCAACTAATTTGTTTACCAGTCACACCCAAATTCCTTATAGTTTCTTCTGCCACTGTTTCACATGGATTACAAAGTAAAATGATTTTATTCCTAATTTTGACCTGATTAAAACTCTGAACCCCGTTTATACCTGTGACCTGGTATGCACCATTACAATACCCCCTCAATGAGAGGTTTTATGCCGAACCATAAAACTCTCATTGACATAACCTAAAAGGATCAGTCCGGATGTGGCGCCATGACCCCCCTTAAATTTTATTAACCAAGGGTAACTTACCCCCCTGATCTAGTGATTGTGGCCGCACCTGCATGACTTTACTGGACTTCTTGTTAAGATCCCAACACCACAAAGCCAGGCAGGCACTAGACACCCCGGCCCTGACATGCTGGTCAGCACAGGGTCGTCACCACAGTATCACTAGATTCTGAAACAATCAAATTAAAAATATTAACAAAGGGCTTTACACTTTTCCAGATCCTGAACTGATTTGATTTCCTTTTAGTTGTACTGGTTAGCCTTTTTACGAAGTACTGGCTTTTCTTAAATTCTAACACACATTATAGATTAACAGAACTCCTTAGCCTAACATGAAATATTTTAATTCAAACATTTTATATAAACATCTTCTCATTATTTCTTATTCCAAATTCAAAATATTTTCCTGATTCCAATCAGAATTTAAATAACCACTCCCTATTATTCTTTTATTTAAACATCTCATTTTATCTCTTAATTTCTTTAGTATTAACCTGTATACAATAGCCTACATAATGAATCTAAAAATCAACAAGTATACAATACTACACGTACAGTCAACCATATGTGTATTTTAACACTATATTATTATTCGTTATTGTGATTTACTTAACACTCTCTCTTTTCATTTTACATCTTAAACTCCTCCTTCCACACTCACTATTACCCCCCTGGACTGTAGCACCCAGTTGTTTTCACAAGGACTGAAGCGGAAGGGGTGAACATTTTTTTCTTTTATTTCTCCCCCATCCTTGCTTCGGCATTACTGGTATCCCGGATACCAGTAATCCTACTAAATTAATATTTACAATCCCTTAATCGGTCTATTACCCTTCCTATAGGTGTATAGCCGTGTTCCAAAGTTATATTACATTAGATTCCCCTGATTCTACCCCCAGTTGTATTTCTCAGTTCACCAATTTAGAATAATAAGCCAAATCCACGGTCAGAGTTCGGTGGAACCGTGACCGCCCGAAATTGGGGAATCACATTTAAAACATACAACACGTTTTATATCTATACACAATTACCTTATATTCTAATAAACACTTTGTTTTCTATAATAAACATAATACAACATAATAAACACTCAAAATGAACATTACCATTATTACATTAACACAAACATCTCAACTCTGAATCTACATAAAAATTACAAACATTACAACTTTAATTTCGACTTACTATTAAATTTTTCAATTGTTACATAATACCTTCTACTCGGAATTACTATTTCATATTTTCATCTATCAATAAACGAGTGACTCCCTTTCAGGAATAATAATCTGTTTTACCTATGGCCATTTAGACCTAACCCCACTCTCCCATTATTCTTTATCAACAACTAACGGATTTGAAATAGGGTGACACCGATCTCTCAATTACACCTCCCTCCAACATTTTTCTGTAACTCTACTTGAACCTCTTCTTTCCAAATAGGGCCCCTTAAAACCTCTTTGTACGTAGGATGTGTGTTCCCTTACCCTATACTCACGCCTTTATTAGTTCCTGGCCCTTTCCAGGTAACTCCACAAACCCCCTTTAAAACTTTTCACAACCCGCCGCAACGCCTTACGTTGGGGACTCCCTACACCTCTACCCTCGCTACAAAACTTATATGCCCTGTTCTCCTATACTCTCTTTTCACTTTCACCATTCTCGCTTTCTCTACATACATTCACTCTCACTACTGTGTCCCTATTGTGTACCCGTTTCTGTCTCACTTTTACTCCAGAAATTTTTACCATGTCTAATACCCGTTCATTGAAATCAATTCCTGCCTTATTAGGCAATCACTACCCAAAATCCAACTTTTACAACATTTTAAATTCATTTACTTTCATTATAAAATTGTAATAATTATATAAACGTCAATTGTTCATTCAAATAAAATATTATTACTGTCATGAACTCAATTAAAATCACAAACATTGCTTACACACACAATACAATGTACATACCAACAACATAACCTTAACACAATACATTTAACATCAATACAAATTTATCTACAATTTTCGTCTTATCATATTATTGTTTAAACCCATCAGCCGAGTGGTAATTCTCACTTACCTGTTAAATCTTTTTCTATTTCCACTAGTAATCAAAGAATTTATTAGCCGACACCGTGGGATCATAGTGTTATGGGAACGTAAAAAGAAATTTAAAAACAAAAGTTTCTCAACGAAGAATTAGAAATAAAAGGCTGTATTTCCAACTTTCATTATTATTAGGGCTATTTGTCTGTATGAAAAGGTACCGGTACTCACCAGGAACTCGCGAGTTCAAATCCGGGGGAGGTAGATCGATGTAAAAGTATGGAAAATTCTATAGAGATAAATGAAATTATAAATCTTGAGAAACTTGGGCTTAAAAATGTGCCAGTACTGCATACCACCAGAAAAAGCCATTATTAACTGATGTTGTTGTTGTTATTATTATTATCATCAATCTATATAAAATAAGCTGCTTTCTTCCTTTCAAAAATGACATTCAAAATAAAACAAGAAAAACACACAGAATCTAACCCAGTATGCTGGTATCCTTACTTTGTTCTCAGAAATGTGGCCAACCCAGTAAAATGGTTATTAATAGTTTTACAGGTTTTTGATTATTCATTCACAACTGGTGTTTTTTGATAATGGCTTTTAGAAGAGAGTACATAATGATAATAAACAGAATGAATGTGTAAACTTATTGACAATGAATGTAAGTGTTAGCCATAGTGTTGTTTTATTTATGTTTATGAATTTATTAATATATTTTGTTTACGCTTACACTTGCGGCTCGTGTCGCCGCCATTTTGTATAGTACCACTCATTTTGTAATTTTTTCACTTACCGTGTCCAGGGTTTCGAATTAGACGTGTTGAAAACAATATGGTTGCTTTGAAATGATTTACTCAACAACTTATTTGTTTCCATGAATTATTTATTAATTTTATAGCACGTTATTTCTTTCCATTTACTTCATTATCTTTAGAACATTGGTTGGTAGCCATATTTATAATTATTCAATGCTATAATTTTCCCATATATATCAAAGTTTAACATTTAAAGAAGAAACAATTAAAACGAAACCATGGTATTTATTCAATTAATTTACTACCTATATTGAGCAAACCAGCGCTCCTTATTTATTACGTACTCTCATTCACTCCGTCTTACATTCCCCATGCCCATATGAGATCTCATTTGTTTAGTGTTTAAAAAATTGGTTTCATCATAAAATTGATATCTGATTTTCAATGTTAGATGACAATCGAAGGTTACTTAGCTGATACTTGAGTCCAGAAGAACTGACCCGTACTTTCGGTCATTTCGTACACTTTTGTGGCTTTCACTATATAACGCCAACCGGTGACTACATTAAAAACTGTTGTTCACATTATTTATATATAAATTTTGATTTGTAGCACATTTTCGAACTGCGGGTGCCCGCGATTTACGTTCATGAACTTTTATTTGCCTCCGGCTGGTACAAGGAGTAGATCTGAACTGGGACGAGACGAACTGCACTATTTTCTGAGGCGGTCGGGGGGTCAAGTGACCAATCTTATTGTTCTTTTAGTATCACTACGCCAATTTGTGCGGTTGGGCTGAACACACCTCACATTCCAGCGTGACGTATTGGATTGACGTAACATCGTATGACTGCTGAGTTACATAATTTGCTTGTCACGTATCTAAAAATAACTGTTCTGCTTGAATCTGGAGCTGACCTTGACACAAATCCACTCAATGTTTGTTGCGTCGTTTTAAAACTTTACAATCATGATTTGTACTTTGTAATTATAAATCAAATTTATGTTGATTTTCCCCAAATTATTATTTATTTTTTTATGTTTCCAAAAATTACCCCAGGTAGGCCTAAATGTCCCGTTACAATAGATTACCGTAAAACTTAGGCATTAGGTTTTGCTGGCCAATATCGTGATTTGTAAGAAATTAAAAATTCCACTACTGAATAAAATTAATTAGAACTCTGTGATTTTCAAAATTCGCCAAAAATCAATGGAAACTCGATTATAACAAAACTTATTTAATTACATATTTGGTTGTATTCTGTGACTAAATAAATCTTGTTTGCATAATAAGCCATTTCGCTCGACTTTGATTTCATGCATTTGCTAAACATTTTGCGTCTGGGAGAAATGGGACTATACCTTCTGTTTGTGTACACCTTGTTGTTATATGCAGTGAGATGTAATAATTTTATACTGTAACGCAGAAGCAATTAGACGACTGTTTAGCTAGATCTGACTGTAGACATTGTTCGGTTATTTATTCATATAATTACGTGTCAGATTATGCTGAATTACAGCATCCATGACACCAGCACACGAATCTTTCTATGCAGCGGCTGGACAGAATAGCCAACCGCTAATAATTAAACGTGCCGGCACAAAATTAAACTATATAATTTGGAAGAAATTGTAATAAGATAAACAACTTAATAACTGTTAATAAAACCCTAATTGAAACATTGAACTGTATGTTTGATTTTATTTAATCTTTCTTAAAAAAAAATGATTAATCATTTATCATTCAATAAACCTCGCACTTTTAGTTTACCAAGAAGAGTTGGCAACCCCTAGTTTGGGGCAGAAAATACGAGTTCGAACGTCTGGACGGGTGAGTAGACGCTCTACAGTTATAAGCATTATTAATCATACAGATTGACATGGTATAATACTGAGATGCTTAATGAGTGTTTTTTTTTAAACAACAAAAAATTTTTCTGACCACATGTTCTTTCGTATGTCCTAACCTAAAATTTTGACTTCCGCCTTGTCTCTGTCTGTTTTTGTTCTTTCAATCCAGGCCTATTCCACGTAAAAAATTTTTTTACGCGAAACATTCTGGTCATGCCACCACTTGATAAGTTACAATTTACTGATTACAAACAATAATCCCGGGTTTCGGCACCACTTGTTACTTTACAAACTTCTTACAAACAATAATCCTGGTCACGGCACCATTTGTTAAGTTACAATCTACTGGTTACAAACAATAATCCCGGGTTTTGACACCACTTGTTACTTTACAAACTTCTTACAAACAATAATCCTGGTCACGGCACCATTTGTGACTTTACAAACTATTTAACATTTTAACTTTCAAACTTCCCTCCCAAAATACTACCTACCTTTGACATTCCAACTCTTACGTGTATCCAGAAAACCCCAGAGTCCGTTAGGTGAGGATTAAATGGCATAAACAGACTGAGGTAGCGTTTGAATAATTTACACTAACACGTAGTCGTTGTGAACTGAACTTAGTATTTTATTTGCCATTAAAACATTAACGGGGTTTGCTCCAATTTCTCTGGTGATTCATAGACCACATTTATGAATATACATATTTATTAATAGATAGAATTACATTTACTTATTTTTAGTAAGCCTCACCAGTACTTCATATTCATTCTCGCTTTCATTCTTTAAAAAACCCCCATATTACTTTTGAAATATCTTTATTTGTTTTGTTTTGTAGTTTGCCTAGGCCTTTGGTACTTATCTTGACGAGTTATCCATTGTGAGGCGCCATTGCTCGTCCACTAACTGCTGCTGTAAATTTCACGAACACAATTCCGGATGATACTTTTCAATATCTCTTGATATTATAAAATATATCAAAACATGGTTGAACTGATTCTACGGTTACTGTATTCACTGTTTACTGTCGGGCGCCATCTTTGTTACCAACTGTGAATATTTACCCAGGTTCGGTTCAGCGGACCGGGAAGTGCAGAACAGGTTATTTAAGAAAATACAATTGACTTATCATGACAACTATTTTAATTCATTTTCGTATTAAATAAAGAAAAACATGACAGTATATCACGTAACCTAATTGCAAATGTTATATTGAAAAATGTTCCCCCTCCCTTCTCCTACTTTGGCAATCTTATAGAAAAACAAAAAAATAACATTCATTATGCATGATTAGAACTTAGAACTAAATACATATTATAAACTTAGTATTCATTTACAAAACGGAAACCAGCACTTTACATTATATTAATTTAGGTACCTACACACACACTCTCACGCAAACATATACCCCATACTAGGTCATACTGTATTTTTTATTTATTGAGCTCAATTTTTGAAAAAGAAAAGAATTTAGTATTTTGAATGATTTAAGAACAAAAATGTCTACTTTCCTGCTATTGCGGCGTAGATATTAACTTGTGGTTTACAGTCCTCGTGCTTCACATTTTATGTCCGAACTGTTAATTTATATTCAATTGTACTCACTGCCTCTACTTCATTTTTGTAAAATAAAGAAACTGTTTAAATACTGAAATTTACATTTTTGTGGTTCTGCGGGCGCGTCGGCAAACACACGATAACTTCGCCCGAAAACAGGCTAGAGCCGGGCAGACGCGACAGTTGTTTTTTGCGTCTGTCTCTAGTAGATGTTGATTTCCGACTGACTTTGTTCTGTTGTGTCACAATGTTGCTGGCGTGACACACCCAGGATAGGCTCTGACGAACCGATGACACACAGTTGTTATGTAAGTTGCTGACGCAACACATCGCCTGATGTCTGGTTGTGTAACGTGTTTACTTGTTTCGTGTTCGTCATTTGTTGACCTTGGTACAGTTGTTGGCTGTTATTAAAACTGTCCACACAATTATTAAACAATTCATACAGTCAATGCTGCCACTGTTATTCTTGTTTTAAACAGGAAATTTACCCAAGTCTAT
Source organism: Magicicada septendecula (assembly GCA_034769895.1). Classification (NCBI taxonomy): domain Eukaryota; kingdom Metazoa; phylum Arthropoda; class Insecta; order Hemiptera; family Cicadidae; genus Magicicada; species Magicicada septendecula. The sequence goes on along the minus strand of CM068367.1, from coordinate 443,885,213 downwards.
AATTTCTGTCCCTATTGCCAATTATGTTATTATTATTTATGAAAAAAAAATACAAATTATGTCATTACCCCAGGTATGCCCAAAAATGCCCCGCTACACGGAACTGATTAATTTATTCGTCACTGGCTGTCGACACTTGATACTGATTTTACTGCAGTTGAATTAAATTTTAACTGGTTTAGGGTTCCAAATCTGATTTGTCCGCGGAATTGAATTATATGCAACCGGCCGGTTTAATGTGTTGAGCAGAACAGAAAGATGGCGACTGACGAACGTTGATCAAGTACGCCCGGCCGGTTTTAGATGTTAGTTGAAACAGGACGTTTTCTGTCTCTGTGCGGCCAATATATTTGTGGGTCACGTGATACTCCTTCCACGTTGGTGACGTCATATCGTATGCCTCTGGACGTTTTAGCACTGTGTTTTCTTATGTTCCAGAGGTATAAAATGTTGATTTTACGTCATTATGGTTGTGACGTCAGTTGATGATTGCGATGTTGAGGCCACTTTTGGGTTCGATCAGCTCCACTCTGGCTAGACACAGCTAAAAATAGCACTCAACTAATTTGTTTACCAGTCACACCCAAATTCCTTATAGTTTCTTCTGCCTCTGTTTCACATTGATTACAAAGTAAAATGATTTTATTACTAATTTTGACCTGATTAAAACTGTGAACCCCCGTTTATACCTGTGACCCGGTATGTACCATCACACTTTGTCACTAATTTTGATCTTGGAAAACATTGAATGGAAATGGTTGTAATTATTTTACTTACTTTCTCTGAATCAGTCTCTCTCTCTCTCTCTCTCTCTCTCTCTCTCTCTCTCTCTCTCTCTCTCTCTCTCTCTCTCTCTCTCTCTTCAAGTTTTTAAATCATCAACTGATTCTTTATAAATTATAATGCCCCATTTGTAATGGGACAATTCTGAAGGGTATTGAATTTTATTTCATTTAATAATTATTTGAGGTCAATCTATTAGGGCACCCTTTATGGTCATTAGAACCTGAATTGTGTAACACCCTATATTCACTTTGTAACGTGTCAATTTTGGGTCATTTTATTTTTTACAGTATGGGGTGTTTACATTGTTTTTTATTTTCAATTGTGCGGGAGTTTTATAAAAATATTGTGAAATTTTATTATGCGGCAACCGTTATTGCGATTACAATAGAACTCATGGTAAGCTGAACATTGCTGAGACAAAGGAGAGACGCAGTTACTGTATTGTGTAACTAGGAAAAGGAATTCGCATCTCCCCGAATTTCTAAGAACTCTGTATATGTGTGATCACACTCGCACTTAACGTTTCGAGGCGGGGCGCTGAAGTGACGCCGCTCAACTCCAAAGTCGAGGCCAGAAAATGGCGCTGGAGCGAACAGTTTGTAGCTCCTACCCGACCACTACAGGAAATGCTGTTAAACCCCGCCCACTGCTAGTGACGTCAATAGAGCCGATGCAAATATCGTCCCCTGTTATCACGCATATAACTCTTATATTCCATGTATAGAAGGAATAAACGACAGCAATGAAGCATGAACGACAACGAAAATCTGGTGGCAGTGAACCGCTTTTTCCTCCCACTCAAACAAGCACATTGCCCAGTTCGTCACTGATTGTGTCGGCGCCGACACGGAGCCAAGCGAGCTTGGCCAAATTTTATAACTTTGTAAATCAAAAAGTAGTTTCAAAGTAACCAACAGGAGTCAGTGTTAGTAGTGAGCATGGGAGAGTAATCACATCAGTTATATCCTACCGCTACGAAATTATTAACATAAATGAAACGAGCTCGAATCATCACCGCGTGTCGGCCGTGAGGGGTATTCTTATAAATGTTAAGGGCGGGGTAATGTTCTGTGTGTTTGAGTGAGTGTACAAAATATGCAGGCTGGGCAGTTTTGAGTGTGTGTATGTAAAAAATTAAGGTAAGCTGTAGTATAAGTTAGATTAAGTACGATTATCGTACGCTGATTATGTAACCAAGCAATAGGTTTCCACAAAATTACATCAGATACAGTAAAGTGTATAAAGAAATTATAAATGAGTCAAAATTAAAGTGAAAGGTAATTCTCTTCTTAAACATGTGTTATGTAAATTATTTACACAACCTGTAAACCATGTTTGTATCTAGCGTACATGTGATCGAACCCTGGAACCCGACAGAAGAGATCGAGACGGTAGGTGGAAGTTAAATAATATTTGGTAATTAATAAACATAATTCAGTATAGAGGATAACAATGGCACCGCGAAACAGGCACGAATAATAATTAATTATATTTAATTGAATTCCACATCTACAAAGAAACAAACATGTTTCAGGTTAGCGTAGCAAAATAACATTACATTACAAAATTTAATTAATTGCATTATTTATTTAATTAATTAATTTATTTAATTTAATTTAATCAATTATAAAAATGTCAGATAAAGAGAATAAAGTAAATGAAAATTGTGTCGAAAATTTCGACGACTCAAATATGAGCAATTTTGAAACACATTCGACTCCAAGTGCGAGTCACAATAAAGCAGAATTAAATATGAGTGATCAGAGCAACGTAACTGAAGATTCGGGGATTCAAACAACCCCAATATTGACTAAGAGAAATAATCAATCCGAGAATAGTGATGTAATGAGATATTTGTGTGGCATGAATGCAATGTTGTGTGTTAAATTCGATGAGCAGAATGTTAAATTCCATGAGTTGAAAAGCGAAATACATGAACAGAAAATAAAATGGGAAAGCAATTTCGGTGAGTTAAAAAACCATATTAGTAAGATCAATCAATGTGTTGAAAATAACGAAATAATAAAAAATAGTTTAAATAAATTAGAACAGAGTGTGGAGAGAATGGAAGTAGTTGTGATGAATCCAGAGAAAAATAAAACAAATGAAAATTGTAGTGACAAATGTAAAGATACGATACCAGATAAAGAATTAATAAAGAAAAATGATGTTGAAAATAATGAGAAGAATAATGTAATTGAAAATGTCATATCAGAGAGTACTGATGAGTCTGTGGAATGTGATTATGAGATGTTAAGGTGTGTTAGTGAGTTAGAGAGAGAGAGGAAAAATAATGTTGTAGTAGAGTGGGGACAGAGGGCAAATTTTCCCTTTATTATTTATGATGTTTATGATGATGATTTAATGTGGTTACAAGTGTTGTTGAAGGGCAAGAGTCCCGTAGTAATAGATGAATTGAGGTGTTTATTTTTGTTGTGTAATGTTGTACCCTCTGTCGGTAATAATGATGTTGAAAGTGTGATTTGGTATGGTGATGAAAGAGATTTAAACAGAGAATTGTGTGTGGAGAACGTAACAGAATTATATAACTTAAATAGAAAGTATGAGGAATGGAAGGAAAGTTTAAAAAGTATATTTGAGTAACAATGATTATAAGGATTTGACTAAAGTAATTAACCCGATCACGAATGTATTTACCAACGGAGACTTAACAAAATTACCTAATGTAGACTGGTGTAATGAGTATTTTGGTATGATGAATGGGTTTAGTTTGTATGGTTACAACACACAAACCAGTCAGTTGTGTGGGGATAAAAGTGAACAATGCTACATAAAAACAAGACTTATTTGGGACGATGGAGGATAAACTATTAAAACAAAAAAAGACAGTGTAAACATTATGTTTTATGGGTTTTCGACATGGCAAAGTTGGACAATGAAGTGTGGGAAAACTGAACAGTAAATAACAAACATCTGTAAATAAAAAATATAGTGAATTTATTTGTGTGCATTGTGGAATGTTAAGTAAGTAATGTGTGTACGTAAGATGATTGTTGTAATAATAATATTGAAACATTTGCAAGTTAAACAAATATCAGAATTAATTTTGAAAACAGTAATTGATTAATGGTAATTGTTTCGATAACTATATAATATTTTTTGGTAATTAATTTAATTACAACAATTTGATACATGTTAAATATTTTGATTTATTATTTGAATGTTAATTAATTAAATTTTTAATGAATTTAATTTATTCTATGAGACGGAAATTTGGTAATGAATGATAAATTATTTGATGTAAACTAATATTTTTGTGAAATGTTTCAGAGATGAGGTGAAAGTAATGTGGTATGGGGATTATGTTTTGTATATATCATGTTAAATGGATTGTAAGTATAGAACTTTTACAATATGAATCATGTATAATAAAATGTTTACAGGTAACTAAGATTCTAATTCAATAGTGAGATTATTGGAAATAATTGAGTTCAATAAAAATGATAATTAAAATTTTAATAATAGATGAAAAATGATATATACTAATGATTAATAATCAATTTTGAAGATTTTAAGGAAGTCCAATGGTAGAAAGTTATGAATGAGGTAAATGATTCTTGATGAAAATATTATATTTATTTTAATGTATATAAAAAAATTTTATTAGGTTATGATTATAGTTATTAAGTTGCTATTGCGGGGGTGGCCTGTGCTCCCGTAGATAGCGAAATAGGTTGGGGGTAACAGAGAGTGTTACCTCCATCGGAGGCCAAAATGGCGAAAATGTGCGGCACACCTTTTTTTTTTCGTGTAAGTTAAAATTTACACACTGATAGACGACCGTGTCGCACATACTAGTGATGAATGTAACAGGCAGTGAAATGCAAGTTAGATTTCCCCGACTTTTCGGGCGATTACTGCCTTACCAGCACTAATCGTGGATTTGGCTAGCGGCCAGCTATGGTCATATCAAGTCCCTTGACCATAGCTGACTTGAAATTGGTATATATTAGAAATTCAATGGGGGGAGACAATTAGGGGAAATCTCCCGGCACTATGAAACAGCGGCTACCACTCTGCCCGCTTGGGGCAGCAGAGCCAGGTGGTAGACCCGTTTAAGGGCATGTAATTATAGACCAGAACATGTTGATGTTCATAACTTTTAAATGTAATAGCGGAAGCAAAGACACGGAGAGGTAAACCTACTCCAAAATATGCCGTCTTTGCCGAAGCGAAAAGGGCGATACAGTCCTCCATAATTTGAAATAGTGTGTGTGGATTGGAGGTGACTCAGATGAGCCACGAATTTAAATTTTACAACATAAAAAATTTTTTTTTGCTAATTCAAATTTGATCAAATAAAAATGCTTGCGCTCTGTTCAAATAACTAGATGCTCATATTTTCAATACAAGTTGTTCATGCTATAATTTTAAGTTTATTATTTTATTGTTGTAAGTTAGATATAGGTATTGATAAAAATATGTGTTTTCATTATGTGGGTATTTTTTTTTTCTGAGCCAATAATTAAACTGTCTGGCAGGCGGTCAACATAAATGATCAGAATCAGAAAAAGGGGAAACAATGAGGTGAGAAATAATGATAAATAAAAATATATATTTCATGTAATTGTTCAATTGGAGATGTGTTTTCATTGTGTTAGAAATATCAGCTGATCAGCAATAAGATGTCACTGGTACAATGGTTTATGAATATTCCAAATAATTAAAGTTCGATGTAATGTTTTAATGTATTACAGATGTTTTAAAGTAATGGTAAAAATAATTTGATAAAGTGAGAGATACAGTAAGAATTTGTGAAATCTAATAAAAGATAGTTTTGGGTGATGAATATTTTAAGTCAAAGTTGAAATAGTAGAGATGAAAATAATGTAATGTTGTTTTGAGTTAATATATGTTATAGAGCTTTGAGAGGTATTGATGTTGACACAGTAGTTGCGGAGAATAATTGTAGAGTTTTGAGTGATATATTGTTGTTCATAATTGATGTTGTTATTTTGTTGTAATGTAGTAAGGTAAGGAGATTGAGATTTTGGGGATGGTAATTTTGTAGTAGGGGGTGGTGTGATACGGAGTCCGCAACGACAGGCGTTGTGGCGGGAAGGGACCGATTGGCGCCGGAAAGGGTTACCTAGGGGGAGTCCAGGAACCAACATAAGGGAGTGAGCTTTGGGAGGGAAACACATATCCTATGTACAAAGGGTTAGAGAGTATTTTTTTATATATGTAGAGAAGGTGGCAATTTGAGTCTAATGATAAGTTGGGGTTAGAGAGTGTCTTGATTAGTAGAGATTTTGATAGAGATGGGTGTCATGGTAGTTGAAGTTGTTAGTTAGAGTCAAAGGGAGAAAGATTGTATATGTATACAGATCTAGTACAGTCAATGAGAATAAATAATTTACATCACCCACAGTAAGGGTGAATCAGATTGTTAAATAAAGAGAGTGATTTGTAATAAAGATATAAAATTTTCATTTTTTAAACCAGTGACAGAATTTTGATAAAATTTAAAAATAATGTAAAATTAAGAATTGTTTATTTTGAATAATTTAAAGGTCAATTTGCTTATTATTTATATTAATATTTTGTTTATTTTAAATATCTTATTTTATTGCTTTGTGCTTCAAACTAGATTGTTACAGATGTTAAATGTATTTTCAGTTAGGGTGTACATAACATATGTAGGTCAAGGGTTTTGGACTTGACCTAGTTTCGATCAGCTGATGAGGTCATATACATACTAAGCTTGTACAGTAGGAAGTCAATTCAGTTTGTTTATTTAATCAATTTAAACCAAATTTTAAATAATTTCTGCATATAAAGGAAACATTTAAATAAAATTAAAATTTTTTTTTGAATTTTAAAATTTTTTGGAGATCTTAATTTTTGGAAAAAAAAAAAAAAAAAAATCTTGATTTTTCGCCTGCCAGCGAATACATATTTTAAATGTTGATTATTTTATTATTTGTATGTTAACCATGTTTATTTTATTGATTTCTTGTATTGCACTGTATTGTTAGACTCTAAGTATGCACATGTTAGGTTAAGGATGTTTTAATCATAAGAAATGGCTAAATTAACTTAGTTTAACTAAAAAAAAAACAGAAAAAAAGGAAGAGAATTTTTTGAATACAATACTTTATTTGGAATTCTGGATTTTGTTTCTTAAATGAAATAATAAATTTTAAAATAATTTTTCAATTTTACAATGTGCTATGTCAATATGTAGTGTGAGTGTGTGTGAGCCCAGTATCTGCTAAAGGCAGGCCAGCTTGCATAAAAGGGGAAACATATAGGTGGAGGATCTGGCATAATTTAAGCCAGGGATTGAGGATTTTGGGGGTAGCATGTTAAAAGGCGAGGTGTGCTGTGGTACTTGTCTGTTCGATTTCTCGGTGTTGGGATCTCTTACGGAGAAGTCCAGTGATCTCGTTCAGATGGGTCCATAGTCGCCAAGCCAGGGGGTCGTGTACCCATGAGGAGTAAGAACAGAGGGGGTTGTTGCCACCAGTTCCTCACCGGTCCTCTTCGGGGTTTATCAATGAGATTTCTTCTGTTATGGACAGCAGAAATCTCATTGAGGGGGTATTGTAACGTGTCAATTTTGGGTCATTTTATTTTTTACAGTATGGGGTGTTTACATTGTTTTTTATTTTCAATTGTGCGGGAGTTTTATAAAAATATTGTGAAATTTTATTATGCGGCAACCGTTATTGCGATTACAATAGAACTCATGGTAAGCTGAACATTGCTGAGACAAAGGAGAGACGCAGTTACTGTATTGTGTAACTAGGAAAAGGAATTCGCATCTCCCCGAATTTCTAAGAACTCTGTATATGTGTGATCACACTCGCACTTAACGTTTCGAGGCGGGGCGCTGAAGTGACGCCGCTCAACTCCAAAGTCGAGGCCAGAAAATGGCGCTGGAGCGAACAGTTTGTAGCTCCTACCCGACCACTACAGGAAATGCTGTTAAACCCCGCCCACTGCTAGTGACGTCAATAGAGCCGATGCAAATATCGTCCCCTGTTATCACGCATATAACTCTTATATTCCATGTATAGAAGGAATAAGCGACAGCAATGAAGCATGAACGACAACGAAAATCTGGTGGCAGTGAACCGCTTTTTCCTCCCGCTCAAACAAGCACATTGCCCAGTTCGTCACTGATTGTGTCGGCGCCGACACAGAGCCAAGCGAGCTTGGCCAAATTTTATAACTTTGTAAATCAAAAAGTAGTTTCAAAGTAAACAACAGGAGTCAGTGTTAGTAGTGAGCATGGGAGAGTAATCACATCAGTTATATCCTACCGCTACGAAATTATTAACATAAATGAAACGAGCTCGAATCATCACCGCGTGTCGGCTGTGAGGGGTATTCTTATAAATGTTAAGGGCGGGGTAATGTTCTGTGTGTTTGAGTGAGTGTACAAAATATGCAGGCTGGGCAGTTTTGAGTGTGTGTATGTAAAAAATTAAGGTAAGCTGTAGTATAAGTTAGATTAAGTACGATTATCGTACGCTGATTATGTAACCAAGCAATAGGTTTCCACAAAATTACATCAGATACAGTAAAGTGTATAAAGAAATTATAAATGAGTCAAAATTAAAGTGAAAGGTAATTCTCTTCTTAAACATGTGTTATGTAAATTATTTACACAACCTGTAAACCATGTTTGTATCTAGCGTACATGTGATCGAACCCTGGAACCCGACAGAAGAGATCGAGATGGTAGGTGGAAGTTAAATAATATTTGGTAATTAATAAACATAATTCAGTATAGAGGATAACAACTTCGTACAAGGCAGAGGCTCGTACGCGAAACGATAACATTAGAATGTGGCAGTGAGTGTGCGCTCGTGTGCCGTTGGCAATAATCTTGAACCCAAATTTGTTGGCGGAAATTGCCACCACGTGGCTCATTAAACCAGCCACGTGAGCGCATCAACCAATCCGAGCACAAGCTGACGGAAGTGAACAGTACCGATGCTTAGGTAGCAACACTCAAGTCGCCATAGAACTCTAGACCACGCGTGGTTACTAACAACATCGCTCGAGCAAATTTTGGGTCAGCCAACCAGTAAACTGTGTATCTAAATGTAGAAAATAATGTGAATCTGTAAAATCAACAGTGAGATAAAAGTAACAACTTTCGGAACATTTACGCAAAACTGTGGTGGACGATGTGCGACGGAACCAGCAAACACGTGCCGTAAGAGTACAACATAAATTAATATTTGGCCAACATCTCGAATCAAATTTTATTTTACTGGAAAATTTTAATCAATTATAATGAGAGTGGGAAGATGAAATGTAATAAGGGGACAAGTATGAGTGTTGAGTGTGAGCAAACTGGGTCGTCTTAAAATAGAATTAAAATAGCTTAAGTTTTTTTGTTGTTTTCAATATACGTTTTTGTACTAAAAGGAAGTAATACACCATGTTATAATTTTTTGCGTTTTTATGGTTAACGTAAATATGTTAAGTTAGAGTATGTTCCATGTGAATTAATCCAAAGTCTTGTTTGTATTTGGTTGAAAAGAAAGAGTAGTGAAATTAACAGAAAATGAGTTTTAGACAAAAGGAACATTGAGTAAATTTAGAAGAAAAATAAACCAAATGTTGATACTGAATAATAAACCGACTTAATTTATATAGTCAACCAGCGTATTTATTGTGTAACGAACCCAGTAACCTCTCTTACAGACTGTGAGTTCGTGTAAAAGGATTCTGGACCCATTAAGGTAAGAGTTACCATAAAAATATAATTTATGTCTTTTGTTAATTGCGAGAAATAAATGAAATAGTTCAATGATGCCCAAGAACAGGGACTTGATATAAATATTGTAGTAATAATTAATCCGCAGTAAATCGTATGAGTTTAATGGCCCCCGTAACAGGGACAGTCTATATAAATGATATTTCGTATAGGCTATGCCTACTCACAGATGTAAGAGACACTAGTGGGAGTTACATATGAACGAAAGTTAAGTACACGAAATATTATAGAATAAAATTAAAATAAGAGTATGTTGTAATATGAGTGATAAGTGTAAGGCTAAATTTGTGTAAGATTAAAATCGCGTAAAGAATAATTAAATTTATAAAAATGGAAAATAATGAAAGTAAAGTCAGTACGGTAACGGGGGAGGTAGAAAGTCATTCAGACCCGAATAGGGGCAAAGAGAATGAAACGATTCAGGAATGGAGACAACTCAAAACCTGACAGATGAATTTGTAATAATTAGTGAGGCGGGAGCAAATTCCACTCCCGTAGCAACTAAAATAAAAGAAAAAGAGTTGTCAATGAATGACCTGTTTAACCTCATCAGTAAACGTTTAGATAGTAATGATGAAAAATTCGATCGTCGCTTTGACGTTCAAAATAGTAATTTTAATGATAAATTCAATGAGATCAGAGATGAAATAAAACAACAAAATTTTAATTTTAGTAAGCAAGTAGATGAAATTAATACACGTTTTGGTAATATGAAAGATGAGATAATAGAATCAATAGGTCATGTGTTTGATAAACAAATAAACAGAATAGGTGACACGATTAATAACTTTACAAACAATAAAGTAGACGAAAATGACGAGATTAAAAGGGGGTAGAGATTAGTGAAAAGTCCGATAAATTCGATGAAAATAAAGACGGGCAGATGACATATAGTGAGGTAAGTAGGGGTGAGAATTACGATGATATAATTAAGAATGTGGTGTTAGAAAGTAAGGTTGTGAGCATAGAAAGTGTTGATGAGAGTGAGAGAATGTATGAAGAGGGGTTAGGTGAGTATGGAGGGCAAAGGGCAAATTTTCCCTGTAGTATAAGTGGAGTAAAGACTCCACATGTGTTTTATGAGGACAAAGGTTTCTCCAAAGGTTATGTAGGAGACATGGTGTCTCCAAAGGGTCCCTTAAGTTGTTATAGTGATGTATCTGGTAAAGCCAGGAAGTATTTTAGTGATTTTGTGTTGCCCTTTGCATGGAATGAGTTGGTTCAGGGGGTAGTGACAGGTGTTATGATGATGAGAGATGTTTTGAGAGAGAGTTGTGTGTAGATAGGGAGATAGAATTATATCAGTTAAAGAGAAATTATAAAGAGTTGATAGAGAGGTTAGAAGTGGAGAAGATAAACAATATGAAATGCTTACCTTGGGAAATGAAGATTGATGGTTATTTTAATAATACTGTTGCAAATGATAAACACTTACCTAATGATGTAATTGATATAGTGGAGGAGTATAATGATAAAATAACTTACCTTATGTTAACTAAAATTACTGATGGAGACAGAACTAAGATCACCAATGTAGACAGGTTTTATGAATTAATGGTAGACAAAAATGTAGTTAATTACTGTGTTACTATAATTAACGAAAGTACTCATTACAATAATAATAATGAATTGAGTGTGAGTAAAGACGATAATTGTTATATAAAGATTAGATTATTATACGATGACGGTGGTTAAATAAAAACTCGATAGACGGTGGTTAAATAAAAACTCAATATTTTAAATATTTTAGTTTTGGTAATGACCTGGCTAAATTAGGAAATGAGGTGTGGTAAAACGAAATGATATGACGAAAAAGTGTAAATAAATTTATAGAGAAATTAATTATGTTGTGTTGTAAAATATATGGTATGTAAACAATGTGTATGTAGTAGAAATTGATGTAATAATAATAATAATAATAATAATATTTTAATAGACTAAATAAATAATGAGAGTTGATAATAAAAGACTTGTAACTGTTTTGAAACAAGGTAATTAAAATATGTTGTGGTTTTAATAATTGATTGAATTAAATGATTTGAGATCTTTAAATAATTTTGATTGATTTAAAATGTTGTATAAAGAGATTTCGCTAATGAAGTTAAATGATTTTATGAGATTTAAACTCGATAATAAATAATAAATAAGTAAATGTAAAATGTGTTTAGTTTGTGGAATAACATGGTTGTTAAAATGTTTCAGAAGATACATGGAGTTATGTACATTATTTGGTGTTTATATTTTTGTGTCTATGACAATATGTGAGTGATGTAATGTGTAAGTATGAATTTTATAATGCAATTTAAGTAAAGCAATATAATTAAAGGTTTGAATAATAAATTTTCAATGTGTTTAAAGATGTTTTAGGTTAAATAATGAAATTGATTTGAGATAGTTTTGAATTTTCAATGGTTAAGGTAATGTGAAATGTTGTAAAGCTAGAGTTTGGGTGATAAAGATTTGTATAAGGCATTTGAATTAATCAGAGTTAACATTAAAGGGGTGTTCAACCAGAAGAAGATGTTGTGAATAAAAGTAAGATAGAAAACTGAGTATTAATAGTGACACAGTAGCGATAGGGAGTATATGTAGAATATGAAAGTGATGGGATTGAAGAGTAATTAGATGATGGGGGAATTTTGTAAAGGGGTGGTGTGATAAGGAGTCCTCAACGAAAAGCGTTGTGGCGGGAGGTGAACCGTATGTGCGCCGGAGGGGTTACCTAGGGGGAGACCAGGAACCAATGAGGGAATGAGCATAGGGAGGGAACACACATCCTAAGTACAAACAGGGTAGAGGGTATTTTGTTATAAGGGTAGAATGATGTGAATGGAGTTAGAGAATTATTGTTACATATTTTGAGAGAGGGGTGTCAGACTAATTAAATCTGTTAGTAAGTGTTAGAGTCAGAAGGGGTTGAGGTTATATTTAATCACCCATTTATAAGTTGAATTATTATGAATAATTAAGTCACCCAAACTAATTGAGAATGAAAATGTTAGAGAGAGAGTCATGGTTAAAATGTAATAATAATTAAAACAAGCGAAAGATTTTAATAGAATTTGAAGATAAAATAAAGCTATAAAGTGTGAAATTTTGGTCAATTTAAATGTGAATTTTATTGTTTATTCTTTATTGTAAGGTGATAATAACAATGTTAATGATGAGTATTCTATATTTTGTTCTGTTGTATTATGTTTGAATGTAAAAACTATAAACATGTGATGTGTTCTACCTTGTATAAATTTTGAGGTATATCTAGAGCAAGGTCATTCACATGACCCAGAGAAATCAGCCGATGGTTGATGTTAGAGACAGGACCAGTTTCTAGTAATTAATTCACGCGTTACTTAATTAAATTAAATAATTTTATTTTTTTCATGATACCGATAAAAGAAATATTTTGGGAAATTAAAATTTTTTGAAAAAAAAAAAAATTATGCCTGCCGTATAGATGATGTTTTGATGTTCTGAGTATATTGTTCTTTATATGTATTACTAGAGTGTTTATTGAATTATATTGTTTAGTATTTATGTGTAAGCAAATGTAATGACAAGTGAACTTATGATTCAATAAGATGTTCCGTTTATGATTGTTAGTAGTAGTGAAGAAGAAATGTAGATTCCTGTAAAAGACTTTGGGATTTTAATGAAATTAATGGTAATGTAAAAGTTTGATTTTGAACTTTATTAATTAAAGATTAATTTTTGAACAAAATTTAGATGATTTGAATTTAATTAGCTGCTGTGTTTTGATTTGAAAACGTAACGTTAATTTGCGAAAAGAAATTGAAATTTGAAAGATAAAATATTTTATGAGTTAAAAGTATGGAGATTGTTTAGAATGTAATAATGAGTAAGTGTACGCACCCAGTACTTCCTCAAGGCAACCCAGTATGCATGTAAGGGGGAACATATCGGTTGAGGATCTGGTATGGTATAAGGCCAGTGTTTTGATTTTATGGGCGGAATGCTAGAAGGTTAGGTGTACTATGGTAAGTATCTGTCCGATTTTATGGTGTTGGGATCTCTAACAGAGAAGTCCAGTAATCTCGTTCAGGTGCAGCCATGGTCGCCGAGCTAGGGGGGTAGTTTACCCATGATGTGTTTAGAAATTAACGGGGATGGTTGGCGCCATATCCTCACCGATCCTCTTAGGGGTTAGCAATGAGAGTTCTTCTGTTTCGACAGAAGACCTCTCATTGGGGGGGGGGTCTTGTAATGGGACAATTCTGAAGGGTATAGATATTTTATTTCATTTAAAAATTATTTCAGGTCAATCTATTTGGGCACCCTTATGGTCATTAGAACCTGAATTGTGTAACACCCTATATTCACTTCGTACAAGGCAGAGACTGGTACGCGAAACGATAACATTGGAATGTGGCAGTGAGTGTGCGCTCGTGTGCCGTTGCCAATAATCTTGAACCCAAATCTGTTGGCGGAAATTGCCACCACGTGGCTCATTAAACCAGCCACGTGAGCGCATCAACCAATCCGAGCGCGAGCTGACGGAAGTGAACAGTACCGACGCTTAGGTAGCAACACTCAGTCGCCATAGAACTCTAGACCACACGTGGTTACTAACAACATCGCTCGAGCAAATTTTGGGTCGGCCGACCAGTAAACTGTGTATCTAAATGTAGAAAATAATGTGAATCTGTAAAATTAACAGTGAGATAAAATCTAGTAACGACTTTCGGAACATTTATGCAAAACTGTGGTGAACGATGTGTGACGGAACCAGCAAACACATGCCGTAAGAGTACAACATAAATTAATATTTGGCCAATATCTCGATACAAATTTTATTTTACTGGAAAATTTTAATCAATTATAATGGGAGTGGGAAGATGAAATGTAATAAGGGGACAAGTATGAGTGTTGAGTGTGAGCAAACTGGGTCATCTTAAAATAGAGTTAAAATAGCTTAAGTTTTTTTGTTGTTTTCAATATATGTTTTTGTACTAAAAGGAAGTAATACACCATATTATTATTTTTTTCATGTTTATGATTAACGTAAATATGTTAAGTTAGAGTATGTTCCATGTGAATTAATCCATAGTCTTGTTTGTATTTGGTTGAAAAGAAAGAGTAGTAAAATTAACAGAAAATGAGTTTTAGACAAAACGAACATTGAGTAAATTTAGAAGAAAAATAAACCAAATGTTGATACTGAATAATAAACTGACTTAATTTATATAGTCAACCCGCATATTTATTGTGTAACGAACCCAGTAACCTCTCTTACAGACTGTGAGTTCGTGTAAAAGGATTCTGGACCCATTAAGGTAAGAGTTACCATAAAAATATAATTTGTCTTTTGTTAATTGCGAGAAATAAATGAAACAGTTCAATGACGCCCAAGAACAGGGACTTGATATAAATATTGTAGTAATAATTAATCCGCAGTAAATCGTATGAGTTTAATGGCCCCCGTAACAGGGACAGTCTATATAAATGATATTTCGTATAGGCTATGCCTACTCACAGATGTAAGAGACACTAGTGGGAGTTACATATGAACGAAAGTTAAGTACACGAAATATTATAGAATAAAATTAAAATAAGAGTATGTTGTAATATGAGTGATAAGTGAAAGGCTAAATTTGTGTAAGATTAAAATCGCGTAAAGAATAATTAAATTTATAAAAATGGAAAATAATGAAAGTAAAGTCAGTACGGTAACGGGGGAGGTAGAAAGTCATTCAGACCCGAATAGGGGCAAAGAGAATGTTTTATACGAAGTAGATAATGTAAACGATTCAGGAATGGAGACAACTCAAAACCTGACAGATGAATTTGTAATAATTAGTGAGGCGGGAGCAAATTCCACTCCCGTAGCAACTAAAATAAAAGAAAAAGAGTTGTCAATGAATGACCTGTTTAACCTCATCAGTAAACGTTTAGATAGTAATGATGAAAAATTCGATCGTCGCTTTGACGTTCAAAATAGTAATTTTAATGATAAATTCAATGAGATCAGAGATGAAATAAAACAACAAAATTTTAATTTTAGTAAGCAAGTAGATGAAATTAATACACGTTTTGGTAATATGAAAGATGAGATAATAGAATCAATAGGTCATGTGTTTGATAAACAAATAAACAGAATAGGTGACACGATTAATAACTTTACAAACAATAAAGTAGACGAAAATGACGAGATTAAAAGGGGGGTAGAGATTAGTGAAAAGTCCGATAAATTCGATGAAAATAAAGACGGGCAGATGACATATAGTGAGGTAAGTAGGGGTGAGAATTACGATGATATAATTAAGAATGTGGTGTTAGAAAGTAAGGTTGTGAGCATAGAAAGTGTTGATGAGAGTGAGAGAATGTATGAAGAGGGGTTAGGTGAGTATGGAGGGCAAAGGGCAAATTTTCCCTGTAGTATAAGTGGAGTAAAGACTCCACATGTGTTTTATGAGGACAAAGGTTTCTCCAAAGGTTATGTAGGAGACATGGTGTCTCCAAAGGGTCCCTTAAGTTGTTATAGTGATGTATCTGGTAAAGCCAGGAAGTATTTTAGTGATTTTGTGTTGCCCTTTGCATGGAATGAGTTGGTTCAGGGGGTAGTGACAGGTGTTATGATGATGAGAGATGTTTTGAGAGAGAGTTGTGTGTAGATAGGGAGATAGAATTATATCAGTTAAAGAGAAATTATAAAGAGTTGATAGAGAGGTTAGAAGTGGAGAAGATAAACAATATGAAATGCTTACCTTGGGAAATGAAGATTGATGGTTATTTTAATAATACTGTTGCAAATGATAAACACTTACCTAATGATGTAATTGATATAGTGGAGGAGTATAATGATAAAATAACTTACCTTATGTTAACTAAAATTACTGATGGAGACAGAACTAAGATCACCAATGTAGACAGGTTTTATGAATTAATGGTAGACAAAAATGTAGTTAATTACTGTGTTACTATAATTAACGAAAGTACTCATTACAATAATAATAATGAATTGAGTGTGAGTAAAGATGATAATTGTTATATAAAGATTAGATTATTATACGATGACGGTGGTTAAATAAAAACTCGATAGACGGTGGTTAAATAAAAACTCAATATTTTAAATATTTTAGTTTTGGTAATGACCTGGCTAAATTAGGAAATGAGGTGTGGTAAAACGAAATGATATGACGAAAAAGTGTAAATAAATTTATAGAGAAATTAATTATGTTGTGTTGTAAAATATATGGTATGTAAACAATGTGTATGTAGTAGAAATTGATGTAATAATAATAATAATAATAATAATATTTTAATAGACTAAATAAATAATGAGAGTTGATAATAAAAGACTTGTAATTGTTTTGAAACAAGGTAATTAAAATATGTTGTGGTTTTAATAATTGATTGAATTAAATGATTTGAGATCTTTAAATAATTTTGATTGATTTAAAATGTTGTATAAAGAGATTTCGCTAATGAAGTTAAATGATTTTATGAGATTTAAACTCGATAATAAAAAATAAA
Source organism: Magicicada septendecula (assembly GCA_034769895.1). NCBI lineage: Eukaryota > Metazoa > Arthropoda > Insecta > Hemiptera > Cicadidae > Magicicada > Magicicada septendecula. Next base: position 443,868,178 of record CM068367.1, on the reverse strand, counting down.
TAAGTAAATGTAAAATGTGTTTAGTTTGTGGAATAACATGGTTGTTAAAATGTTTCAGAAGATACATGGAGTTATGTACATTATTTGGTGTTTATATTTTTGTGTCTATGACAATATGTGAGTGATGTAATGTGTAAGTATGAATTTTATAATGCAATTTAAGTAAAGCAATATAATTAAAGGTTTGAATAATAAATTTTCAATGTGTTTAAAGATGTTTTAGGTTAAATAATGAAATTGATTTGAGATAGTTTTGAATTTTCAATGGTTAAGGTAATGTGAAATGTTGTAAAGCTAGAGTTTGGGTGATAAAGATTTGTATAAGGCATTTGAATTAATCAGAGTTAACATTAAAGGGGTGTTCAACCAGAAGAAGATGTTGTGAATAAAAGTAAGATAGAAAACTGAGTATTAATAGTGACACAGTAGCGATAGGGAGTATATGTAGAATATGAAAGTGATGGGATTGAAGAGTAATTAGATGATGGGGGAATTTTGTAAAGGGGTGGTGTGATAAGGAGTCCTCAACGAAAAGCGTTGTGGCGGGAGGTGAACCGTATGTGCGCCGGAGGGGTTACCTAGGGGGAGACCAGGAACCAATGAGGGAATGAGCATAGGGAGGGAACACACATCCTAAGTACAAACAGGGTAGAGGGTATTTTGTTATAAGGGTAGAATGATGTGAATGGAGTTAGAGAATTATTGTTACATATTTTGAGAGAGGGGTGTCAGACTAATTAAATCTGTTAGTAAGTGTTAGAGTCAGAAGGGGTTGAGGTTATATTTAATCACCCATTTATAAGTTGAATTATTATGAATAATTAAGTCACCCAAACTAATTGAGAATGAAAATGTTAGAGAGAGAGTCATGGTTAAAATGTAATAATAATTAAAACAAGCGAAAGATTTTAATAGAATTTGAAGATAAAATAAAGCTATAAAGTGTGAAATTTTGGTCAATTTAAATGTGAATTTTATTGTTTATTCTTTATTGTAAGGTGATAATAACAATGTTAATGATGAGTATTCTATATTTTGTTCTGTTGTATTATGTTTGAATGTAAAAACTATAAACATGTGATGTGTTCTACCTTGTATAAATTTTGAGGTATATCTAGAGCAAGGTCATTCACATGACCCAGAGAAATCAGCCGATGGTTGATGTTAGAGACAGGACCAGTTTCTAGTAATTAATTCATGCGTTACTTAATTAAATTAAATAATTTTATTTTTTTCATGTTACCGATAAAAGAAATATTTTGGGAAATTAAAATTTTTTGAAAAAAAAAAAAAAATTATGCCTGCCGTATAGATGATGTTTTGATGTTCTGAGTATATTGTTCTTTATATGTATTACTAGAGTGTTTATTGAATTATATTGTTTAGTATTTATGTGTAAGCAAATGTAATGACAAGTGAACTTATGATTCAATAAGATGTTCCGTTTATGATTGTTAGTAGTAGTGAAGAAGAAATGTAGATTCCTGTAAAAGACTTTGGGATTTTAATGAAATTAATGGTAATGTAAAAGTTTGATTTTGAACTTTATTAATTAAAGATTAATTTTTGAACAAAATTTAGATGATTTGAATTTAATTAGCTGCTGTGTTTTGATTTGAAAACGTAACGTTAATTTGCGAAAAGAAATTGAAATTTGAAAGATAAAATATTATATGAGTTAAAAGTATGGAGATTGTTTAGAATGTAATAATGAGTAAGTGTACGCACCCAGTACTTCCTCAAGGCAACCCAGTATGCATGTAAGGTGGAACATATCGGTTGAGGATCTGGTATGGTATAAGGCCAGTGTTTTGATTTTATGGGCGGAATGCTAGAAGGTTAGGTGTACTATGGTAAGTATCTGTCCGATTTTATGGTGTTGGGATCTCTAACAGAGAAGTCCAGTAATCTCGTTCAGGTGCAGCCATGGTCGCCGAGCTAGGGGGGTAGTTTACCCATGATGTGTTTAGAAATTAACGGGGATGGTTGGCGCCATATCCTCACCGATCCTCTTAGGGGTTAGCAATGAGAGTTCTTCTGTTTCGACAGAAGACCTCTCATTGGGGGGGGGGGTCTTGTAATGGGACAATTCTGAAGGGTATAGATATTTTATTTCATTTAAAAATTATTTCAGGTCAATCTATTTGGGCACCCTTTATGGTCATTAGAACCTGAATTGTGTAACACCCTATATTCACTTCGTACAAGGCAGAGACTGGTACGCGAAACGATAACATTGGAATGTGGCAGTGAGTGTGCGCTCGTGTGCCGTTGGCAATAATCTTGAACCCAAATCTGTTGGCGGAAATTGCCACCACGTGGCTCATTAAACCAGCCACGTGAGCGCATCAACCAATCCGAGCGCGAGCTGACGGAAGTGAACAGTACCGACGCTTAGGTAGCAACACTCAGTCGCCATAGAACTCTAGACCACACGTGGTTACTAACAACATCGCTCGAGCAAATTTTGGGTCGGCCGACCAGTAAACTGTGTATCTAAATGTAGAAAATAATGTGAATCTGTAAAATTAACAGTGAGATAAAATCTAGTAACGACTTTCGGAACATTTATGCAAAACTGTGGTGAACGATGTGTGACGGAACCAGCAAACACATGCCGTAAGAGTACAACATAAATTAATATTTGGCCAATATCTCGATACAAATTTTATTTTACTGGAAAATTTTAATCAATTATAATGGGAGTGGGAAGATGAAATGTAATAAGGGGACAAGTATGAGTGTTGAGTGTGAGCAAACTGGGTCGTCTTAAAATAGAGTTAAAATAGCTTAAGTTTTTTTGTTGTTTTCAATATATGTTTTTGTACTAAAAGGAAGTAATACACCATAATATTATTTTTTTCATGTTTATGATTAACGTAAATATGTTAAGTTAGAGTATGTTCCATGTGAATTAATCCATAGTCTTGTTTGTATTTGGTTGAAAAGAAAGAGTAGTAAAATTAACAGAAAATGAGTTTTAGACAAAACGAACATTGAGTAAATTTAGAAGAAAAATAAACCAAATGTTGATACTGAATAATAAACCGACTTAATTTATATAGTCAACCAGCATATTTATTGTGTAACGAACCCAGTAACCTCTCTTACAGACTGTGAGTTCGTGTAAAAGGATTCTGGACCCATTAAGGTAAGAGTTACCATAAAAATATAATTTGTCTTTTGTTAATTGCGAGAAATAAATGAAACAGTTCAATGACGCCCAAGAACAGGGACTTGATATAAATATTGTAGTAATAATTAATCCGCAGTAAATCGTATGAGTTTAATGGCCCCCGTAACAGGGACAGTTTATATAAATGATATTTCGTATAGGCTATGCCTACTCACAGATGTAAGAGACACTAGTGGGAGTTACATATGAACGAAAGTTAAGTACACGAAATATTATAGAATAAAATTAAAATAAGAGTATGTTGTAATATGAGTGATAAGTGAAAGGCTAAATTTGTGTAAGATTAAAATCGCGTAAAGAATAATTAAATTTATAAAAATGGAAAATAATGAAAGTAAAGTCAGTACGGTAACGGGGGAGGTAGAAAGTCATTCAGACCCGAATAGGGGCAAAGAGAATGTTTTATACGAAGTAGATAATGTAAACGATTCAGGAATGGAGACAACTCAAAACCTGACAGATGAATTTGTAATAATTAGTGAGGCGGGAGCAAATTCCACTCCCGTAGCAACTAAAATAAAAGAAAAAGAGTTGTCAATGAATGACCTGTTTAACCTCATCAGTAAACGTTTAGATAGTAATGATGAAAAATTCGATCGTCGCTTTGACGTTCAAAATAGTAATTTTAATGATAAATTCAATGAGATCAGAGATGAAATAAAACAACAAAATTTTAATTTTAGTAAGCAAGTAGATGAAATTAATACACGTTTTGGTAATATGAAAGATGAGATAATAGAATCAATAGGTCATGTGTTTGATAAACAAATAAACAGAATAGGTGACACGATTAATAACTTTACAAACAATAAAGTAGACGAAAATGACGAGATTAAAAGGGGGGTAGAGATTAGTGAAAAGTCCGATAAATTCGATGAAAATAAAGACGGGCAGATGACATATAGTGAGGTAAGTAGGGGTGAGAATTACGATGATATAATTAAGAATGTGGTGTTAGAAAGTAAGGTTGTGAGCATAGAAAGTGTTGATGAGAGTGAGAGAATGTATGAAGAGGGGTTAGGTGAGTATGGAGGGCAAAGGGCAAATTTTCCCTGTAGTATAAGTGGAGTAAAGACTCCACATGTGTTTTATGAGGACAAAGGTTTCTCCAAAGGTTATGTAGGAGACATGGTGTCTCCAAAGGGTCCCTTAAGTTGTTATAGTGATGTATCTGGTAAAGCCAGGAAGTATTTTAGTGATTTTGTGTTGCCCTTTGCATGGAATGAGTTGGTTCAGGGGGTAGTGACAGGTGTTATGATGATGAGAGATGTTTTGAGAGAGAGTTGTGTGTAGATAGGGAGATAGAATTATATCAGTTAAAGAGAAATTATAAAGAGTTGATAGAGAGGTTAGAAGTGGAGAAGATAAACAATATGAAATGCTTACCTTGGGAAATGAAGATTGATGGTTATTTTAATAATACTGTTGCAAATGATAAACACTTACCTAATGATGTAATTGATATAGTGGAGGAGTATAATGATAAAATAACTTACCTTATGTTAACTAAAATTACTGATGGAGACAGAACTAAGATCACCAATGTAGACAGGTTTTATGAATTAATGGTAGACAAAAATGTAGTTAATTACTGTGTTACTATAATTAACGAAAGTACTCATTACAATAATAATAATGAATTGAGTGTGAGTAAAGATGATAATTGTTATATAAAGATTAGATTATTATACGATGACGGTGGTTAAATAAAAACTCGATAGACGGTGGTTAAATAAAAACTCAATATTTTAAATATTTTAGTTTTGGTAATGACCTGGCTAAATTAGGAAATGAGGTGTGGTAAAACGAAATGATATGACGAAAAAGTGTAAATAAATTTATAGAGAAATTAATTATGTTGTGTTGTAAAATATATGGTATGTAAACAATGTGTATGTAGTAGAAATTGATGTAATAATAATAATAATAATAATAATATTTTAATAGACTAAATAAATAATGAGAGTTGATAATAAAAGACTTGTAATTGTTTTGAAACAAGGTAATTAAAATATGTTGTGGTTTTAATAATTGATTGAATTAAATGATTTGAGATCTTTAAATAATTTTGATTGATTTAAAATGTTGTATAAAGAGATTTCGCTAATGAAGTTAAATGATTTTATGAGATTTAAACTCGATAATAAAAAATAAATAAGTAAATGTAAAATGTGTTTAGTTTGTGGAATAACATGGTTGTTAAAATGTTTCAGAAGATACATGGAGTTATGTACATTATTTGGTGTTTATATTTTTGTGTCTATGACAATATGTGAGTGATGTAATGTGTAAGTATGAATTTTATAATGCAATTTAAGTAAAGCAATATAATTAAAGGTTTGAATAATAAATTTTCAATGTGTTTAAAGATGTTTTAGGTTAAATAATGAAATTGATTTGAGATAGTTTTGAATTTTCAATGGTTAAGGTAATGTGAAATGTTGTAAAGCTAGAGTTTGGGTGATAAAGATTTGTATAAGGCATTTGAATTAATCAGAGTTAACATTAAAGGGGTGTTCAACCAGAAGAAGATGTTGTGAATAAAAGTAAGATAGAAAACTGAGTATTAATAGTGACACAGTAGCGATAGGGAGTATATGTAGAATATGAAAGTGATGGGATTGAAGAGTAATTAGATGATGGGGGAATTTTGTAAAGGGGTGGTGTGATAAGGAGTCCTCAACGAAAAGCGTTGTGGCGGGAGGTGAACCGTATGTGCGCCGGAGGGGTTACCTAGGGGGAGACCAGGAACCAATGAGGGAATGAGCATAGGGAGGGAACACACATCCTAAGTACAAACAGGGTAGAGGGTATTTTGTTATAAGGGTAGAATGATGTGAATGGAGTTAGAGAATTATTGTTACATATTTTGAGAGAGGGGTGTCAGACTAATTAAATCTGTTAGTAAGTGTTAGAGTCAGAAGGGGTTGAGGTTATATTTAATCACCCATTTATAAGTTGAATTATTATGAATAATTAAGTCACCCAAACTAATTGAGAATGAAAATGTTAGAGAGAGAGTCATGGTTAAAATGTAATAATAATTAAAACAAGCGAAAGATTTTAATAGAATTTGAAGATAAAATAAAGCTATAAAGTGTGAAATTTTGGTCAATTTAAATGTGAATTTTATTGTTTATTCTTTATTGTAAGGTGATAATAACAATGTTAATGATGAGTATTCTATATTTTGTTCTGTTGTATTATGTTTGAATGTAAAAACTATAAACATGTGATGTGTTCTACCTTGTATAAATTTTGAGGTATATCTAGAGCAAGGTCATTCACATGACCCAGAGAAATCAGCCGATGGTTGATGTTAGAGACAGGACCAGTTTCTAGTAATTAATTCATGCGTTACTTAATTAAATTAAATAATTTTATTTTTTTCATGTTACCGATAAAAGAAATATTTTGGGAAATTAAAATTTTTTGAAAAAAAAAAAAAAATTATGCCTGCCGTATAGATGATGTTTTGATGTTCTGAGTATATTGTTCTTTATATGTATTACTAGAGTGTTTATTGAATTATATTGTTTAGTATTTATGTGTAAGCAAATGTAATGACAAGTGAACTTATGATTCAATAAGATGTTCCGTTTATGATTGTTAGTAGTAGTGAAGAAGAAATGTAGATTCCTGTAAAAGACTTTGGGATTTTAATGAAATTAATGGTAATGTAAAAGTTTGATTTTGAACTTTATTAATTAAAGATTAATTTTTGAACAAAATTTAGATGATTTGAATTTAATTAGCTGCTGTGTTTTGATTTGAAAACGTAACGTTAATTTGCGAAAAGAAATTGAAATTTGAAAGATAAAATATTATATGAGTTAAAAGTATGGAGATTGTTTAGAATGTAATAATGAGTAAGTGTACGCACCCAGTACTTCCTCAAGGCAACCCAGTATGCATGTAAGGTGGAACATATCGGTTGAGGATCTGGTATGGTATAAGGCCAGTGTTTTGATTTTATGGGCGGAATGCTAGAAGGTTAGGTGTACTATGGTAAGTATCTGTCCGATTTTATGGTGTTGGGATCTCTAACAGAGAAGTCCAGTAATCTCGTTCAGGTGCAGCCATGGTCGCCGAGCTAGGGGGGTAGTTTACCCATGATGTGTTTAGAAATTAACGGGGATGGTTGGCGCCATATCCTCACCGATCCTCTTAGGGGTTAGCAATGAGAGTTCTTCTGTTTCGACAGAAGACCTCTCATTGGGGGGGGGGTCTTGTAATGGGACAATTCTGAAGGGTATAGATATTTTATTTCATTTAAAAATTATTTCAGGTCAATCTATTTGGGCACCCTTTATGGTCATTAGAACCTGAATTGTGTAACACCCTATATTCACTTCGTACAAGGCAGAGACTGGTACGCGAAACGATAACATTGGAATGTGGCAGTGAGTGTGCGCTCGTGTGCCGTTGGCAATAATCTTGAACCCAAATCTGTTGGCGGAAATTGCCACCACGTGGCTCATTAAACCAGCCACGTGAGCGCATCAACCAATCCGAGCGCGAGCTGACGGAAGTGAACAGTACCGACGCTTAGGTAGCAACACTCAGTCGCCATAGAACTCTAGACCACACGTGGTTACTAACAACATCGCTCGAGCAAATTTTGGGTCGGCCGACCAGTAAACTGTGTATCTAAATGTAGAAAATAATGTGAATCTGTAAAATTAACAGTGAGATAAAATCTAGTAACGACTTTCGGAACATTTATGCAAAACTGTGGTGAACGATGTGTGACGGAACCAGCAAACACATGCCGTAAGAGTACAACATAAATTAATATTTGGCCAATATCTCGATACAAATTTTATTTTACTGGAAAATTTTAATCAATTATAATGGGAGTGGGAAGATGAAATGTAATAAGGGGACAAGTATGAGTGTTGAGTGTGAGCAAACTGGGTCGTCTTAAAATAGAGTTAAAATAGCTTAAGTTTTTTTGTTGTTTTCAATATATGTTTTTGTACTAAAAGGAAGTAATACACCATAATATTATTTTTTTCATGTTTATGATTAACGTAAATATGTTAAGTTAGAGTATGTTCCATGTGAATTAATCCATAGTCTTGTTTGTATTTGGTTGAAAAGAAAGAGTAGTAAAATTAACAGAAAATGAGTTTTAGACAAAACGAACATTGAGTAAATTTAGAAGAAAAATAAACCAAATGTTGATACTGAATAATAAACCGACTTAATTTATATAGTCAACCAGCATATTTATTGTGTAACGAACCCAGTAACCTCTCTTACAGACTGTGAGTTCGTGTAAAAGGATTCTGGACCCATTAAGGTAAGAGTTACCATAAAAATATAATTTGTCTTTTGTTAATTGCGAGAAATAAATGAAACAGTTCAATGACGCCCAAGAACAGGGACTTGATATAAATATTGTAGTAATAATTAATCCGCAGTAAATCGTATGAGTTTAATGGCCCCCGTAACAGGGACAGTTTATATAAATGATATTTCGTATAGGCTATGCCTACTCACAGATGTAAGAGACACTAGTGGGAGTTACATATGAACGAAAGTTAAGTACACGAAATATTATAGAATAAAATTAAAATAAGAGTATGTTGTAATATGAGTGATAAGTGAAAGGCTAAATTTGTGTAAGATTAAAATCGCGTAAAGAATAATTAAATTTATAAAAATGGAAAATAATGAAAGTAAAGTCAGTACGGTAACGGGGGAGGTAGAAAGTCATTCAGACCCGAATAGGGGCAAAGAGAATGTTTTATACGAAGTAGATAATGTAAACGATTCAGGAATGGAGACAACTCAAAACCTGACAGATGAATTTGTAATAATTAGTGAGGCGGGAGCAAATTCCACTCCCGTAGCAACTAAAATAAAAGAAAAAGAGTTGTCAATGAATGACCTGTTTAACCTCATCAGTAAACGTTTAGATAGTAATGATGAAAAATTCGATCGTCGCTTTGACGTTCAAAATAGTAATTTTAATGATAAATTCAATGAGATCAGAGATGAAATAAAACAACAAAATTTTAATTTTAGTAAGCAAGTAGATGAAATTAATACACGTTTTGGTAATATGAAAGATGAGATAATAGAATCAATAGGTCATGTGTTTGATAAACAAATAAACAGAATAGGTGACACGATTAATAACTTTACAAACAATAAAGTAGACGAAAATGACGAGATTAAAAGGGGGGTAGAGATTAGTGAAAAGTCCGATAAATTCGATGAAAATAAAGACGGGCAGATGACATATAGTGAGGTAAGTAGGGGTGAGAATTACGATGATATAATTAAGAATGTGGTGTTAGAAAGTAAGGTTGTGAGCATAGAAAGTGTTGATGAGAGTGAGAGAATGTATGAAGAGGGGTTAGGTGAGTATGGAGGGCAAAGGGCAAATTTTCCCTGTAGTATAAGTGGAGTAAAGACTCCACATGTGTTTTATGAGGACAAAGGTTTCTCCAAAGGTTATGTAGGAGACATGGTGTCTCCAAAGGGTCCCTTAAGTTGTTATAGTGATGTATCTGGTAAAGCCAGGAAGTATTTTAGTGATTTTGTGTTGCCCTTTGCATGGAATGAGTTGGTTCAGGGGGTAGTGACAGGTGTTATGATGATGAGAGATGTTTTGAGAGAGAGTTGTGTGTAGATAGGGAGATAGAATTATATCAGTTAAAGAGAAATTATAAAGAGTTGATAGAGAGGTTAGAAGTGGAGAAGATAAACAATATGAAATGCTTACCTTGGGAAATGAAGATTGATGGTTATTTTAATAATACTGTTGCAAATGATAAACACTTACCTAATGATGTAATTGATATAGTGGAGGAGTATAATGATAAAATAACTTACCTTATGTTAACTAAAATTACTGATGGAGACAGAACTAAGATCACCAATGTAGACAGGTTTTATGAATTAATGGTAGACAAAAATGTAGTTAATTACTGTGTTACTATAATTAACGAAAGTACTCATTACAATAATAATAATGAATTGAGTGTGAGTAAAGACGATAATTGTTATATAAAGATTAGATTATTATACGATGACGGTGGTTAAATAAAAACTCGATAGACGGTGGTTAAATAAAAACTCAATATTTTAAATATTTTAGTTTTGGTAATGACCTGGCTAAATTAGGAAATGAGGTGTGGTAAAACGAAATGATATGACGAAAAAGTGTAAATAAATTTATAGAGAAATTAATTATGTTGTGTTGTAAAATATATGGTATGTAAACAATGTGTATGTAGTAGAAATTGATGTAATAATAATAATAATAATAATAATATTTTAATAGACTAAATAAATAATGAGAGTTGATAATAAAAGACTTGTAATTGTTTTGAAACAAGGTAATTAAAATATGTTGTGGTTTTAATAATTGATTGAATTAAATGATTTGAGATCTTTAAATAATTTTGATTGATTTAAAATGTTGTATAAAGAGATTTCGCTAATGAAGTTAAATGATTTTATGAGATTTAAACTCGATAATAAAAAATAAATAAGTAAATGTAAAATGTGTTTAGTTTGTGGAATAACATGGTTGTTAAAATGTTTCAGAAGATACATGGAGTTATGTACATTATTTGGTGTTTATATTTTTGTGTCTATGACAATATGTGAGTGATGTAATGTGTAAGTATGAATTTTATAATGCAATTTAAGTAAAGCAATATAATTAAAGGTTTGAATAATAAATTTTCAATGTGTTTAAAGATGTTTTAGGTTAAATAATGAAATTGATTTGAGATAGTTTTGAATTTTCAATGGTTAAGGTAATGTGAAATGTTGTAAAGCTAGAGTTTGGGTGATAAAGATTTGTATAAGGCATTTGAATTAATCAGAGTTAACATTAAAGGGGTGTTCAACCAGAAGAAGATGTTGTGAATAAAAGTAAGATAGAAAACTGAGTATTAATAGTGACACAGTAGCGATAGGGAGTATATGTAGAATATGAAAGTGATGGGATTGAAGAGTAATTAGATGATGGGGGAATTTTGTAAAGGGGTGGTGTGATAAGGAGTCCTCAACGAAAAGCGTTGTGGCGGGAGGTGAACCGTATGTGCGCCGGAGGGGTTACCTAGGGGGAGACCAGGAACCAATGAGGGAATGAGCATAGGGAGGGAACACACATCCTAAGTACAAACAGGGTAGAGGGTATTTTGTTATAAGGGTAGAATGATGTGAATGGAGTTAGAGAATTATTGTTACATATTTTGAGAGAGGGGTGTCAGACTAATTAAATCTGTTAGTAAGTGTTAGAGTCAGAAGGGGTTGAGGTTATATTTAATCACCCATTTATAAGTTGAATTATTATGAATAATTAAGTCACCCAAACTAATTGAGAATGAAAATGTTAGAGAGAGAGTCATGGTTAAAATGTAATAATAATTAAAACAAGCGAAAGATTTTAATAGAATTTGAAGATAAAATAAAGCTATAAAGTGTGAAATTTTGGTCAATTTAAATGTGAATTTTATTGTTTATTCTTTATTGTAAGGTGATAATAACAATGTTAATGATGAGTATTCTATATTTTGTTCTGTTGTATTATGTTTGAATGTAAAAACTATAAACATGTGATGTGTTCTACCTTGTATAAATTTTGAGGTATATCTAGAGCAAGGTCATTCACATGACCCAGAGAAATCAGCCGATGGTTGATGTTAGAGACAGGACCAGTTTCTAGTAATTAATTCATGCGTTACTTAATTAAATTAAATAATTTTATTTTTTTCATGTTACCGATAAAAGAAATATTTTGGGAAATTAAAATTTTTTGAAAAAAAAAAAAAAATTATGCCTGCCGTATAGATGATGTTTTGATGTTCTGAGTATATTGTTCTTTATATGTATTACTAGAGTGTTTATTGAATTATATTGTTTAGTATTTATGTGTAAGCAAATGTAATGACAAGTGAACTTATGATTCAATAAGATGTTCCGTTTATGATTGTTAGTAGTAGTGAAGAAGAAATGTAGATTCCTGTAAAAGACTTTGGGATTTTAATGAAATTAATGGTAATGTAAAAGTTTGATTTTGAACTTTATTAATTAAAGATTAATTTTTGAACAAAATTTAGATGATTTGAATTTAATTAGCTGCTGTGTTTTGATTTGAAAACGTAACGTTAATTTGCGAAAAGAAATTGAAATTTGAAAGATAAAATATTATATGAGTTAAAAGTATGGAGATTGTTTAGAATGTAATAATGAGTAAGTGTACGCACCCAGTACTTCCTCAAGGCAACCCAGTATGCATGTAAGGTGGAACATATCGGTTGAGGATCTGGTATGGTATAAGGCCAGTGTTTTGATTTTATGGGCGGAATGCTAGAAGGTTAGGTGTACTATGGTAAGTATCTGTCCGATTTTATGGTGTTGGGATCTCTAACAGAGAAGTCCAGTAATCTCGTTCAGGTGCAGCCATGGTCGCCGAGCTAGGGGGGTAGTTTACCCATGATGTGTTTAGAAATTAACGGGGATGGTTGGCGCCATATCCTCACCGATCCTCTTAGGGGTTAGCAATGAGAGTTCTTCTGTTTCGACAGAAGACCTCTCATTGGGGGGGGGTCTTGTAATGGGACAATTCTGAAGGGTATAGATATTTTATTTCATTTAATAATTATTTCAGGTCAATCTATTTGGGCACCCTTTATGGTCATTAGAACCTGAATTGTGTAACACCCTATATTCACTTCGTACAAGGCAGAGACTGGTACGCGAAACGATAACATTGGAATGTGGCAGTGAGTGTGCGCACGTGTGCCGTTGGCAATAATCTTGAACCCAAATCTGTTGGCGGAAATCGCCACCACGTGGCTCATTAAACCAGCCACATGAGCGCATCAACCAATCCGAGCGCGAGCTGACGGAGGTGAACAGTACCGACGCTTAGGTAGCAACACTCAGTCGCCATAGAACTCTAGACCACACGTGGTTACTAACAACATCGCTCGAGCAAATTTTGGGTCGGCCGACCAGTAAACTGTGTATCTAAATGTAGAAAATAAGGTGAATCTGTAAAATTAACAGTGAGATAAAATCTAGTAACGACTTTCGGAACATTTATGCAAAACTGTGGTGAACGATGTGTGACGGAACCAGCAAACACATGCCGTAAGAGTACAACATAAATTAATATTTGGCCAATATCTCGATACAAATTTTATTTTACTGGAAAATTTTAATCAATTATAATGGGAGTGGGAAGATGAAATGTAATAAGGGGACAAGTATGAGTGTTGAGTGTGAGCAAACTGGGTCGTCTTAAAATAGAGTTAAAATAGCTTAAGTTTTTTTGTTGTTTTCAATATATGTTTTTGTACTAAAAGGAAGTAATACACCATAATATTATTTTTTTCATGTTTATGATTAACGTAAATATGTTAAGTTAGAGTATGTTCCATGTGAATTAATCCATAGTCTTGTTTGTATTTGGTTGAAAAGAAAGAGTAGTAAAATTAACAGAAAATGAGTTTTAGACAAAACGAACATTGAGTAAATTTAGAAGAAAAATAAACCAAATGTTGATACTGAATAATAAACCGACTTAATTTATATAGTCAACCAGCATATTTATTGTGTAACGAACCCAGTAACCTCTCTTACAGACTGTGAGTTCGTGTAAAAGGATTCTGGACCCATTAAGGTAAGAGTTACCATAAAAATATAATTTGTCTTTTGTTAATTGCGAGAAATAAATGAAACAGTTCAATGACGCCCAAGAACAGGGACTTGATATAAATATTGTAGTAATAATTAATCCGCAGTAAATCGTATGAGTTTAATGGCCCCCGTAACAGGGACAGTCTATATAAATGATATTTCGTATAGGCTATGCCTACTCACAGATGTAAGAGACACTAGTGGGAGTTACATATGAACGAAAGTTAAGTACACGAAATATTTAGAATAAAATTAAAATAAGAGTATGTTGTAATATGAGTGATAAGTGTAAGGCTAAATTTGTATAAGATTAAAATCGCGTAAAGAATAATTAAATTTATAAAAATGGAAAATAATGAAAGTAAAGTCAGTACGGTAACGGGGGAGGTAGAAAGTCATTCAGACCCGAATAGGGGCAAAGAGAATGTTTTCTACGAAGTAGATAATGTAAACGATTCAGGAATGGAGACAACTCAAAACCTGACAGATGAATTTGTAATAATTAGTGAGGCGGGAGCAAATTCCACTCCCGTAGCAACTAAAATAAAAGAAAAAGAGTTGTCAATGAATGACCTGTTTAACCTCATCAGTAAACGTTTAGATAGTAATGATGAAAAATTCGATCGTCGCTTTGACGTTCAAAATAGTAATTTTAATGATAAATTCAATGAGATCAGAGATGAAATAAAACAACAAAATTTTAATTTTAGTAAGCAAGTAGATGAAATTAATACACGTTTTGGTAATATGAAAGATGAGATAATAGAATCAATAGGTCATGTGTTTGATAAACAAATAAACAGAATAGGTGACACGATTAATAACTTTACAAACAATAAAGTAGACGAAAATGACGAGATTAAAAGGGGGGTAGAGATTAGTGAAAAGTCCGATAAATTCGATGAAAATAAAGACGGGCAGATGACATATAGTGAGGTAAGTAGGGGTGAGAATTACGATGATATAATTAAGAATGTGGTGTTAGAAAGTAAGGTTGTGAGCATAGAAAGTGTTGATGAGAGTGAGAGAATGTATGAAGAGGGGTTAGGTGAGTATGGAGGGCAAAGGGCAAATTTTCCCTGTAGTATAAGTGGAGTAAAGACTCCACATGTGTTTTATGAGGACAAAGGTTTCTCCAAAGGTTATGTAGGAGACATGGTGTCTCCAAAGGGTCCCTTAAGTTGTTATAGTGATGTATCTGGTAAAGCCAGGAAGTATTTTAGTGATTTTGTGTTGCCCTTTGCATGGAATGAGTTGGTTCAGGGGGTAGTGACAGGTGTTATGATGATGAGAGATGTTTTGAGAGAGAGTTGTGTGTAGATAGGGAGATAGAATTATATCAGTTAAAGAGAAATTATAAAGAGTTGATAGAGAGGTTAGAAGTGGAGAAGATAAACAATATGAAATGCTTACCTTGGGAAATGAAGATTGATGGTTATTTTAATAATACTGTTGCAAATGATAAACACTTACCTAATGATGTAATTGATATAGTGGAGGAGTATAATGATAAAATAACTTACCTTATGTTAACTAAAATTACTGATGGAGACAGAACTAAGATCACCAATGTAGACAGGTTTTATGAATTAATGGTAGACAAAAATGTAGTTAATTATTGTGTTACTATAATTTTCGAACGTAATCATTACAATAATAATAATGAATTGAGTGTGAGTAAAGACGATAATTGTTATATAAAGATTAGATTATTATACGATGACGGTGGTTAAATAAAAACTCAATATTTTAAATATTTTAGTTTTGGTAATGACCTGGCTAAATTAGGAAATGAGGTGTGGTAAAACGAAATGATATGACGAAAAAGTGTAAATAAATTTATAGAGAAATTAATTATGTTGTGTTGTAAAATATATGGTATGTAAACAATGTGTATGTAGTAGAAATTGATGTAATAATAATAATAATATTTTAATAGACTAAATAAATAATGAGAGTTGATAATAAAAGACTTGTAATTGTTTTGAAACAAGGTAATTAAAATATGTTGTGGTTTTAATAATTGATTGAATTAAATGATTTGAGATCTTTAAATAATTTTGATTGATTTAAAATGTTGTATAAAGAGATTTCGCTAATGAAGTTAAATGATTTTATGAGATTTAAACTCGATAATAAATAATAAATAAGTAAATGTAAAATGTGTTTAGTTTGTGGAATAACATGGTTGTTAAAATGTTTCAGAAGATACATGGAGTTATGTACATTATTTGGTGTTTATATTTTTGTGTCTATGACAATATGTGAGTGATGTAATGTGTAAGTATGAATTTTATAATGCAATTTAAGTAAAGCAATATAATTAAAGGTTTGAATAATAAATTTTCAATGTGTTTAAAGATGTTTTAGGTTAAATAATGAAATTGATTTGAGATAGTTTTGAATTTTCAATGGTTAAGGTAATGTGAAATGTTGTAAAGCTAGAGTTTGGGTGATAAAGATTTGTATAAGGCATTTGAATTAATCAGAGTTAACATTAAAGGGGTGTTCAACCAGAAGAAGATGTTGTGAATAAAAGTAAGATAGAAAACTGAGTATTAATAGTGACACAGTAGCGATAGGGAGTATATGTAGAATATGAAAGTGATGGGATTGAAGAGTAATTAGATGATGGGGGAATTTTGTAAAGGGGTGGTGTGATAAGGAGTCCTCAACGAAAAGCGTTGTGGCGGGAGGTGAACCGTATGTGCGCCGGAGGGGTTACCTAGGGGGAGACCAGGAACCAATGAGGGAATGAGCATAGGGAGGGAACACACATCCTAAGTACAAACAGGGTAGAGGGTATTTTGTTATAAGGGTAGAATGATGTGAATGGAGTTAGAGAATTATTGTTACATATTTTGAGAGAGGGGTTTCAGACTAATTAAATCTGTTAGTAAGTGTTAGAGTCAGAAGGGGTTGAGGTTATATTTAATCACCCATTTATAAGTTGAATTATTATGAATAATTAAGTCACCCAAACTAATTGAGAATGAAAATGTTAGAGAGAGAGTCATGGTTAAAATGTAATAATAATTAAAACAAGCGAAAGATTTTAATAGAATTTGAAGATAAAATAAAGCTATAAAGTGTGAAATTTTGGTCAATTTAAATGTGAATTTTATTGTTTATTCTTTATTGTAAGGTGATAATAACAATGTTAATGATGAGTATTCTATATTTTGTTCTGTTGTATTATGTTTGAATGTAAAAACTATAAACATGTGATGTGTTCTACCTTGTATAAATTTTGAGGTCTATCTAGAGCAAGGTCATTCACATGACCCAGAGAAATCAGCCGATGGTTGATGTTAGAGACAGGACCAGTTTCTAGTAATTAATTCACGCGTGTTACTTAATTAAATTAAATAATTTTATTTTTTTCATGATACCGATAAAAGAAATATTTTGGGAAATTAAAATTTTTTGAAAAAAAAAAAAAAAATTATGCCTGCCGTATAGATGATGTTTTGATGTTCTGAGTATATTGTTCTTTATATGTATTACTAGAGTGTTTATTGAATTATATTGTTTAGTATGTATGTGTAAGCAAATGTAATGACAAGTGAATTTATGATTCAATAAGATGTTCCGTTTATGATTGTTAGTAGTAGTGAAGAAGAAATGTAGATTCCTGTAAAAGACTTTGGGATTTTAATGAAATTAATGGTAATGTAAAAGTTTGATTTTGAACTTTATTAATTAAAGATTAATTTTTGAACAAAATTTAGATGATTTGAATTTAATTAGCTGCTGTGTTTTGATTTGAAAACGTAACGTTAATTTGCGAAAAGAAATTGAAATTTGAAAGATAAAATATTTTATGAGTTAAAAGTATGGAGATTGTTTAGAATGTAATAATGAGTAAGTGTACGCACCCAGTACTTCCTCAAGGCAACCCAGTATGCATGTAAGGGGGAACATATCGGTTGAGGATCTGGTATGGTATAAGGCCAGTGTTTTGATTTTATGGGCGGAATGCTAGAAGGTTAGGTGTACTATGGTAAGTATCTGTCCGATTTTATGGTGTTGGGATCTCTAACAGACAAGTCCAGTAATCTCGTTCAGGTGCAGCCATGGTCGCGCCGAGCTAGGGGGGTAGTTTACCCATGATGTGTTTAGAAATTAACGGGGATGGTTGGCGCCATATCCTCACCGATCCTCTTAGGGGTTAGCAATGAGAGTTCTTCTGTTTCGACAGAAGACCTCTCATTGGGGGGGGGGGTCTTGTAATGGGACAATTCTGAAGGGTATAGATATTTTATTTCATTTAATAATTATTTCAGGTCAATCTATTTGGGCACCCTTTATGGTCATTAGAACCTGAATTGTGTAACACCCTATATTCACTTCGTACAAGGCAGAGACTGGTACGCGAAACGATAACATTGGAATGTGGCAGTGAGTGTGCGCTCGTGTGCCGTTGGCAATAATCTTGAACCCAAATCTGTTTGCGGAAATTGCCACCACGTGGCTCATTAAACCAGCCACATGAGTGCATCAACCAATCCGAGCGCGAGCTGACGGAGGTGAACAGTACCGACGCTTAGGTAGCAACACTCAGTCGCCATAGAACTCTAGACCACACGTGGTTACTAACAACATCGCTCGAGCAAATTTTGGGTCGGCCGACCAGTAAACTGTGTACCTAAATGTAGAAAATAATGTGAATCTGTAAAATTAACAGCGAGATAAAATCTAGTAACGACTTTCGGAACATTTATGCAAAACTGTGGTGAACGATGTGTGACGGAACCAGCAAACACATGCCGTAAGAGTACAACATAAATTAATATTTGGCCAATATCTCGAATCAAATTTTATTTTACTGGAAAATTTTAATCAATTATAATGGGAGTGGGAAGATGAAATGTAATAAGGGGACAAGTATGAGTGTTGAGTGTGAGCAAACTGGGTCGTCTTAAAATAGAGTTAAAATAGCTTAAGTTTTTTTGTTGTTTTCAATATATGTTTTTGTACTAAAAGGAAGTAATACACCATAATATTATTTTTTTCATGTTTATGATTAACGTAAATATGTTAAGTTAGAGTATGTTCCATGTGAATTAATCCATAGTCTTGTTTGTATTTGGTTGAAAAGAAAGAGTAGTAAAATTAACAGAAAATGAGTTTTAGACAAAACGA
Source organism: Magicicada septendecula (assembly GCA_034769895.1). Taxonomy (NCBI): domain Eukaryota; kingdom Metazoa; phylum Arthropoda; class Insecta; order Hemiptera; family Cicadidae; genus Magicicada; species Magicicada septendecula. The sequence continues at coordinate 443,849,166 of CM068367.1, read as the reverse complement.
ACATTGAGTAAATTTAGAAGAAAAATAAACCAAATGTTGATACTGAATAATAAACCGACTTAATTTATATAGTCAACCAGCATATTTATTGTGTAACGAACCCAGTAACCTCTCTTACAGACTGTGAGTTCGTGTAAAAGGATTCTGGACCCATTAAGGTAAGAGTTACCATAAAAATATAATTTGTCTTTTGTTAATTGCGAGAAATAAATGAAACAGTTCAATGACGCCCAAGAACAGGGACTTGATATAAATATTGTAGTAATAATTAATCCGCAGTAAATCGTATGAGTTTAATGGCCCCCGTAACAGGGACAGTCTATATAAATGATATTTCGTATAGGCTATGCCTACTCACAGATGTAAGAGACACTAGTGGGAGTTACATATGAACGAAAGTTAAGTACACGAAATATTTAGAATAAAATTAAAATAAGAGTATGTTGTAATATGAGTGATAAGTGTAAGGCTAAATTTGTATAAGATTAAAATCGCGTAAAGAATAATTAAATTTATAAAAATGGAAAATAATGAAAGTAAAGTCAGTACGGTAACGGGGGAGGTAGAAAGTCATTCAGACCCGAATAGGGGCAAAGAGAATGTTTTCTACGAAGTAGATAATGTAAACGATTCAGGAATGGAGACAACTCAAAACCTGACAGATGAATTTGTAATAATTAGTGAGGCGGGAGCAAATTCCACTCCCGTAGCAACTAAAATAAAAGAAAAAGAGTTGTCAATGAATGACCTGTTTAACCTCATCAGTAAACGTTTAGATAGTAATGATGAAAAATTCGATCGTCGCTTTGACGTTCAAAATAGTAATTTTAATGATAAATTCAATGAGATCAGAGATGAAATAAAACAACAAAATTTTAATTTTAGTAAGCAAGTAGATGAAATTAATACACGTTTTGGTAATATGAAAGATGAGATAATAGAATCAATAGGTCATGTGTTTGATAAACAAATAAACAGAATAGGTGACACGATTAATAACTTTACAAACAATAAAGTAGACGAAAATGACGAGATTAAAAGGGGGGTAGAGATTAGTGAAAAGTCCGATAAATTCGATGAAAATAAAGACGGGCAGATGACATATAGTGAGGTAAGTAGGGGTGAGAATTACGATGATATAATTAAGAATGTGGTGTTAGAAAGTAAGGTTGTGAGCATAGAAAGTGTTGATGAGAGTGAGAGAATGTATGAAGAGGGGTTAGGTGAGTATGGAGGGCAAAGGGCAAATTTTCCCTGTAGTATAAGTGGAGTAAAGACTCCACATGTGTTTTATGAGGACAAAGGTTTCTCCAAAGGTTATGTAGGAGACATGGTGTCTCCAAAGGGTCCCTTAAGTTGTTATAGTGATGTATCTGGTAAAGCCAGGAAGTATTTTAGTGATTTTGTGTTGCCCTTTGCATGGAATGAGTTGGTTCAGGGGGTAGTGACAGGTGTTATGATGATGAGAGATGTTTTGAGAGAGAGTTGTGTGTAGATAGGGAGATAGAATTATATCAGTTAAAGAGAAATTATAAAGAGTTGATAGAGAGGTTAGAAGTGGAGAAGATAAACAATATGAAATGCTTACCTTGGGAAATGAAGATTGATGGTTATTTTAATAATACTGTTGCAAATGATAAACACTTACCTAATGATGTAATTGATATAGTGGAGGAGTATAATGATAAAATAACTTACCTTATGTTAACTAAAATTACTGATGGAGACAGAACTAAGATCACCAATGTAGACAGGTTTTATGAATTAATGGTAGACAAAAATGTAGTTAATTATTGTGTTACTATAATTTTCGAACGTAATCATTACAATAATAATAATGAATTGAGTGTGAGTAAAGACGATAATTGTTATATAAAGATTAGATTATTATACGATGACGGTGGTTAATAAAAACTCAATATTTTAAATATTTTAGTTTTGGTAATGACCTGGCTAAATTAGGAAATGAGGTGTGGTAAAACGAAATGATATGACGAAAAAGTGTAAATAAATTTATAGAGAAATTAATATGTTGTGTTGTAAAATATATGGTATGTAAACAATGTGTATGTAGTAGAAATTGATGTAATATAATAATAATATTTTAATAGACTAAATAAATAATGAGAGTTGATAATAAAAGACTTGTAATTGTTTTGAAACAAGGTAATTAAAATATGTTGTGGTTTTAATAATTGATTGAATTAAATGATTTGAGATCTTTAAATAATTTTGATTGATTTAAAATGTTGTATAAAGAGATTTCGCTAATGAAGTTAAATGATTTTATGAGATTTAAACTCGATAATAAATAATAAATAAGTAAATGTAAAATGTGTTTAGTTTGTGGAATAACATGGTTGTTAAAATGTTTCAGAAGATACATGGAGTTATGTACATTATTTGGTGTTTATATTTTTGTGTCTATGGACAATATGTGAGTGATGTAATGTGTAAGTATGAATTTTATAATGCAATTTAAGTAAAGCAATATAATTAAAGGTTTGAATAATAAATTTTCAATGTGTTTAAAGATGTTTTAGGTTAAATAATGAAATTGATTTGAGATAGTTTTGAATTTTCAATGGTTAAGGTAATGTGAAATGTTGTAAAGCTAGAGTTTGGGTGATAAAGATTTGTATAAGGCATTTGAATTAATCAGAGTTAACATTAAAGGGGGTGTTCAACCAGAAGAAGATGTTGTGAATAAAAGTAAGATAGAAAACTGAGTATTAATAGTGACACAGTAGCGATAGGGAGTATATGTAGAATATGAAAGTGATGGATTGAAGAGTAATTAGATGATGGGGGAATTTTGTAAAGGGGTGGTGTGATAAGGAGTCCTCAACGAAAAGCGTTGTGGCGGGAGGTGAACCGTATGTGCGCCGGGGGAGGGTTACCTAGGGGGAGACCAGGAACAATGGAGGGAATGAGCATAGGGAGGGAACACACATCCTAAGTACAAACAGGGTAGAGGGTATTTTGTTATAAGGGTAGAATGATGTGAATGGAGTTAGAGAATTATTGTTACATATTTTGAGAGAGGGGTTTCAGACTAATTAAATCTGTTTAGTAAGTGTTAGAGTCAGAAGGGGTTGAGGTTATATTTAATCACCCCTTTATAAGTTGAATTATTATGAATAATTAAGTCACCAAACTAATTGAGAATGAAAATGTTAGAGAGAGAGTCATGGTTAAAATGTAATAATATTAAACAAGCGAAAGATTTTAATAGAATTTGAAGATAAAATAAAGCTATAAAGTGTGAAATTTTGGTCAATTTAAATGTGAATTTTATTGTTTATTCTTTATTGTAAGGTGATAATAACAATGTTAATGATGAGTATTCTATATTTTGTTCTGTTGTATTATGTTTGAATGTAAAAACTATAAACATGTGATGTGTTCTACCTTGTATAAATTTTGAGGTCTATCTAGAGCAAGGTCATTCACATGACCCAGAGAAATCAGCCGATGGTTGATGTTAGAGACAGGACAGTTTCTAGTAATTAATTCACGCGTGTTACTTAATTAAATTAAATAATTTTATTTTTTTCATGATACCGATAAAAGAAATATTTTGGGGAAATTAAAATTTTTTGAAAAAAAAAAAAAAAAAATTATGCCTGCCGTATAGATGATGTTTTGATGTTCTGAGTATATTGTTCTTTATATGTATTACTAGAGTGTTTATTGAATTATATTGTTTAGTATGTATGTGTAAGCAAATGTAATGACAAGTGAATTTATGATTCAATAAGATGTTCCGGTTTATGATGTGTTTAGTAGTAGTGAAGAAGAAAATGTAGATTCCTGTAAAAGACTTTGGGATTTTAATGAAATTAATGGTAATGTAAAAGTTTGATTTTGAACTTTATTAATTAAAGATTAATTTTTGAACAAAATTTAGGATGATTTGAATTTAATTAGCTGCTGTGTTTTGATTTGAAAACGTAACGTTATTTGCGAAAAGAAATTGAAATTTGAAAGATAAAATATTTTATGAGTTAAAAGTATGGAGATTGTTTAGAATGTAATAATGAGTAAGTGTACGCACCCAGTACTTCCTCAAGGCAACCCAGTATGCATGTAAGGGGGAACATATCGGTTGAGGATCTGGTATGGTATAAGGCAGTGTTTTGATTTTATGGGCGGAATGCTAGAAGGTTAGGTGTACTATGGTTAAGTATCTGTCCGATTTATGGTGTTGGGATCTCTAACAGACAAGTCCAGTAATCTCGTTCAGGTGCAGCCATGGTCGCGCCGAGCTAGGGGGGTAGTTTACCCATGATGTGTTTAGAAATTAACGGGATGGTTGGCGCATATCCTCACCGATCCTCTTAGGGGTTAGCAATGAGAGTTCTTCTGTTTCGACAGAAGGACCTCTCATTGGGGGGGGGGTCTTGTAATGGGACAATCTGAAGGGTATAGATATTTTATTTCATTTAATAATTATTTCAGGTCAATCTATTTGGGCACCCTTTATGGTCATTAGAACCTGAATTGTGTAACACCCTATATTCACTTCGTACAAGGCAGAGACTGGTACGCGAAACGATAACATTGGAATGTGGCAGTGAGTGTGCGCTCGTGTGCCGTTGGCAATAATCTTGAACCAAATCTGTTTGCGGAAATTGCCACCACGTGGCTCATTAAACCAGCCACATGAGTGCATCAACCAATCCGAGCGCGAGCTGACGGAGGTGAACAGTACCGACGCTTAGGTAGGCAACACTCAGTCGCCATAGAACTCTAGACCACACGTGGTTACTAACAACATCGCTCAGAGCAAATTTTGGGTCGGCCGACCAGTAAACTGTGTACCTAAATGTAGAAAATAATGTGAATCTGTAAAATTAACAGCGAGATAAAATCTAGTAACGACTTTCGGAACATTTATGCAAAACTGTGGTGAACGATGTGTGACGGAACCAGCAAACACATGCCGTAAGAGTACAACATAAATTAATATTTGGCCAATATCTCGAATCAAATTTTATTTTACTGGAAAATTTTAATCAATTATAATGGGAGTGGGAAGATGAAATGTAATAAGGGGACAAGTATGAGTGTTGAGTGTGAGCAAACTGGGTCGTCTTAAAATAGAGTTAAAATAGCTTAAGTTTTTTTGTTGTTTTCAATATATGTTTTTGTACTAAAAGGAAGTAATACACCATAATATTATTTTTTTCATGTTTATGATTAACGTAAATATGTTAAGTTAGAGTATGTTCCATGTGAATTAATCCATAGTCTTGTTTGTATTTGGTTGAAAAGAAAGAGTAGTAAAATTAACAGAAAATGAGTTTAGACAAAACGAACATTGAGTAAATTTAGAAGAAAAATAAACAAATGTTGATACTGAATAATAAACCGACTTAATTTATATAGTCAACCAGCATATTTATTGTGTAACGAACCCAGTAACCTCTCTTACAGACTTGTGGAGTTCGTGTAAAAGGATTCTGGACCCTTAAGGTAAGAGTTACCATAAAAATATAATTTGTCTTTTGTTAATTGCGAGAAATAAATGAAACAGTTCAATGACGCCCAAGAACAGGGACTTGATATAAATATTGTAGTAATAATTAATCCGCAGTAAATCGTATGAGTTTAATGGCCCCCGTAACAGGGACAGTCTATATAAATGATATTTCGTATAGGCTATGCCTACTCACAGATGTAAGAGACACTAGTGGGAGTTACATATGAACGAAAGTTAAGTACACGAAATATTTAGAATAAAATTAAATAAGAGTATGTTGTAATATGAGTGATAAGTGTAAGGCTAAATTTGTATAAGATTAAAATCGCGTAAAGAATAATTAAATTTATAAAAATGGAAAATAATGAAAGTAAAGTCAGTACGGTAACGGGGGAGGTAGAAAGTCATTCAGACCCGAATAGGGGCAAAGAGAATGTTTTCTACGAAGTAGATAATGTAAACGATTCAGGAATGGAGGACAACTCAAACCTGACAGATGAATTTGTAATAATTAGTGAGCGGGAGCAA